>OX326957.1:17092590-17692590 GCA_946800325.1 Luzula sylvatica | reverse complement strand
TAAACGAATGTAGTCGTACATTCGTGGCCATAACTGTCAGTGGGAAAATCCGATTTGAATGGTTCAAATTGGGTTAGATAGATAATAAGATTATCTACAACCTTCATGAAGAAATATATTTCATATGAACGAAGTATAAGTGTCGGTTATGTGAAATACCGAAAGGGTGCAACAGTATGACATACAGTTAGTAAAACAGTCATAACTTTTGCATACAAACTCCAATTGGGCTGGACCAAATTGGGTTGTGTAGATAATTGGATTATCTACAACTTTCATGTTGGGTGATTTTATGTCAGAGAAATTTATCAATTTCGTATGGACAGAATACTGACCAGGTTCATGCAGTATTATGTGTGAAAGGGTGTATATTTGATATACATGCCTTTTGGCTAATCCTGATCCTATTATATATAAATAGGATACTTTCTCTCTCCTCACTAAACAATTCAATCAGATTATTCTGCCAAAGACACAAGAGAAAAAGAGCAAATTCAGATTTGATCTTTTGTGAGTGAAAATGTGCGAAGAGAGAGAAATCGAGAAAGGAGTTTCTCGAGTGATAGAGAATCGATTAGATCGAGCAAGTTCGCCGGTGCATCGTCTAGGCAGGTGCATCCGTGACCGACGTCTTACGAATCACCGTTGATACAAGTAGAGGAGTGACGTTTGTGACTCTTCGATTGTGATCGACTCGAGTAAGAAAGACGGTGGAAACGCTTGGACGCACGAGGACGAAGTCGAGTGAACCGGCGTAGCAAACGATTGGTGAAGGACGCGTGGTATGGGACGCGCGGATTGTCACCAACGTGACAGGAAATAGAAGGCGGCGATCAACCCTTCGTGTGCCATCAATTTGGCACTGGTATAGATCTATCCTTCTAATTGCATCGTACTCTCGAAGTCATGGCGTGATCTCGGAAATCGGACCGGGCCTTCATTCCGCTGCGCGGGCCCGGGGTCGAGGATATTCCCCAACAGTGGTATCAGAGCAATCGCCATCGATTCGAGGGTCGAATCATAGTCGTATATTAGATATACGCACGGGTTATCAAAGTTCGTACCCGTTTGCATGATGTTACATATAGAGAAAGTCAAATTCCGTTAAAATCACAAGTGGAATTCGCTAGAGATCGATCAAAAGTTGATTGAGAGTATCTAGGAATGATCGTGAAAAAGTTTCATGATTTATCGTTTTGGAAACGAGCGAAAACGGACGAAACGGCAAAATCTGCAGAAAATTAGAATACGAAACAGTGAGTAAAACTAAGATAATTTTCAGTGGGAAACTCCAAATTGATTGGATCAAATTGGCGTAGTTAGATAATGAGATTATCTATGACTTTGATACAGAAAGTTTTTTCATTTGAACGAAATATCAGTGTCGTTTTTATGGAATACTGAAAGGATGTGACTGTTTGACATACAGAGACTAAAACGTCCGTATATGTCGCATCGAAACTCCAATTGAGTCCAATCCAATTGGGTTAGTTAGATAATAAGATTATCTAGAACTTTCGTTCACGTTCAAAGTCGGTTGGAACAACTTAATATTTTTGTTTCAACAGAATACTGAAAAGGTGTCTGTAGTTTTCTGGTTGAAAATGTGTGTATTGGATATACTTACCTTTTCGTTTGTTCGTATTTTACTAAAACTGGTATAACTTTCAGTAGGAAATTCCGATTTGAATGATTCAAATTGTGTTAGTTAGATAATGATATTATCTAGAACTTTCATGTTGTAATATATTTCATTTGAGCGAAGTATTAGTGTCGTTCTAATGAAATAACGAAAGGGTGCAGAAAAACAGTTTTTCTGCCGCTCCGGGGGCAGTTTTTGGCGCCCCGGACGCGTCCCGGACGAGGTTTTCTCGCGCCCGTTGGGCCCCTGCGTTACAACGGATGGGGCAGTCCGTTATAACGGATCCCCTTCTGGATGCTGATTTTGTTTTCGCGATAACTTTGGCTACGAAGCTCGGAATTTTGAGTTCTTTATATCGATTTGATCGGCATCAATCATACTAGCATATAATTAGATAATTATTTAGAATAATTAGACTCCCAAATAAATACATATGCATTTAAAAAAATCTTGTGATAGTGATATAATATGATTATGTCACGTATTTAGAAACATGCAATGGCATGATCCCTCATAATATTTAAGTCATGAAAATGCCTTCCATATCCACAACCACCGAGTTTGGTGATTACGTTTCACGTGGGTTCAGGCTAAAGTCGGGCACGTGATATTGTAACCATCGAAAGGGTGGCAACCGTTAAATCGGGACTTGTGGGGCACAGGCTATAGTCGACTCACTAGTAGCTTATTTAAACGATACGTTGGATATGGTTGTGACTTAACCGTCCAGGCCAATCAGATTGGAGTTCGGGGCATAGCTAGGATGCACACACCGAAATGGGATTGTGTGGGATACGATCCATCACCGAAATCCTATAAAGGTTCAAGAGTCGTATTGGATACGATTGAAGGAAATACAGTTTCAGGATCAACCGTAAAAGTGTACACAAGGATAAACGAATGTAGTCGTACATTCGTGGCCATAACTGTCAGTGGGAAAATCCGATTTGAATGGTTCAAATTGGGTTAGATAGATAATTAGATTATCTATAACCTTCATGTAGAAATATATTTCATATGAACGAAGTATTAGTGTCGTTTATGTGAAATACCGAAAGGGTGCAACAGTATGACATACAGTTAGTAAAACAGTCATAACTTTTGCATACGAACTCCAATTGGGCTGGGCCAAATTGGATTGTGTAGATAATTAGATTATCTACAACTTTCATGTTGGGTTATTTTCTGTCTGAGAAATTTACCAATTTCGAAATGACAGAATACTGATCAGGTTCATGCAGTTTTCTGTGTGAGATGGTGCATATTGGATATACATGCCTTTTGGCTAATCCTGATCCTATTAGGTATAAATAGGATACTTTCTCTCTGATCACTATGCAAGTAAAAACAATCTTATTCAGAATATTCAGGAGATTTTCCAGAATAATTGAGATACAACTTTCTATTGAGTGAAAGGGTGTAAAGAGAGATAACCGAGAAAAGGAGTTTTCTCGGTGTAGAGAATCAAACGATCGAGCAAGTTCGCCGGTGCATCGTCTAGGCAGGTGCATCCGCGACCGATGTCTTGCGACTCACGGTGGATACAAGTAGAGGAGCGAAAATTGTGGCTCTTAGATTGTGATCGACCCAAGGAGTGAGAAGACGGCCAACGAACGGTGAAAGACGCGTGGTATGGGACGCACGGATTGTCACCAACGTGACAGGAGATAGAAGGCGGCGATCAACCCTTCGTGCGTGATCAATTTCACGCTGGTATAGATCTATCCTTCTATTCGCATCGTACCCTCGAAGTCATGGCGTGATCTCGGGAATCGGAGAATCGGACCGGGCCTTCATTCCGCTGCGCGGGCCCGGGGTCGAGGATATTCTCCTACAACGATTGGATATAATCCTACCTAAATAACGGGATCCCACCCGATAGGCTAAAGTCACTTGTGGGAGGAACGGAAATATGGGTCTTGAGTGTTATGGACTTGGAGTCCCGTATCGGTATGAGGGTTATAGATTCGATAAAATAACACTGTCATATATTCATCATATAAGCATATAGATTAAGTACACACGGTTAGGAGTTAATCTTCATCATCCGTTTAGAATTATGTTTTCAAGCAACACCAAATATATCGATGAGATCGATATGATAGATGGTTTTTGGGCTGCAATTACCGTTATTAACCTTGATAGTCAAAGAATAGTTCTTAGACTTAAAGGAACGTGTTGGACACGGAAATGGTAGATTCGGGGCACGAGGCATTGGCTTTAGAGAAAACCGGGTTCGATAAACTTTAAGAAGGAATCGAACGATATTACGTGCCTTGTGATGGCATGTATAGACGCATATTCTCAAAATTGTTTTGAGAATTCGGGTGTATATGAAAGTAAAACACAGCGCTCATGAAATAGTTTTAAGAGCTAGAGCGCGTTGAATGATTCAATGCGGCTCAAAGAGTAGGTTAATTTTGAGACGCCTTATGGGTCTTGGATTAACACTCGTGTGTTGATGGTACGAGATTTGATCGTCGTGACCGAATATCATATGCATTCGATAGATAAGTCGATCCCGAAATTACATGAGATGCGATTTAAATTTGAATTGGAGATACTCGGAGTATCCGAGGAATCCAATGCATATAGATGCGTGGATGTCCTTGTAATTCAAAAGCGGGATCGAAAGAAATGTATGTCTAAGGGTATTTTGGAAAAATATTTTCCAAAATGGAGAGTTCGGACAAATAGTTGTCCAAACTTATGACTCAAAGAATGGTGAAATCCGAGGAGGATTAAACCAAGAGGTTGATTGCTTCTTTTGGCATTGCCGTCTTGGCTATATAAACGAGATTCGCGTATCTAGATTCCATATGATGGATTGCTAGAATCATTCGAATTATATTCGATTGATTAATGCGATACTTATTTATTAGGCAAGATGACAAAGGGCATCATTCTCCAAAGGTTGGAGAAAGATTCAACGAATTATTGGAAATTACATTTAGATGTAATGTTCCGATAAGTTCCGAGGCAAGATGAGGCTATTGGTATTTTGTTACGTTTATGGACGGTTAAAGTAGATATGAAAATATTTATTTAAGGCGTGCCGAAATGGAGACTTTTGAAAGGTTCAAAGAGTTTCAAAAACGAAATACAAAATCGACTAAGCAAGAAAATCAAAGCTTTTCGATAGGATCGAGAAGGCGAGTATTTGAGCTAAACCTTTCGATAGGATCGAAGAAGCGATATTTGAGTTATGAATATTGATGATCATTTATGATTGTGGAATCGTTTCATTATTGCCTTTATTCGGAACATTGAGATGTGTCCGAAAAGAGGAAATAAACGCATGTTGGACATGGTTCAATAAATGATAAGTCAATAGACCCAAAAATGTTTTGGGGACACGCCCTTGAGACAGCGGCACTAATGAATGGTTGCATATAAGATATGGACCATAAACCTTCTAATCGGTACAAAAGACGCCATATGAGATATTGATTGGAATGGTTCCGAAGTGGTCATTTGTACAGATTTGAGGATGTGGGTATATTTCGAAATTTGTTTCGGTTAAACTCAATCCCAAATCTGAAAATTTTTCGTTTATCTTTAAGGAAACTAAAGAGTATTAATTCTAACGTCCCGACGAAAATGAGATTTTCGTGGCTCGAAGAGATGCCTTCTTGGAGGAGGACTAGATGCGCACAAGTTTGGAACTTGGTGCCATTTATCTCTATGCGGGCTAGTGGGAGTAGAATAAATCTCGAAAGAGTTCGAGATCTGAAAATGAACATTGTACCGATGAAAGTTGACATGGCTTCATCAAGAGTTGATGAACACAAGTCGAACACACAAAGAAATTTTTCGTAGATCAAGTAGGCTATATCGTAAGCTGATAAATACGGATTTATCGTGGCTAATGATGATAGATCGAAATCATATGATGATTCGATATCCTACAAGGATGCTATGAAAAGTTGATTCCACATGACATAATGTCATGAAATCTGAGATTCGATCCATGTAAATTATCAAGTTCAGAACTTGATTTCATCACATTCTGGGTTAGACCCGTGAAATGTGAGTGGGTTTTTCAAGATGAAGAACCGACATGGATAGGAATATGCATATATGTAAAGCGAGGCTTGTTGCGAAGAGTTTCATGCAATTCATAGTCGGACTATGAAGAAACGTTTTCGCATGTTGCCATGCTTTCCCATTCTCGAAATTCTGCTTGCCATAATCGCATATTATGACTATATGATGTGGCAAGATGGATGTCGAAACCGAATTTCTTAACAGAAATTTTATTAAAGGAAGTGTACTTGACACAACCTTACGGTTTTTGTCGATTCATAAGAATCGGAATAGGATATGCATGCTTTAACGATCCATATGATGGATTAAAGAATGCTTCTCTGAATTGGAATATTCGTTTTGACGAAGTTATAAACCGTTATAACATTGTTGGAACGAATGGAAACTTTGTGTACACATGAATGTTAGTGGGAGCCACGTTATATTTCTTGTAACGACAAAGGATTTAGGCGAGACCGCTTATGAAATAAGCGTGAAGATCTATATGATAGATCTAAGAAGTTCCTCGTTCTATGTTATAGCACATATATCGACATATTGTTGAAAATGGTTTTCAACATATTACTCCTTGGCGGAGTTAAACAGAAATGTCGAATGACAGAAATTTTCAACGGCTCGATATGAGACATCAAGCAACGCGAAAAGTAATAAAATGATGCCTTACATTTGATGTTAGGATCTATTATATCTGTCATGATATGTATGTGGCTATCTGTCATACAAATAAAGCGTCTAGTTCACCGTCAATAAAATCCATGGTAATCACATGAGTTTGAATGTAATAAGATTACATGAGACTAACTCTTGTGAATGTATAATGGTTATACAAATATATACATAATGGTTATGTATATTTAAACCCATCGGGATTTGTATTGATAGAGGTGAAGTTTATCCTTGAATACTTTGCGAAAGAATTCATGATTTTTTATCTATAATGGTGTGGAGGACGTGTTGGTTATAAACAGTTATAACAACAACAGTTTCCAAAGATTAAGCACATCCAAATATGTAGCACGACTTTCGATCACAAAGTGTGTACATGTTTTGCTTAAATGAAAACACGGTTATGTGGAAAGGTTCCACAAGACCAATAGTTTATGATTCTATTTACGGAGGCGAGTATATTGCGGTTATTAATCGCAAAAGGAAGTGGTATGGATCAAGGATACATGACCAAACTCTAGTAGTCGCGAGTTATCGGATTTATGGTTGTTTATTGCGTGAGACGCAATAGTACAAGCCAAAAATACCGAGGTCACAACCACTTCTAGCCAATACTCAGAAAATTTCATTTGATCCATGAAATTTTGTGAAAAGATGTGATCGTAGGTATTGGAAATGTTCCAATCCTGATGATGATTAACACTAGCGGGAGCGTGCGGACCCGTTTACAAAACCGCTCTCTCTAGTCGCACGTGACTGTCATGCGATGACTATGGGTATGGAGATATCTAGAGGAGGAAGAAGAGAGTAGAGTGTAGTTATCTAATACGATAGTCCTCGCAGGTTATGAGTATGGAGATACCCATAGGTAAACGTTGTATCACCAAAATACTTAGTCCATATTAATGCATCCCTTTTAAAAATTTTGTTTACTTAAATTAATATGCATTCACCTTATATGAAAACTGTGTGCTGGGTTGTGTAATATGATTGTTACATGAACCTTGATTTGAACTTGTGTGGACGTCGACATGGTTGAGGACCAAGTGCAGCAAAACCGTCACACTTAAAGTGTCATTTCTAAACATCCCTAGTCGCGGATCAGCTTGCTTAAGAGAGAATCATTTCTATTATTGGATAATAGACTGGACGTGTACACTAGTACGTTTGCCGAGGAGATGATTATGTTTTGCTAATCATGGGACAAGGTGCTTGTCGAATCGGGAACGTAGATATATGTTAGGTTACATGTATTGGATATGACCGAAGCCGCGAGACCATGACATGGTTTAGTCATTATGGATGGACTCGCGACGAGTAGGGTATTAGGTTCTTCATACTTGAGGGATATTTGATTGCTTTACGTGCGTAACACAATGCTTTGATATGATGTTACGCTCACCGTAACAGGGAGTTAAAAGGGTTATCATTGGGTATTGTCCGAAACACGAAATTCAATGTGAGTCTCCAAGATAGGAATTGTTTATTCCGAAAGGAAGAGATATCTCTTAGGCGCCGCTCGATGAGTCGATTAACGAAATCTCTGGCCAGAGTCAATGATATTAATGGTTAATATCGATTGAAATTTGTTAAATCAACTCGGAATCGGGGAATAAGTGTAGTTAATCAAATTATAAGGATGACTATTACCATGCCTTTTGATTAACGGATATCGCAAACAAGAGAACTAGTAACCGCTATTCGAGATAGGCACAATGATCACAATCATTATTCGTTTAACATGGGTAGCTATGATGGAGTGACTAGATCCCGCTCATGAGCTTGTAGGCATTGGAAACAACCTACTGCCATCGTTAAGTCGAACCTACATGGTCACACAACGAGTCGTACTAAGTCGGGCTTGATCATAAAATCGACACATTGGATGTGCATAGCTTGGTATTTGATACGCGAGCTATATTCTCTAAAATCGTGCATATTGGATATGCATGAGTACCTTTTAGGTAGATCTGAAATTGAGTGGGAGACTGAAGGAAATACAGTTTCAGGATCAACCGTAAAAGTGTACACAAGGATAAACGAATGTAGTCGTACATTCGTGGCCATAACTGTCAGTGGGAAAATCCGATTTGAATGGTTCAAATTGGGTTAGATAGATAATAAGATTATCTACAACCTTCATGAAGAAATATATTTCATATGAACGAAGTATAAGTGTCGTTTATGTGAAATACCGAAAGGGTGCAACAGTATGACATACAGTTAGTAAAACAGTCATAACTTTTGCATACAAATTCCAATTGGGCTGGGCCAAATTGGGTTGTGTAGATAATTGGATTATCTACAACTTTCATGTCGGGTGATTTTCTGTCAGAGAAATTTATCAATTTCGTCTGGACAGAATACTGACCAGGTTCATGCAGTATTCTGTGTGAAAGGGTGTATATTGGATATACATGCCTTTTGGCTAATCCTGATCTTATTAGATATAAATAGGATACTTTCTCTCTCCTCACTAAACAATTCAATCAGATTATTCTGCCAAAGACACAAGAGAAAAAGAGCAAATTCAGATTTGATCTTTTGTGAGTGAAAAGGTGCGAAGAGAGAGAAATCGAGAAAGGAGTTTCTCTAGTGATAGAGAATCGATTAGATCGAGCAAGTTCGCCGGTGCATCGTCTAGGCAGGTGCATCCGCGACCGACGTCTTACGAATCACCATGGATACAAGTAGAGGAGTGACGTTTGTGACTCTTCGATTGTGATCGACTCGAGTAAGAAAGACGGTGGAAACGCTTGGACGCACGAGGACGAAATCGAGTGAACCGGCGTAGCAAACGATTGGTGAAGGACGCGTGGTATGGGACGCGCGGATTGTCACCAACGTGACAGGAAATAGAAGGCGGCGATCAACCCTTCGTGTGCCATCAATTTGGCACTGGTATAGATCTATCCTTCTAATTGCATCGTACTCTCGAAGTCGTGGCGTGATCTCGGGAATCGGGGAATCGGACCGGGCCTTCATTCCGCTGTGCGGGCCCGGGGTCGAGGATATTCCCCAACATTTTTCACCAAATTTTACAAACACTAAGAAATTTTTTGTTTCGATTCATAACAATCTTTTAAATCTCCGAGGAGTCCGAAATAACGTGTTTTTGAGATGGTTTGCATCGAATCTTTTACTACTTAACTTTTCACCAAATTGTACAAACGCAAAAAAGTTTTCTTTTCGATTCATAGTTTTGAGGAGTTCAAAAAACGTGTTTTTACCTCATTTGTATCGTATATTTTACTACATAACTTTTCACCAAATTTTGCACACAGTAAGAAATTTTGTTTTTCGATTCATAACATTCTTTTAACGCTCTGAAGAGTCCAAATAACGTGTTTTTTAGATGGTTTGGATCGAATCTTTTACTACGTAACTTTTCATCAAGTTGTACAAAAACTAAGAAAGTTTTCTATTCGATTCATAGCATCTTTTTACGCTTTGAGGAGTTCAAATAACGTGTTTTTAGATCATTTGCATCGTATCTTTTACTACATAATTTTTCCCCAAAGTTTACAAACATTAAGAAATTTTGTTTTTCGATTCATAACAATCTTTTAACGCTCTGAGAAGTCCAAATAAAGGGAAACTGCCGGTGATAGTTGTAGTGTTCAACAGCGGTATAAAGGGAACCCGCCGATGATAATATATTCTTTTAAAAAATCTTTTCTTAACATGTGTCTAGCGGGAGTGTCCATATTTGGTGGCCATATCGCCGATAAAACTTTTATCAGAGGGGATACCCCGCTGATAATTTTGTCCCGCCACTGAAAAGTCGTTTCCTAGTAGTGTTTATTGAATATATCTTCCATCGCCCCCCCCTCCGACCATCAAAATAACAGGTAAACACTTATGTTGATGGTTTTTGAAGATTTTGATAATATGGTTTATTGAAAATAGAGTCAGTGTATGTTCGTATTTACAATTTAAAACATAAAATAATTGGCAGGAATAGTGATGTATATCCTCTAGTACTAGGCTCCAAAAGGTTCGATGATGTGAGTATGATTTAACACTTTAAAATTTACACATAAATATATGATTTTATTTCATAATTTATGATTTGATTATCTTAATTTATAATTGAACATCTAATTAGATGTTACATCATGAATTAAGCTCTTAATTCTTAAGATGACAAATCATATTCATATCATCAAGGTTCTTGAGGAAAGGACGGAGTTATATCCAACATTTTCCTTTTGAAAATTCATATTTTTTTGCAGAGATAAAAGCGAATCGTATAAAGTTAGTAAGGGTACACATGAAAATTTGACCTTTAGTCAAAGAAAAGTTGGACTCAATTGTTTTTTGTTTTCTTAGTTAGATGGGGAAGATGGAAAAAGCTATTGGTTCTCAACTATTTTTGTTAAATGTATAAAAAAAAATACATATACATGAAGTACTCGGACAGCCAAAAAAGGTTGATCACGACCTAAATATAGACAAATTTCAAACCATTAATAGCTGCATTTCTTATAAATATTCAAGTACCAAAAGACAAAAAAATCCGTGAACTGAGAATACGAACCGACTACTCTACTCGTTATCTAAGGTTAGAAAGCAATTTATAAGGCCCTCTTTTATGATTCGTCTATCTCCAAATTTATCTGTTTCAGGTTCATTAAATATTTAATTAAATATTTGATAGTTCTAATCAACAACCCTGGCTTTGTCAAACATTAATAAATCAAGCATGATGGCATCAGGAGAGGACAATTCAATGCAGGTAACTAAATTAATTTACTTTAAAAATTTAATTTACTATTTTGATTATGAATTATATTTTGATTGACTGGTATCAGTTTCTTTACTGGAGTGAGCAATTATATTCGATTTCAGTATATTTATTTTAGTACCGTATGAACCAATTGACTATACACCGGCAACGAGATAATATACCTTATTTGAGTTATCCACAGACCAACAATTAAGGACAATATAATGCAGAATTAATGATTTTTGTATATAATATGTACAGAATAAATTACAAGCCGATTGGAAACTTATACAACAAGACATCAAGAAATTGGAAATGATTTTTCTGAATCTACAATTGGTAATGATACAATTCCATATAATGGCTATCATATAATTTATTAAGTATGGTGAACTTTCGTACTTATCATCATTTAATAATTATATTTGTTTAAAGTATATTGAAGAATTATCACAATTTTTTATGAACATCTTGCAAATGATAAATTTGAAAATAAATTTAATGAAACAAAAGTCCCAAATACCACATTCATGATAATTAATTAAATCTCTCTCTCTCTCTCTCTCTCTCTCTCTCTCTCTCTCTCTCTCTCTCTCTCTCTCTCTCTCTCTCTCTCTCTCTCTCCCTCCATATATATATATATATATATATATATATATATATATATATATATATATATATATATATATGAATAAGAGAGAAATGGTTCTTTTATTATTATATTTCATTGTGTTTTAGTTTTCATCATTTGAAGAACTAATACTTATATATATATATATATATATATATATATATATATATATATATATATATTAATTTGATGTGTGTCTATGCAGAAAGATTTTCAGAGCCCCACACGCCAGACTCAAAAAATTTCCCCTGACATTGACGAGTCATCTTGTGACCCTCAGGTTTACTCTATCCGTAGAAATTTATTGCGTGTGCTTCATTTTATGACTGAATTGAGATATGATCATGAGGCCTTGGTTTGCCTTCTGGATGCAACTCCACTTATGAAATGCCGAGAGGTGTCTGGTGTCGAACAAAGTGATAATGTTGGCCCTCTGAGTGATCGTGTCCATGGAGATATTGCAAGTCTATCTAAATCTATGAATGAGATGAGGACTATTCATAAATCCTTAGCTCACAACTTGAATGAGTATAAATTATCTCTGTCCCAAACGTGAGTTATGGAAATCGAAGATGGTTATGTTAACCAGAAATTCAATATATGATATGCATTGTTGTAAGAGTTGTGATGATACCCTAGTACTTGTTGGTGGGAGTGACATGGTAAATATGAGATAATGGCACTTAGAGATTGTAAGTTGTAATTTGCTGAGAATGATAATTATCAATGTTTTAAATTGCGATATTGCGGTTCGTTGCGGTCGATCATTTTTTATAGCGAATTGTGTTTGCGGGCGCAATGAACTTATTGCATACTACCGTTGCGATATTAATTTATATAATAATTATTGAGTAATATACATATATATATATATATATATGCTAAACTTTTTAATTAAGTACCAACATTTTGGTACTTAATGTTTTTTCACCATTGGATTCGCATTGAGATTTGTGTTTTTTCATGATGATCATGAAAGTTTGTGCACATCATTAAATGCACAAATCTCAATGCAAATCCAATGGTGAAAAATCATTAAGTACCAAAATGTTGGTACTTAATTAAGTAGTTTAGTCTCCCTCATATATATATATATATATATATATATATATATATATATATATATATATATATATATATATATATATATATCACAAAACATAAATTAACATTACCAATTAAAATCATCATCCATAAATCTATCAAACATAACTAATAATTAGCTTTGCCAATTATATATATGCAAATTCTCAACTTGTAACGACATGAATTTGTAAGCATTTTGAATTCAATTTGTAATAAATTTGTCATGATCAGTTTTTAACATAAAATAAAAATATCGACAATGTACCAAAAATACAAAGATCATGCAAATTAAACAAACAATTTTTTAAAAATTGCATAGAACCCCCTGTCAGATGGAAGTCGAACGGGACAAGTTGAAGTAACTGTCAGATGATGGCGCGGCAGCATCATTTGGAGTAATCGATATTAATTGACTTGACGCCATACCGGTACCGTACTCGTACCAGTAATCAGCGCTAAACTGTTCGAAATGGACTTAAAATTTTCGAAAATTCAGAAAAAAGGAAAAAACCGAAGGAAAAAAACAGAAAATTACTTGTACCAGTCGAGATGTAGGGCTTTGCTCGTTGATGGCAATGGCGTTTAAGGATGCAAACTTTCTTCTTCAAGGAGAAAAGTCACTTCTTTATTGTACAAAAAAAAAGGTGCAAACTTTTCGTGCTAGACATTTCATCGAGCATCTAGATGGCAATGGCGTTTAAGGCTTCATTCTTGGCACTTTCTTCTTCAAGGAGAGCATTCATCTCCACACACTCCAGTCCTAGTCCGAAATGTGCTCCTTCTTAGTGAGACGAAGATCTCCTCGTGTAATAGCGATGTTATCCCTCAAGGTCGCATCTCTGAAAAATTAAACGGAAAACTTGTTTTATAGCACAAAATCAGTCGAATCCAAACAAAATAGCGGTGTTGCGGAGAGTGACTTTTGGCCGCTATTTACGTAATGGTGCCGATATTGCGGCGATATAGAACACTGATAATTATAGATGGCTACTATTCGCGTTACAATGTCACTGTCCTTAAAGTCTTATTCGTCACCAGAAATTATATTATTTGGTGTACACCGGGTCCAACAAATGAGCTTCCAGGATACATTAGCCTTTCTGACTGCGTTTGCAAAATTAACAAATTCTGCAATAATTTGTTGGAAGTGGATATGTAAGAAAATTAACCGAAAAGTATAAGACATGTATGAGATTGTATCTCTTTTTGCGTTTTTTCTTTCTTGAATGGTATTCCACTTTCTCTTTTCTCTCTCTTTCTTTCTTGAGTTGTATTCTATTTTCTCTTTCTTTCTCTTGAATTTTGGAATGAATTTTTCTTACTTCTTTTCTCAATAATCATGGATTATTTATAGGAATTTATCATGCCACATCATGCCACATGTCCATCCAAGTGTAAGGATGCATGCCATATTTTATTCATGTCATGACACATTGATATCTATGTGTCACCATGCCTGTTATTTTAGATTCGTATCATGACACATAATCATGCATGTGGAACTTGCATTCTAACAATTTATCTTGTTACGACACATACACATACATGTGTAAGTTTCATGTTTTTACCAACTTATTTAATGACTCATAATTTCAACGTTATTAATATGATGAGACACACACACACACACACACACATATATATATATATATCATCTAAATTTTTCCATGATGATTATGACATTATACTCATGTCATTAAGACATTATAAATATACAAGTCAAATAAATGTTGTTAATTTTCTAAAATAAAATTTCTAAAACAAAATTTATTTCATTAAAAATAAAATTTCCGATTCACGGCATCTTTTTACGCTTTGAGGAATTCAAATAACGTGTTTTTAGATCATTTGTATCGTATCTTTTACTACATAACTTTTCACCAAATTTTACAAACACTAAGAAACTATGTTTTTAGATTCATAACAATCTTTTAACGCTCCGAGGAGTCCAATAAACGTGTTTTTGAGATGATTTGGATCGAATCTTTTACTACGTAACTTTTCATCAAGTTGTACAAACACTAAGAAAGTTTTCTTTTCGATTCATAACAATCTTTTTACGGTTTGAAGATTTCAAATAACGTGTTTTTAGATCATTTGTATCGTATCTTTCACTTCATAACTTTTCACCAAATTTTACAAACACTAAGAAAGTTTTTGTTTCGATTCATAACAATCTTTTAAAGCTCTGAGGAGTCCAAATAACGTGTTTTTGAGATGGTTTGTATCGAATCTGTTACTATGTAACTTTTCACCAAATTGTATAAACACAAAGAAAGATTTCTTTTCGATTTATAGCAATCTTTTTACGCTTTTAGGAGTTCAAATAACGTGAATTTAAATCATTTGTATCGTATCTTTTACTACATAATTTTCCCCCTAATTTTACAAACACTAAGAATGTTTGTTTTTCGATTCATAAGAATCTTTTAAAGCTCCGATGAGTCCAAATAAGGTGTTTTTGAGATGGTTTGGATCTGATCTTTTATTAGGTAATTTTTCACCAAATTGTACAAATACTAAGAAAGTTTAATTTTTGATTCATTGCAATCTTTTTATGCTTTGAAGAATTCAAATAACGCATTTTTAGATCATTTGTATCGTATCTTTTATTACGTAACATTTTACCAAATTTTACAAACACTACAAAATTTTGTTTTTAGATTCATAACAATCTTTTAAGGCTCTGAGGAGGCCAAATAACGTGTTTTTGAGATGGTCTGGATCGAATCTTTTACTACGTAACTTTTCACCAAATTGTACAAACACTAAGAAAGTTTTTTTTCGATTCATTGCATCTTTTTACACTTTGAGGAGTTTAAATAATGCATTTTTGGATCATTTGTATCGTATCTTTTACTACAAAACTTGGCCGTGCTAAAGTATCGCTTCGAATCACTACAACTATTTGAAGAGAAGGCTTTCATAATTGATCGATGATCAGAGATTACCTCCGTTTTGACATTTGGTATATTCTAGGAGACTCAATTATAGCCACAGTTATGGTAAATTACTATCATTCCCCTATGATTGTTATTTCTGAAAGAAATACAGTTTCGGATCAACCGTAAAAGTGTGCACAAGGATAAACAACGTACGCGATCTTAGGCATAAGAAACAGTTTTAGTAAAACTGGCATAACTTTCAGTGGGAAACTCCAATTTGAATGGTTCAAATTGGGTTAGATAGATAATAAGATTATCTAGAACTTTCATGTAGAAATATTGTTCATTTGAACGAAGTATCAGTGTCGTTTTAATGGAATACCGAAAGGGTGCGACAGTTTGACATACAGTTAGTAAAACGTCCGTAACTTTTGCATCCGAACTCCAATTAGGCCAGGACAAATTGGGTTGGAAATATAATGAGATTATCTACAACTTTCGTGAAGGTTTAAAGTCGGTTGGATCGATTTAATATTTTTGTTTCAACAGAATACTGAAAGGGTGTCTGTAGTTTTCTGTTTGAAAAGATGTATATTAGATATACATACATTATGGCCCATCCTTATTCTATGTGATATAAATAGGATATTTCTCTATCCTCTATTCAGAAAAACCTGTTGAATTAATAAGATTAATCCAGAATATTGAGAGTCATCTTTCTGAGAGTGAAAGAGTGTGAAGAGAGAAAACCGAGAAAAAGGAGTTTTTCACGGTGTAGAGAATCGATCTAATCAAGCAAGTTCACCGGTGCTTCGTCTAGGCAGTTGCATCCGCGACTTACGTCTTCCGACTCAAGGTGGATACACGTAGAGGAGCGACACATGTGGCTCTCCGATTGTGATCGAATCGGAGGAACAAGTGAAAGGCTGTGGAAGCGTGTGGCCGTGGGACGCACGAAGACAACCGGAGGCGTGTCAAGACGGTGGGAGACGTGTGGTATGGGACGCACGGGCTAGTCACCAACGTGACACCGAATTTATGAAAATAATTAATTTTCCTAATTAGTACATATGCATTTATGAAAATCTTGTGATAGTGATATAATATGATTATGTCACGAATTTAAGAAACATGAATGTCATGATCCCTCATAATATTTAAGTCATGGAAATGCCTTCCATATTCAGAACCACTATGTTCGGTACTACGTCTCACATGGGTTAAGTCCAAAGCCGACATGGATTATTGTAGTTATCGACGGGGTGACAAGTGTTAAATAAGGACTGATAAGGGTTAAGGCCAAAACCGACTTATTAGTAGTTTATTTGAACGATACGTTGAGTATGGTTGTGACTTAACCGTCCAAGCCAATAAGGGTTGAGGCCAAAGCCGACTTGATTGGAAGTTCGGAGAATAGATAGGATGCACACACGGAACTGGGATTGTATATGATACGATCCATCACCGAAATCCTATAAAGGTTCAAGAGTCGCATTGGATGTGATTGGATATAATCCTACCTAAATAGCAAGATCCCACCCGTCTGCCAAAGCAACTTGTGGTAGGATCGTGATATATGGGTCTTGAGTGTTATAGACTTGGAGTCCCGTATCGGTATGAGGATTATCGATTCGATAAAATAACACTGTCATATAATTATCATATAAGCATATAGATTAAGTACGCACGGTTAGGAACTTAATCTTCATCATCCGTTTAGAATTATGTTTTCTAGCAACACCAAATATATCGATGAGATCGATATGACATATGGCTTTTGGGCCGGAATTACCGTAATTAACCTTGATAGTCAATGAATAGTTCTTAGACTTAAATGAACGTGTTGGAAACAGAAATGGTAGATTCAGGGCTCGAGGCTTTGGCTTTAGAGATAGACGGGTTCGATAAACTTTAAGAAGAAATCGAACGATATTACGTACCTTGTATTGGCATGTATAGACACAAATTTCTCAAAATTGTTTTGAGAATTCGGGTGCATATGGAAGTAATACACAACGCTCATGAAATAGTTTCAAGAGCTAGAGCACGTTGAATGATTCAATGCAGCTCAAAGAGTAGGTTAATTTTGGGACGCCTTATGGGTCTTTGATTAACACTCATGTGTTGATGGTATGAGATTTGATCTTCGTGGCCGAATATCATATGCATTCAATTGATAAGTCAATCCCGGAATTGCATGAGATGCGATGTAAATTTGAATAGGAGATGTTTGGAGCATCCGAGGAATCCAATGCATATAGATACGTGGATGTCCTTGTAATAATTCAAAGGCGGGATCGAAAGAAATAAATGTCTAAGGGTATTTTTGGAAAATGTTTTCCAAACAGAAAGTTCGGACAAGGAGTGGTCCAAACTAATGACTCAAAGAACGGTGAAATCCGAGGAGGATTAAACATAGAAGTTGATTGCTTCCTTTGGCATTTGCCGTCTTGGCCATATAAACGAGATACGCGTATCTAGATTCCATATGATGGATTGCTAGAATCATTTGAATTAGATTCAATTGATTAATGCGATACTTATTTATTAGGCAAGACGATAAATGACGTCATTCTCCAAAAGTTGGAGAAAGATCCAACGAATTATTGGAAATTAAATTAAGATGTAAAAGATCCGATAAATTCCGAGGCAATAGGAGGCTATTGGTATTTTGTTACGCTTACGGGCGGTTAAAGTAGATACGGTAATATCTGTTTAATGTGTGCCGAAACGGAGACTTTTGAAAGGTTCAAAGAGTTTCAAAAACGAAGTATAAAATCGACTAAGCAACAAAATCGACTAAGCGAGACGGATTGGCCGGCCGCCGTAACAGGTGCCTCCTCATCTTCGACCGTAATTCCATCAACTTTCAATTCCGATTCGCTTAAACAGGATACATCCTCCGCGGAGACGGGCTTGCCGGGTACCGAGACGGCTTTGTCGGTCGCCGAGACGGATGGGCCGGCCGCCGTAACAGGTGCCTCCTCATCTTCGACCGTAATTCCATCAACTTTCAATTCCGATTCGCTTAAACAGGATACATCCTCCGCGGAGACGGGCTTGCCGGTTACCGAGACGGCTTTGCCGGTCGCCGAGACGGATGGGCCGGCCGCCGTAACAGGTGCCTCCTCATCTTCGACCGTAATTCCATCAACTTTCAATTCCGATTCGCTTAAACAGGATACATCCTCCGCGGAGACGGGCTTGCCGGTTACCGAGACGGCTTTGCCGGTCGCCGAGACGGATGGGCCGGCCGCCGTAACAGGTGCCTCCTCATCTTCGACCGTAATTCCATCAACTTTCAATTCCGATTCGCTTAAACAGGATACATCCTCCGCGGAGACGGGCTTGCCGGTTACCGAAACGGCTTTGCCGGTCGCCGAGACGGGTGGGCCGGCCGCCGTAACAGGTGCCTCCTCATCTTCGACCGTAATTCCATCAACTTTCAATTCCGATTCGCTTAAACAGGATACATCCTCCGCGGAGACGGGCTTGCCGGTTACCGAGACGGCTTTGCCAGTCGCCGAGACGGGTGGGCCGGTCGCCGAGACGGGTGGGCCGGCCGCCGTAACAGGTGCCTCCTCATCTTCGACCGTAATTCCGTCAACTTTCGATGGTTTGAATTAAATATTATTTTCTACTTCTTCTTCTTTTAATTTATCTCAATTGCGAGTCTTGCTCTCACCGTTGTCCATTAAATATGGGATTACATAGTATATGCAATCTTTTAATTTCTTGATTTGATTAAATTCATTGATTTGTATGTTTTTTTTCAATCTCAGATGACCTAATCGGCGAAACAAGTTATTCGTCAACATATGATATGCTAGTTAGCCTTGCAAAAAGAACGCACGCGCATGAAAAGAAGACCAAAAAGATGCAGGATGGACAGAATGAAATCATCTCCGTAAGTTTTTTATAAATTTTTGTATATTTATATTTTTTCTTATATTTATTATTTTTACCAGGAACTCAGGGAAACTAAAGTATCTTTGATGAAACGAGTTGGGGATTTAGAAGAAACAAACCAAAGCATGCGATCCGAGTACGAACGAAGACACGATATGCAGCAACATTTAATTGTTGTAAGTATAAAACATGATATAAATTTATTTATGTTTGTATATTTATGGTTTGCTTTTTTTTCTTTTTTTATAGGATTTGACAAACAGTAACGAGAGTTTGACTAGGAGAGTCAATGAATTACAGATGGAAAACATATCGGTCAGAGACGAGTTGCTATATCTCGCAAATTTGTCAACACAAGCCAATTCAGTAAGCACATTATGTTAAATAATTCGATAATGTATATAATATTTAATAAATATATATTTATAGGAAAGAAGCAGTGCTAGAGGTGTTGATGAGTCCCCTCGCACTAATTCAGATTGCTCAATCGAACGAACCAACCGTTCGATGGAATCCCCTCGTGTCTCATCAGATGTACCTCCAAGAACCAGACAAGTTGCGGCAATCGAACAAACCGACCGTTCGATAGTATCCCCTCAGACTTTCTCAGATGGCTCTCCAAGAACCGGACAAGTTGCAGCAATCGAACAAACCGACCGTTCGATAGTGTCCCCACAGAGCTTCTCAGATGGCTCTCCAAGAACCGAACAAATCGCCTCGAACAATGTGAGTTAAAGTTTATTTATTTAATGTAAAATAAATTTTAAAACTTAAATTGTTTGTTTTTTCGTATTTTTAGACCGGGATAGTCAATTGCACAGGAATCATCATACTCGCAACGGCAGTGTTCTTGCTCTGGAAGATTCGAGCAAATGAGACTTAATTGACTGAAGGTTTTACGAGGATGAGAACATTTTTTTTTTTTGTGTGAATATTTTGATGGTAAAAAAGCATTGGATGTTTCGGAGAGATGGTGCATTTTGTTTTTTGTGTGTGATTTCTGAATATAATAGTTCAGCCTTTTGAAATATTAAACAGATGATTTTTTGTGAATATTTTGATGGAAAAAAAGCATTGGAATTTGGATGTTTCGGAGAGATGGTGCATTTTGTTTTTTGTGTGTGATTTTCTGAATATAATAGTTCAGCTTTTTGAAATATTAAACAGATGATTTTGAAGATATTTTATTGGGAGTATCAATATTTAGGTTTTTTAAATTTCCCTGGTTTTCCTTTTGACATGTAATTTTCGACGGTTCCGTTACTGATAATGGCATCTCGTACACGAACGTGTTCGGTGTGTGTTTCGACACGTTGGTCTCCGCCTTGAGATCTGCAGGATTCGGCAATGTGTTTCGAGTCTTTCGACACCTTTCTCTTTCCTCTCTTCTGTTTCTTCATCTTCAATCTCGATATGTTGAGTTAACCTTGCACCGTCGTAGTTCTCTCATTGTTTTCTCTGTTCGTTGAAAGAGCGAAACGGCGCCGGCTGGAGGGACGGCAGATCAACCGTCGACGTCAGCAGCAGCGGCGGGGTCATCCGGACCGAAGATGCCGCAAGGACTTACGAGGAAGCCATCTAGAAGTGCAGCCATGGCTACTTTTTCCATGGAGGTGTTCGATAACGAGGTCGTGCCTCCAATGCTGAGCAGCATCGCGCTGATTCTTCGTGTGGCTACAGAATCGAGCCTGAACGACCTCGAGTTGCTTATTCATGTGTTTGGCAGAAGAAGATGAAAATGCACCAATGGCGGATTTGATTTGAGGGATTTATGCTTACATAACCCTGAATAATGTTTTATAACTTTTATTCACTACTTCATATTAATTGCTAAGATTAAATAGAGATACACTGAAATAACTTTATATTACCAAAACAATGCATTTTTTTTGCTGTCATTTTTTGTTACTTTCTATTAATTTGAGGATATAAAAGTAAATGCAAGCAGTGAAAATTATTATCTTGATATATCTGTATTTTCCACTTCTATTAACAAATAAATTAATTAATTAATTAATTCTTACCCAATTTGATCAATTAACATAATTGGAGGCAATTTACAAAATATATAGTTTCTGTTGGGCTTTTGTGGAATTAATTCAGGTCGGTTCTATGCGCACTCGACCCGATGTCGACTGGACGTGGAGTTCGCCAGTCAAAACTCATCTTCTTACGCGTCTTGTGAAGGGGTCAAATAAGACTCTAAGATTCATTTCCTTACTTTTTTACCTTTGACCCCCCATTTATTTATTTTATTTTATTTGTCATCTCGCCCTTACATTTCCCTCAATTCTTCCTATTCTCCACATTGTACCCAAATATTTGCTGTAAATACAATTATTTCTCATTTGAGGATGTTTTGGAAGGGAATAATTGGATATATTGAATATTTTTCTGTCATTATTACCATCATCTCATCCACTGCTGGGAGAAGCTATTGATTACAACATATGAAAATTTTAATTGTATAAAATGTCTTTTTCCCCATTGGATTTTAAGTATTTTCCCCATTGGATTTTAAGTACTATTCTTAGTAGTATTAAAAGTATAATTTCAAACAAATTTATTATTCTTACATAGTTCTAATCTTCTGATTCTTTTTTCATAGAGAGAATTATCATTTATCGATTGATTAGGAAATGCAGCATGTTTTCGCTGCATGATTGACAACAAAATGATGAATTGTTTGATTTGGACTTAAATAAGTTAAACTAACTATATGATGTAGATATAATATCTAACGTGCCAATCATGCAACGCAACGAGAACATATTGTGCATAATTACTCCTTGATTAAGAGACTCATACATTGGATTACCATCAAAGAAACATTACATGAAAAGGAAGCCAGACTCTTTTAACAATGTAAGTTCCCTTGCTACAAAAATATGATCTTCTCTACAACTCCGATTCCGACTCCGAATACCTCCAGTTCACTCCGATATGAGTAAATACCGATTCCATAAAATATATATATGAGACTCGCACATTAGATTATCATTAAAACAATCTTACATGAAAAGGAACTCGGAGACTCTTTTGGCAACATAAGTCCCCTCGCAACAAAATGCTGCCCATCACTAACATTCAGCAAATATTGTGTATTAATTGGAGAATACATTGTCCATTTGAACGCTAGAACTAAAACCGTTCGACTTCGAACGGTCTACATTTTCAGCAATAATATTCAACAGATGTCGCACATTAATTAGATAAAGTATTTAACATTGATTTGAGCATATTTTGAGAATATTACGCATTAATTGGAGAAAATTCATCCACCCGCTATTAATAGGGAGACACCTCCACTCATTTCTTCGTCACTTCTCCTATTCTTATCTCGAGCTAAACTTTTTAGAGAAAAACTCTCTTGTAATATTATTTTGTAAATCGAGTCTTGAACGATATTTGTGAGAAATCGAGCAAGTGAAATTTAGCGGTTGAAAAAGACCAGTTAGTTCGTGCATTGACAAACTAGATCATAACTGTTTATATCGTTTCTTCAAAATCTTAATGGGCTCATACTCATACTCATAGCCACTTATGGGAGGAATACCTTGTGAACTTAGTGTTGTTGAAGTTCAAGTCAGAAAAATTGGAAAAAATAGTGATGTACACCCCTTTAATACTCTCTTTCAACGTTCTTAATGACGTGAATATGATTGGACATACAATTTAACGTATTAATTGATAGTTTAATTATTTTAATTTATGATTAAACATATAATTAAGATGTTTAATCATGAATTAAAACATTATTTTTTAGTCAATGGGACCATAACCTAGTTGGTTGAGTGTGAGACACAAAAACTCACGTGTTGTAAGAGGTTGTGGGTTCGATCCTCATTGACATCAATGTATGGAGGACATATTAGGCTTCTCCATTTATTATAAAAAAAAAATATTATTTTTTAAAATATTAAATCATATTCATATCATCAAAGATTAAATCATGAATTATTCATGCAAATATTGTGTATTAACAAATATTGGGTATGTCCAATATTTTACAATTGGAAAGGGCCGTGAAAAGGAAACGAAGGTAGAATAATTCAAGACTTGGTGCCTAAGTAAAAAGTCCCTTTCCTGGAAAAGGTATTGACCTATGTTGCACGGATACGGATACGGCGATACGGTAATTTTCAAAAAATTACGGATACGGGGATACGGCCATTTAATATATTTATATTATATATAATTAATAAATAAGTAATTAATTAAATAATTAATTAATTATATTTTTAAATTAAATATCATGGCAATAAATAATATCAAGCAAACAATACAAGTATCATAAAACTATCATAAACTTGTTCTAGAAATATTTTAGAACTAATCTAGAAGTATCCTAGAAGTATCCTATATAATTTATTTAAAAATATTATGGGCCAAAATATATAATGGGCCGAAGTATCCTAAATGGAGTATCCCAGCCGTATCCTGGCCGTATCCCCAGCCGTATCCTGTCGTATCCTGTCGTATCCCCGCCGTATCCGAAAAAAAAAAATTAAAATATTCGGATACGCCACGTGGCGTATCCGATACGTATCCGAGCCGTATCGCACCCTTATCCGTATCGGATACGCGTATCCTCAGGATACTTCTGCGTTTTTGAAGTATCCGCGTAACATAGGTATTGACTGCTATAGCAAAATGGTCCCTTTTTTTTTTTTTCTGATGGACACTCACTCACTCACTCACTCACTAACTCACTCACGCTATTAAATGAACCATTGTTAAGTTGTGTGCGAACTAAAGAGACCACTCAATTAATTCAAGGTTGGTTTGTTTAGTTCATTGCATTTGCATCCCTCACCATTTATTGGTCCCACCAATTATTGTACCCGACTTTATTCTATCTTTTCCTCATCATGTGGATCTTAGATCCTCTGCAAATTTAGTTATACATACGTAACTTTAAAAAAATATTGTTTTTCATATTGATATAATTACAATTTTATCTTAGTTTAATAGTTAAAAGTTAAAACACACAAGGAGTTGTCAATTTGTTATATGTTTGATCTGTAAAATTGGATAGGGAATTCTAGAGGAATTTTGAAGATTTAGTGGTTCAATTTAATTGCATTGCATGTCATGTGAATTTTTTGTTTTTATTCTAGAGGAATTATGAGTTAATTATATATATATATATATATATATATATATATATATATATATATATATGCTAAATAGAATCCACAATTCGAATCCAAAAACTTAAAAAAATAAAAACACACACGGAAGGACCTTTTTAGAAATAATGCAATAACTGAACGGAGGACAAAATTAAATAATAACCCCCTTCCCAGTCTCTCTCTCTCTCTCTCCACGATTACGGCATCTTCTGGGCGATGGATCCCGGCACCGTTTCTCTTGCGACGGTCTCCTCTCTCCCTCTCTTCGCGAGTCTCCCTCTGGCGCTCCTTCCTGGCCGCCACAAGAAGAATGACGATGAAAAAACGAGAGTGAGAAATCAGTCCGCCCCTTCAATTCCAAATATCAGCTCATACCTCCATCTCTTGCGAAATGCGGCTAGTCAGTTAATTTCTTTAGTTTCATCCTGAATTTTCTTTTGTTTTTCTCTTCAATTCACGTTGTGGTTAGTCAGTTTGACTAATTCTTAAAATGAAACGAATTATTAGGCTGAATTGGGGTTTATATTTGCAAATTGAGTCAGAATTAGGGTTTTATTGTCGACAATTTGGTCAAGATTGATTAAGATTGATTGATTAGGTTGAATTGGGGTTTATATTTGCAAATCGATAATTATTGATAATTATTATATCTAATTTGATTTTATGTTCATTTGATTTCGACTAGGTACTGCGGCTTTGGAAAGAAAAACCAGTACAGTGAGGAAAAATCCTAGGAAATGCTTCCTCGGGGACAATCCTAGGAAAGGAAGCCCTAAACCCTAAACACTGGCGATGAAAGATTTCCCCAGCAGATTTTACGCTTTATTTGAAGCAAACAAATGTCTGAATATTTTTTGGATGATTTCGCGATTATTGAAAAAGTGATTCCTGTCAATTCTCTCAGGTTTCGATTTGGTGAATACATAGTTGCTTGGATCTTAAAGAGCTCGAGTTGGTTTTCACGTTTGTTCAAGTGTTGATTCTTCATCGACCAAACTACTTATCGAACTATTCGATAAAACCGTTTCGAAAAATAGATTCATAAATGCTAGGGGAGGTAATGAATATAAAAAATTCCATCTATGCCAATATCTAATATTTTCTCCCCCAAATTCCAAATTCCAAACTGCAAAATTAATTAAGTCGTTTTCGTTACAGAGTTCTGATGCAGAATTAACATTGGGAGTTGAAAAACATGCTTAAAAATTAATACACATTGCGTTTTGGTTTGTGATAAAACAGATTATTGTTTCCGAGTCGGTTCTTCTCCAGGCAATTATTACTTAATTAAAATAGTATATTCACCCGATTTTAATTTTTATGTATTATTATCTATTTATTTATTTATGCAGGGATTTGACCGTGTGACCATGAGACAAGACCAGATGAATTTCACCTCGACGGTCGAATTGAAACTAAAACCCAGCCACGCAGTAGGCCGCGCAGAGTGGTGCCACGGCATAGTTCTCTGGTTCGAAACATGGTTCACATCTAGATTTTGCAAAGAGAACCCTACGAATCTGTCTACCTCGCCATATAACCCTCAAACTCATTGGGCACATATGATCTTGACCTTTAAAAAACCGATTGCAATGTGTAGCGAGACGGGCAAATTGGTCATTTCAAATGGTTTGTTGGGCACGGAGGAATCTCCAGTTGCGAAAATTAGGGCTAGGATTAGTATTGTTAGGGATTTGAGTAGAGGTATTGATGTGTCCATCGAAATCACTAGGTATTGATTATTTAGTCTGGAAGGATTTGGTTTGTGAAAATTCAAGAAATCATTTCCTTCATTTGTATTCATTTGTTGCATTTTGTAACAGTTTAATTTTAGGTCCAATTCATAATTTCCATTTAATTTCTTAAGGGAAAAATAATATTGCCAAATGTTAATTCCAATCGTTTATTTCCAAGAAATTTTAAACGGATGATGCTCCTTTTATGTACTCTCCCATTTATATCCTCTTTAAAAATATGTGATTAAATTTAACATTATCATTAAATTCATATAATTCATATAACTCAGTAACTCATGTCGTCGAATTTGAATTTAATAGTGTCGAATTTGTTTCCTTTTTTTGACATTTACGAAGCTGGCGATCATGTTGGTGTATGCTCTCATTTGTAATTTTTTAACAAAAATTCGACATTTACTAAAATATAGTTAATTATCCGATGAATACGATCATTAATTTCATATAATTCAGTAAAATATATTATTGTATTTAGCAAAATATATGATTAATTTTAACAGAATCTATGATTGAATTTACTAAAATATATGATTAAATTTAATAGAATATATGATTAAATTTACCAGAATATACGATTAAATTTAACAGAATATGTGATTAAATTTATCAGACTATATGATTAAATTTTACAGAATATATGATTAAATTTAGCAGAATATATGATTAAATTTAGCAAAATATACGATTGAATTTAGCAAAATATAGTTAATTATCTGATGAACATGATCATTAATTTCATATAATTCAGCAAAATATATTATTGAATTTAGCAAAATATACGATTAAATTTAACAGAATATATGATTAAATTTAACAGAATATATGATTAAATTTAACAGAATATATGATTAAATTTATCAGAATATGTCATTAAATTTAACAGAATATATGATTAAATTTTGAAAAATATACGATTGAATTTAGCAAAATATAGTTAATTATCCGATGAACGCGATCATTCATTTTTATATAATCAACAAAATATATTATTGATTTTAGCAAAATATACGATTAAATTTAACAGATTATACGATTGAATTTAAAAGAATATATGATTAAATTTAGCAGAATATATGATTAAATTTAGCAAAATATACGATTGAATTTAGCAAAATATAGTTAATTATCTGATGAACATGATCATTAATTTCATATAATTCAGCAAAATATATTATTGAATTTAGCAAAATATACGATTAAATTTCACAGAATATATGATTAAATTTAATAGAATATATGATTAAATTTAGAAAAATATACGATTGAATTTAGCAAAATATAGTTAATTATCCGATGAACGCGATCAGTAATTTTCATATAATCAGCGAAATATATTATTGATTTTAGCAAAATATACGATTAAATTTAACAGATTATACGATTGAATTTAACATAATATATGATTAAATTTAACAGAATATATGATAAAATTTATCAGAATATATGATTAAATTTAACATAATATATGATTAAATTTACCAGAATATACGATTAAATTTAACATAATATATGATTAAATTTATCAGAATATACGATTAAATTTAACGAAATATACGATTAAATTTATCAGAATATATGATTAAAATTAGCAAAATGTAATTAATTACCCAATGAAATAATATACACATAATATAATCGTGATTGAAATGACATACGAGAATAATAATTACTATAAATATAGTCATGATAGAAATAATATACAGAACAATGAAGACAATATAAACTCATGATAGGCTTGACCCTCGTACCCGCAGATTGATGAATCATGCGAAGAAAGGGGACAAGTTGTCGCTGATTTTGGGTTAGGGTTCACGGGAGGAGGTTTTCTGGCTCCGCCATGAATGGCGTGAGGTGAACAAGTTGTCGCTGATTTTGGGTTAGGGTTCATGGGAAGAAAGGGGAGGGAGCGGAGAGAGATAGTGTCGTGCTCTTCATCGTCGCAAGAAAGGGGAGGGAAGTAAAGGGTAGAAGTACCAGATCCAGATGAAATTGACTCTGTACCAACAAAAAATCCCCAAATTGAGCTTAAAAAAAGGAAACAATACGATAATTAAGCAAGCTTACCAGTGGAGCTTGAACACGCACACCTCTAAGCTGACTCGGCGAAGCTTCCCTCGCTCCAGCCATGGATCCAAAACAACAAGCGTCGCCATGGCTACATCGCAAGGGGAAAACAGAAGAACATCTGCACAACATCCTAAGCCATGGCTACAAGCGCCGCCAATGTGTCTGCCCCAGTCGCGGCTCCTCCGCCACCAGCCAATCTCACGTCTTTAATGGCGAAAAAAGGCTGTAAAACCTTTGCAGATCTACTCCTCTGCACTGCAGACGCCGCTTCCACCTTCCAGTCGATTTGTGGATTCCGACGGCGACACGGCAGATCAAACGGCCTCGGATTCGAACGATGGGCTTAGGGTTACAGCGAGGCGATGGATTGTTGTTGTGGCCACTCCTTCCACGACGAGGCTTTAGCCGGCTGCAGCACCTAATCGCCGGAGAAGGGAGAAGGGAGAAGGCGAGGCGCCTCTTTCACTCGCCGGAGAAGGAAGAAGAGAGATCGGACACGGAGAGGACACGGAGATAAGGAAGGAAGGCGAGAGCGTGAAGTGAAGATGAAGTTAAATAATTACGAAAATACCCCTCCGTCTGATGGATTCGAATTCTGGATTTGATTTGTGGATTCTCCTTAGCAGCCCTATATATATATATTTTTTTTTTTTTTTTGAATGGTATCCACGTGCTATCGCTATCGTTTTCGTTAATAATACTTGAATTTTTTGTAATGCCAATAAAAATCGAATCCACAATTTCTTGTAATATTTAATTTTTTATGTCTCACAACCAGTTAAGTTATGAATCGATTGTCAATTATATTAATATTATACTAATAAGAATGGAATAAAATATTTTACTTAGTCAATATGAAATACACCATGCAGAGGATAAAATATTTTACTTAGTCAATATGAAATACACCATGCAGAGATGGTTCTAACAAGAATCATGAGATGAAAATCTTCTTCATTCAAAATGTAAAATATGGATTAAACATGGAAAAGTTGATAGCTAAGACACATAAGATCTGGTTGTGTAAGCATGGTGTGGTCTTACGTCTCCTCGGAGTGGGCTTTTTTGGACTTTATTTTTATTAGAGTAGTTACATCCTCTAATATTTTTTTTCAAAAATTTTGATGATTTAAATATGACTTAATTAATACCTTGCAATTTAACACACAAACATATAATTTAACATTTTAATTTATAATTTGATTATCTTAATTTATTATTGAACATCGAATTAAAATGTTAAATTATGAGTTAAGTTGTTAATTCTTATCCACGTTATCAAGACTCGTGAGGTAGAGATGAGGTATATCCAACATTTTCCTTTTTATTATCAGCAGTTCCCTTTTCATCTTTTTAAAATTATGAATTTAAAAACTACCATTTCAAGAATTATATTGTCTACCTATCATGTAAAAATAAAATATTTAAAAACCATTTGACCATTGAAAAGAGTCGATTTTACTTCTACTTCAGGCTTTTTCACCTTCCCTCGAGTCAAATGCAAGATCAACAAAAGGACAAAAAATAGTTTATGAACTTCAAAAATCCCAAAGGATTTCTCCCCTTCAATTATTTTCCATTTCATTCTTGCTCTTTCAAAATTGAAGGACAGGAGAATTCAACAAGTGAACAATAAGCCAATTTGACAAATAAATAAACAAAAATGAGCAATAATAACATCTAAAATCTATAAAGCTTGGTTCGGTTCGGTTCGGTTTAGCGATGGTTCCAGATTCCACACCGGTACGTACGGTTCAGCCCGAAAATCCCAAACCGCATCCCGAACCCGGCTCATGTCCCTCCCTTTCAAGGTTCGACCGACTCCTTCAAAAACTGAGGCAGTCGATCCGGACCCACCTCTTGCTTGGACCCATTCATGAGGTGGGACCCAGTCCCCGTTATCCTCTTTCCAATCTCTCTCTATATCTCCATAATAAATGGTTTTGTTACCCGATTGACCTGACCCGGCCCGAACCAAGGCAGACCAGTCTGGCACGTTGATAGGCACCGAAGATGCAACAGACTCCACATGACGCCTTCCTGTTGGCGGGCCCGTATTGATTGTGTTAACGGAGTTGAAGGTGCGAGAAAGGCCGCCTACGTGCCGACTCGTGATTGGCCCGTGGTCCGAATCGAGCGTTGACCATACATCTGCTTCGTCTAAGTCCGGCAAGTCGAGTGAACCAGATAATTGGCCTGATGAGGCTGATGTGGTGAGGAAACGGTTCGAGCTGTATTTTCTACCCTTGCCCATTTGGTTGAGAGAGAGAGAGAGAGAGAGAATATCACAAGCGGCCAGGGTGGAGACTGGAGAGTGAGGTTGTATTTATAGGCATTCAAGAAATGAAGATTTGTATAAAAGAAATGTTATGTTTTTCTAACTTTAGTACATGAGAGTGTTGCATGGTTGGATTAATTATGTATGTTAATCATGACTATAGATAGTCATTAAAATATCATGGTAACTATTTTACTATTAAAAGTCGGTACCATGTTCAATTAAAATGTTCAGTATGCTAAGTAAGAATGTTTCATTTGGTAATTACAAAATTAAATTAAAGCTTGAATAATATAATGAAGTATAAACTCAAAATAATATCTTTCAACTTTTTTTTGTTTTTTGTTTTTTTTTTTTAGGAAAAAGTATACTTTTGCCCTTTCAACTTGTAAAAAAAATGTAATTTGCCCCCCATACTAAAATCGGCCCTCTTTTACCCCCCAAACTTTCAAAAATCGTTCATCCTACCCCATCTATAGATTAGTGTATAATTAGAAATTAAACCGGTGAGGTGGCAATATGAGGTGGCAATTGGGTAAGATTGTTATATACTCTCTCAAACCCGATCCGATAAATCTATAACCCGACCCGAACCATTATATCCTCTCTTCTCTCTCTCACACCCCAAACAGAACGCAGAACACTCTCTCCTCTCCTCTCTTCTCTCGCCCCTCGCCAAACAGAACACAGCGACGCCCCTCCGCCCCTAGCCCTCGCCCTCGCCCGCTCTCTCCTGTCGCCCCTCCGCCTCCCCCGCTCTCTCTCCCTCCGCCCGCTCTCCTCCCCTGGTGCGCTCTCGCCCCTAGCCCTCTCGCCCCTCGCCAAGATGAATGCCGAAACCCTAAATTCTAGTAATTCGTCGGGTGAGTTAAATTGATCAAATTAATTTGAATTGATTCAATTAGTTCTCGTAATTTCAATTGATCCGGTCGAATTAATTTTTGTATGTTCAATTTTTTTATGGAATAGTAAAAGAAAGAGGAAGTATCAAATATTGGATATCAAAATATCAAAAAGGGTTTGAATTCAAGTATTCTTGATTGAAATATTTTGGTTTTCGAATTGTGTTGTGTAGGTTTTTGCTGGGGCGACACTGGGATTAGTACTCGGGGCAGGATGGTATTGGATCGTGAATTCTATTCTCGTAGAATACTTCCCCGCAATTGAAGAGAGCGCAATTGGGCGGTGGCTTTACCTGAAAGATACTTCTCATATACCAAATGTTCTCAAGTTCGAATATGATAATGCCAGAGCTGCTCGCAAGAAAGTCTCCACTGATTGAACTCGTAAGTTTGAATTTAATATCAATTGTTCTATAAATATATCTATTTTGGTGTTTTATATAATTTCTTTTCGATAATATATGCAATTTCTAATTCAAACTTTGTGCATATGTCTGTAGGTTATCGATTTCGACACGATATTCTAGCTTTGTGATGGATTATGCAAATCATTTGACTGATAATATCATTAAAAACATCAAAAGTGTGTTCAGAGTTATTTTTTTTACTCCTAATTGTTTTGTTCATATTGTATAAACCTGGAATGTTTTACGTTGTTGCTGAAATTTTTGAATTGATTTGATATTTGTTGATTGATACCTGTGTATGGTTCATACATTTTTCATTGTTAATGGCTTTTACAATAAAAACACTGTTTTATGCGTTTCGAATTGAAACTAAATTCTTTTATTGTTGGCAAAATTTCCTATTTAAAACAAACTTCAAATCATACAACAAACCATTTCTTTAATCACACTTAAAAACACCACAAAATCCAGATTAAAGCAACAAAAAAATATAACACAAAATCTCACAAAATTACAGAAAAATATCATAAATGCGTTATAAACCTAATTATCTTTAGAGGTCTCCTTATTAGCATGGACTTGAACGCTACTCAAAGCTTCTTGTTTCTTTTCAGCCCTAAGCGATCTGCACAATACCTCCAGTTTTTCCTTTTGATTTTTTGTTTTCTCTAATTGTTTCTTCATAATCTCTCGCAGCAGAAAAACACAAAACAAAAGTGTAATTAAAAATTAAAAATGTATTTATGGATGAATTATTAAATCCAAACAAAAGGAAAAATGAGAAAAAATTTGGAAAATTGCAGACAAGTACCTGAAATTGTTGGAATTTTTCTCCATCTGTAGCGAGCTGGATTCTCAAGCTCTTCTCTGTAGTAGTGAGCTGCGAGATTTGATCGACGAAGAGATGTAACTGTGTTTTCTCCATCTATTGCTCTTTGGTACAACAAAGTAAGCTCCAATAGTTCTCTCTCTGATTTTGAATTGCGTTTCGAAACTTTATGTTTTGGTTCACCATTTCCCTGAAAAAAAATTGAGCAAAATTAGGGTTTAAAACTTGGGATTTTAGGGCGGATTGAGTCAAATGTAAGAGAAGGGAGAGGGAGAGAGTACAATTACAGGCTGAGGAGCGAGACAATTGTTGGAGCGGAGCTTCTAGGGTTCCTTCGTCCTGCTCAGATCGCCACCGAGAGGAGCCAGAGGAGCGACAGGAGCGAGAGCCACCAGGGAGCTGAGATCGTCCTGCTGAGATCGAGGAGAGAGCGGGCGAGGGCTAGGGGCGGAGGGCCGAGAGCCACCAGCAACGTCTTCGTCTTCGTCCTCGTCTGAGAGAGGAGAGAAAGAGAGCCGTGTTCTGTTTGGGGTGTGAGAGAGAGAAGAGAGGATATAATGGTTCGGGTCGGGTTATAGGTTTATCGGATCGAGTTTGAGAGAGTATATAACAATCCTATCCAATTGCCACCTCATATTGCCACCTCACCGGTTTAATTTCTAATTATACACTAATCTATCAGATGGGGTAGGACGAACGCTTTTTGAAAGTTTGGGGGGTAAAAGAGGGCCGATTTTAGTATGAGGGACAAATTACATTTTTTTTACAAGTTGAAAGGGCAAAAGTATATTTTTTCCTTTTTTTTTTTTTATGCATGCTTAAGTGAAGAATTGGGTTTCCGAGTAAGAATGATTTCTTTGCATTGAATCTCCAATTTTTATTTTGTATGGAAGAGAATCTATGGTGAACGGCTGTTACACAACCATCATTCCGGGCCCCATTGGGACATAATTTCAACCAAATCATAATCATTCTGAGTTTTCATTTTACATATTCTTTTAATGGTATCAAAAATTACATATTTTTTTTGAAAATAAGATATGTTGCGAAGTACTAAATAGCACAAGTCTGACCCACACAGTAAAAAAAAAATGCTTTTATTTAATTGGGACATGACACAAAGTTGAGTGGATCCCGCCGGCCGTGTGTTTGACTGAAATGGATCCGACCCGAAACTGGTGGGACCCGAAACCCACGTGATTACGTGGCATTTTGTGGTGAGAGATGGGGCATGAGGAGGGCCCTCTGTCCTATCGCCTCTTATAACTTACAGGAAGCTATCAAATTTTCAAAAGGCCCCCCTTCTCTCCTCCATTGTGTGCACCCTCCACATGGCTTGTGGTGATTTGTACCATGTTTCAAAGGTAGTTGGTTTACAAACTAAACTATTTTGTACCATAGTGATTTGTGAGGCATCGTTTCATATTTATTCCTAAAAAGATAGTAACTTATCATTTATACCAATTTTTACCGATGATTTAAATTGCGATACTGCAGTATGTAGCGGTCGGAATTTTTTTTTGCAGATATTTGTTGCGATAATAATTTATGTAATGGTGAAAGCGTGTTTTAAATATATTTTTCATAATTTGTTTTGTCAAATTATATCACGAAATTTTCTCTCTAATTTTTCTAAAAAAATTATATCATGAAATTGGACGACGGACAAAAATCGGCCAAAAGTAATTATGATCCGAATATCATCTGCAAAGTATTAAAAATTGAATATATAGTAATACTATATTAATATTATAAGAAATTAAATCATGTATATTAAGTTTCCAAACCCACTCTTTCCATCTAAACTCGTCCGGATCCAAATCGATTTCATTTCCGACCAAAAATATTAGTTGAAGAAAGAAAGAGATGGAAATAATTGTGCCAAACATATTAATGAAAATATTGTTAAAAGATGGGTCAGCCCAAAATATTATTCAAAATAAATTATGTTTTAAATCCAAATCAGTTTAAATCGGTCCACATATCGGCCTATATCGGTCCGTGTATCGGTCGACCGATTTACTCAACCGATACGGACCATATCGTAACGGAGGGGGGGAGGGGGGCACTGATTAGAGATATGAAACCGACATACCGGTCCATATCAGTGATATTTAGAACACTGATAAGGTATGAGCAGATGGGCCCTTTCATAATTATCCGCCGTATCCAAACCCGCTCTTTCCATCTGTCTTGCGATTCTTTCTTGCGACTTGTAAGCTCAACACCAGGCCCAATTCCTCTCGCTTTCTCTCCTCAACAGTATATTTTTGCTAATTTTAACAGTATATTTTGCTGATTTCAACAATATATTTTGCTATATTGATCGGCGATTGACAAAATATATATTACTAATTTCAGGACTATATTTTTCTAATTCAACAATATATTTTGGTCGGAGTGAATTTTTTTTTTATTCTCGTTGGATTTTCTTTAGCAAGCATATATTTATATAAGAGGGGCCAAATATTAATAGTATTCTTTCTATCATGGATGCAGGGACAAAATCAGACTAAACATAAGAGGGGCCAAATATTAATAGTTTTTTGTTAAAAACATTTATATAAAAATAATAAACTTGCAGGGTCTAGGGTCTGCTATAAGGAAAACAGTCTTTGAAGAGTTGATGCCGTTTTTCGAGGGTAAATGATAGGGAGTTCCTATATCTGGCCATCCACTGGCATTGATTGCGTCTTATCTATGAGGGTCGTTGAGAGTAACAGAGATGTATAGGGGATTTTGCTGTTGAACCACTGATGAAGGTTCTACATCACACGAAAGTGAATTTCTCTGAATCGATAGTTCGTTACGGGCATAGATCAAGCACGGGTAAATCAATCCGTGGAGTTGGGTGTTCTGTCAAGAAAGTGTTTCTCATAACTCAAATCTAGGTCGTCCCATGGTGAGTGGAATGTGAGCGGCCAAGCTACATTCAACACATTCATCATCACCCGGAACCGAGCGATTCAACATAATTTGCTCCTTTCCCAAAGTATTGTTGTCAGCAAATAGCAAGGTTCTTTGTATGCCTCGTTCACTCAGCTCGTTTTATTACCATAAGAAGAAGTACATTCGAGACCTTTTTAACCGATCAAAAGAGAACCATTGCAGGGTCATTGCAGGGTCTGGGACTCGAATATAAGACCTTTGGTTTACACTAAAGCGCAACCACTAGAGCAAATAGTTCTTCTTATTCAAACAAGATTTTTTTTTTTCAAAGACAATTTCCCTGTATATATATATGCCGTTTACGATTTTATGAGGGGACCCCGCTAGCCCCTGGATCCGTCCCTGCATGTATGTGCTCATATATATATATATCTTGCGTATTTCTCTAAAACATGAGTTATGTAATTATTTTATGGAAAATTATACTTGTCCCCACAAAAATGGGATTGTTAATTTTTTGTTAACCGACCCGTGCCTATCATAATCTTAATTAAAATTATTTTTTTGTTATTCTGTATGTTTGTTAATTGATCCATACCTATCACATTTTATCAAGATTAAATTTTCAACTCAATTAATCATTAATTGAATTAACGTGATGACGTCATCGAGAAATTTTTTCTCACTTTTGTGGGGCACCGTATATGCTCTCTTATTTTATTATGTGTGTGTATATATATGATATTTCGATATTTTTCTAGGGGGAAGGACCAAAATGTGCCATTATTTTATTATATAGCCACTTGTGAAAAAGAACTGAGAAAGTACTCAATTACATATTAAGCAGAGATGAGATTCCAGGAAACAATATGAACCAGCAAACCCTAAATAATTTGTGGGGACCCATTTCAATTGAATGATTATATTGTTTTCTTATTGAGGCACAAGTTATGTCATGCTACCATTCCCATTTTATAAACTATTATGACCTAATTCAAGGGACCCTCTTAATTTGTTTACAAGACAAATAATGCAATTAATCATTCCATTAATACATTATGTGGAGTTAGTTAAGTACTCTAAATCATTGATCTAATTAACCTTGGTAATTAACTATATTGCATGTCACTTGTATATATATACCTAATTAAAAAAGTAAAGGACAATATTTTTCCAAGAACTATTAAATAAAAATAAAAAAATTCCAAGAAAATTCAGTTAAAACATATTGACAAATGAGAAAGGGCACATTGAGTGGCTAATGAGCCCCATTTCTTGAGAGAGGCCCACTTACTCTTGTCATTTTATTAATGCCCAAAACAAACCAAAGCAAGTTGAGTCCTTTTCACTATCACCCCTCCATTCCGCTTTCATTTTCTCTATCACTAATTGTCCTCTCCTTGCCATGCATTCATGGTCCAAACTTATTGAGAGCTCATATCAAAACAATCCACATCCTTCGAAAATCAGTGAAAAGATTTGTCATGTAACTACCATTACATGAAATTACACTCAACAGTCTTATTAAATCATGTCGACACATCATTGATTTTTCAATATGTTAATTAACTAATGTGACTTGTTTTTATGCTATATATATATTCTCCTGTTACAGACATAAGTTTTAATAGGAAATAAAATGAACTCGTGACTGTTTCAAAACTTCTAAGAAATAATGATACATGGTGAGTTCTATAATGCAAATTTTTTTTTGTTAGGATACATTTATTTTCAAGAATATTTTGAGTAATTATTAATTAATTAATATTTAATGTAATTTTTCAAATGTTTTATTATGAATGATAGGTTAAATAATAAATTTGTATTGTTCATTAAAGAAAAAATAGTCATAAATTCATTTTTTTATCATACATCCTTCTAAATATCCAAAATACTTTTTCAAAAGAATGTATGATGAAACTACCCTACATATATTATATACCAGATAGGTTTTAACCAATAAACTTACTGTAAGCAAAGCTTCCAATATAGTTCATAATAATTCCAAATGATATAAAAAACTTATGATGGACCACTACTTGAAGAAAACAAAATATAGAGAAATAATGCTCTTTGATTAGACCAACTCACATACCTTCGTAGTGTTGTGTATTATCAACTCATTTGATAGACATGTACACACAATGCATACCAAGGACCTTGTTAATATAGTGGATCAATTAAATCTGAAGTTGCTAGTATTATGTCTGAACACATCTTAATTGTCACAATATTAAATGAATATGTGAGTTTATATCTTTTTCATTGTAAAAATTTATAAATAAGAAAATGAAAAGTATAAAATCAATTACTTAAATATGAAGGTAAAAAATATATTGAACGCTGTCCGTAAAAAACGGCCGACCCTCTATTTTTTGACCGTGCCTTTTTTTTTTACCGTTGCGGTTTAACACATGGCGCATTGTAGTTTAACGCGTCGTTCCAAAGTGCATTTTCTCCGGAATGCACTCGCGGCTTTCTAATTAAAAACGCAATCAAAAGTGATAATGAAAATCAGATATAAATGTCAGCACAATACATATAAAAATAAAAATAAAAGACCTCATCAAACGATTGAGAAACAACAATTTTTTTTGGTCTGAGGTTGGGGTACAAATGAGGTTTCCTGAATCAATATGAAAGCTATTTATTTTACTTATTTTAATTGATATAAAATATAGCAAACTAATAAATAAAGTATCAATGCCCACATAAGCAATCGTCTGATAGGGGCCCTTGATTTTTGTGTTGCCAATCAAACACTACAACTAGGGATGTCAATGGTGTGGATATTGCCCGAACCGACCCGAACCGTATCCGAAAAAATATCCGGATTCGAAAAAAATATCCGAATCCGAGTGGATCCGGATATGGATCTGGTTGCTAATTTTAAGATCCGGAACCGGATTCGATATTCGGTTTTGGTGCGGGAATCGGATCCGTGTTCCGGATCCGGATATTTTTAGGATCCGGATACTTGAAACTAGATTCGAGTATCCGAAACCGGATCCGGATACTCATATTACATATTATTTTATGTATTATATTTGATATTAGTTGAAAAATCATATACAAATTAATGATTTGTAAGTGATTCAACTCACAATCGTAAAATTATGTTTAAATATAATCATATTTATCGTTCATGTCACAAATTATATATATTTATAGCTAAAAAGTAAGTTACGTTATAATAACATAGTATCCGTTTTAATATCCGAAACAGAACCGTATCCGTATCCGTATCCGACAATATCCGAACCATATCCGTATCCGTTTATTATCCGAACCGTATCCGGATCCGACAATATGGATATGGATCTGGTATGACCACTATCCGAACCGGATCCGAACCGTTGACACCCCTAACTACAACCCATTTGGGATTTGGGTCCCATTTTCCCCGCTGTGAGGAGGTTCGTTTGAATTCAATATTTGTTGTTTTTGTAAAACTTAGTAAAATATATAACACATGTAGATGTAGTATATATAATATGCATGTACACGATAATACAAACAATAGTTATACAATAAAAAAACACAAGAAAAGGAATTGCCATGATGAGTCCCTTGTAACCACTAAATTGCAATTTTTCTCTATTTTATTTGTAAGATTCCATTCCGATTTGGCTGGGTGGTTTTCCGCCAAGGGTATTCACAAAGTGGGACCCTTCAGAAGATACCATAGACCAATTATTGATCCTTGATGGGTTCGTTTTGGTACCATTAACACTTATTAATTAGGGTATAATCAATAAAATAAAATCATGTCATCGTTTTATTAAACAAAACTATCAACATGATACTTGTTTACTCCCCAAACAGACCTTATTATTTATTGTTTATGCATATTAATATTTTTGATGAAAATGCAAAAAAATTGTTGGCTGAAGCCACAAGACATCTTCCAGGATCATTTGTTTATAAGAAATATCATTCCATGAAATGATATTGTAAATATAATATATTATTATCTTGTTTGGTTGAAACGACAAATTTTCATCGTTTCAACAAATAAAATATTATGATTGGGTAATGATATTGACAGAAAATAATATTACTAGGAACAGAAAATTTTAACTCAAAATGGTAATTTTACTTTTAATTCATGTCAAATTTGAATTAAATTTCATGTATCTCGTATTTATTTTTCCTGTCAATATCACTATCCATTATGATTAGGGTCTTTCGACAAGCCCTAGTACGAAGATCTCGGAAAAGGGATGATTCCGCGATGACCATAGACTCATTTTTCTCTGCTTCTGTTCTAAAGGTGTCAACGTTTTCTCTCTCAATCTAGGGAGGATTCCATTTTTTCTTTTGTGATTAAGCTTTATATCTCATCTCTTTGATACGTGATAAACCCTAGAAACCATATTTCATTGCAATATATTCAAATCTTACAATTTAAGTAACTATGTGAAGGAAATATATTTTCTAAAAATTTGTTACTATTTAATATATGGGAAGGAAAATAATGCATGTGCTAATATAGAAAAATCATCAATTTTAATGTTAATCATATTACCTTGAAATATGTCATAGAACATCTTGGACGACGTTACTTATTACCTAGTGTACAAATCTAACGTGATAATGAAATCAATTAGGATATATGACAAGTAATATTAATTACACAGTATGAACCAAATGGTCCCTCCAAGTCTTTGAAGAGATCATGGGTTCAGAAATTGGTAAATCCATTTCTTTTGGAACAGGTAAGGAACATATGACCCCATCCTATAATAAACACGTTGACTTGTTTGTAGATATCCAAAACAATACTCGAGATATTATAAATACACATCATGGACCGTAACAAGAGGAAGTCATACAAGAAGAATCATGCAATAAGCTACATGAGATCGGGACCTTTCCCGGTATAACACGTTGAAGAACCCATAGACGAAGACCGCAAGACCGAAGAACCAAAACCCGTAGAAGACTCACCGAGAAGTACCGCGAAGAATACGACACAAAATTCATCCGGGAGCGATAATAAGACATGAAGATTAACCCCGACATACACCGACAAACACACGAAAAATCCCGACGAAGACGTGAAGACTTAAAGACTTGAAAACCCATATGACCCCAAACCACACCCGAAAAGTAGAAAATAACACATTCCGTCAGGACGCTAGATTGAGCTGTCCGGACGCCTCATCGTGAAAATAAAAATTACTACATAACATTTCACCAAATTTTACAAACACTAATAAATTTTGTTTTTCGATTCATAACAATCTTTCAATGCTCTGAGGAGTCCAAATAACGTGTTTTTGTGATGGTTTGGATCGAATTTTTAACTACGTAACATTTCACCAAATTTGTACAAACTATAAGAAAGTTTTCTTTTCGATTCATAGCATCTTTTTACGCTTTGAGGAGTTCAAATAACGTGTTTTTAGATCATTTGTATCGTATCTTTTACTACATAACTTTTCACCAAATTTTACAAACACTAAGAAATTTTGTTTTTCGAATCATAACAATCTTTCAACGCTATGATGTGTCCAAATAACGTGTTTTTGAGATGGTTTGGATCGAATCTTTTACTACGTAACTCTTCACCAAATTGTACAAACACTAAGAAAGTTTTCTTTTCGATTCATAGCAATCTTTTTACGCTTTGAGGAGTTCAAATAACGTGTTTTTAGATCATTTGTATCGTATCTTTGACTACATGACTTTTCACCAAATTTTACAAACACTAAGAAAGTTTTGTTCCGATTAATAACAATCTTTAAAGCTCCGAGGAGTCCAAAAAATGTGTTTTTGAGATGGTTTGCATCGAATCTTTTACTAGGTAACTTTTCACCAAATTATACAAACACTAAATTTTTTTTTTCCGATTCATAGCAATCTTTATACGTTTTGAGGAGTTCAAATAACGTGTTTTTAGATCATTTGTATCGTATCTTTGACTACACAACTTTTCACCAAATTTTACAAACACTAAAAAATTTTGTTTTTCGATTCATAAAAATCTTTTAACGCTTTGAGGAGTCCAAATAACGTGTTTTTTAGATGGTTTGGATCGAATCTTTTACTACGTAACTTTTCACCCAATTGTACAAACACTAACAAAGTTTTCTTTTCGATTCATAGCATCTTTTTACGCTTTGAGAAGTTCAAATAACATCGTATCTTTTACTGCATAACTTTTCACCAAATTTTACAAACACTAAGAAATTTTGTTTTTTGATTCATAACAATCTTTTAACGCTCTGAGGAGTCCAAATAACGTGTTTTTGAGATGGTTTGGATCGAATCTTTTACTACGTAAGTTTTCACCAAATTGTACAAACACTAAGAAAGTTGTCTTTTCGATTCATAGCATCTTTTACGCTTTGAGGAGTTCAAATAATGTGTTTTTAGATCATTTGTATCGTATCATTTACAACATAATTTTTCACCAAATTTTACAAACACTAAGAATTTTTTTTTCCGATTCATAACAATCTTTTAACGCTCTGAGGAGTTCAAATAACATGTTTTTGAGATGGTAAGCATCGAATCTTTTACTACGTAACTTTTCACCGAATTGTATAAACACTACGAAACTTTTTTTTTCGATTCATAACAATCTATTTACGTTTAGAGGAGTTTAAATAACGTGTTTTTGGATCATTTGTATCGTATCTTTGACTACACAACTTTTCACCAAATTTTACAAACACTAAGAAAGTCTGTTTTTCGATTCATGACAATCTTCCAATGCTATGAGGAGTCCAAATAACGTGTTTTTGAGATGGTTTGGATCGAATCTTTTATTACGTAACTTTTCACGAAAATTTACAAACACTAAGAAAGTTTTCTTTTCGATTAATAGCAATATTTTTACGATTTGAGGAGTTCAAATAACGTGTTTTAAGATCATTTGTATCGTATCTTTTACTAGATAATTTTTCACCAAAATTTACAAAAAGAAAGAAATTTTGTTTTTCGATTCATAACAATCTTCCAACTCTCTGAGGAGTCCAAATGACGTGTTTTTGAGATGGTTTGGATCGAATCTTTTACTACGTAACTTTTCACCAAATTTTACAAACACTAAGAAAGTTTTCTTTTCGATTCATAGCAATATTTTTATGCTTTGAGGAGTTCAAATTACATGTTTTTAGATCATTTGTATGATATCTTTGACTACATAACTTTTCACCAAATTTTACAAACACAAAGGAAGTTTTTGTTTCGATTCATAACAATCTTTTAACGCTCCGAGGAGGTCAAATAACGTGTTTTTGAGATAGTTTGGATCGAATCTTTTTCTACGTAACTTTTCACCAAATTGTACATACACTAAGAAAGTTTTCTTTTCGATTCATAGTAATCTTTTTACGCTTTGAGGAGTTCAAATAACGTGTTTTTGTATCATTTGTATCGTATCTTTTACTACATAACCTTTCACCAAATTTTACAAATACTAAGAAAGTTTTTGTTTCGATTCATAACAATCTTTTAAAGCTCCGAGGAGTCCAAATAACGTGTTTTTGAGATGGTTTGCATCGAATCTGTTACTACGTAACTTTTCACCAAATTGTACAAACACTGAGAAAGATTTCTTTTCGATTCATTACAATCTTTTTACGTTTTGAGGAGTTCAAATAATGTGTATTTAAATCATTCGTATCGTATCTTTGACTACACAACTTTTCACCAAATTTTACAAATACTAATATTTTTTTTTTGTTTCGATTCATAACAATCTTTTAATGCTCTGAGGATTCCAAATAACGTGTTTTTGTGATGGTTTGCATCGAATATTTTAGTACGTAACTTTTCACAAAATTGTACAAACACAAAAGAAGTTTTCTTTTCGAGTCATAGCAATCTTTTTACTCTTTGAGGAGTTCAAATAAAGTGTTTTTAAATCATTTGTATCGTATCTTTTACTACATAACATTTCACCTAATATACAAACTCCAAGAAAGTTTTTTTCGGTTCATAAGAATCTTTTAACGCTCCGAGGAGTCCATATAAGGTGTTTTTTAGATGGTTTGGATCGGATCTTTTATTAGGTAACTTTTCACCATATTGTACAAACACTAAGAACGTTTTCTTTTCGATTCATAGCATCTTTTTTCGATTTGAGGAGTTCAAATAACATGTTTTTAGATCATTTGTATCGTATCTTTTACTACATAACTTTTCACCAAATTTTACAAACACTAAGAATTTTTTTTTCCGATTCATAACACTCTTCTAATGCTCTGAGAAGTCCAAATAACATATTTTTGAGATTGTTTGGATCGAATCTTTTACTACGTAACTTTTCACAAAATTGTACAAACACTACTTTTCGATTCATAGCAATTTTTTTGCGCTTTGAGGCGTTTAAATAACGTGTTTTGGATCATTTGTATCGTATCTTTTACAACATAACGTTTCAACAAATTTTACAAACACTAAGAAAGTTTGTTTTTCGATTCATAACAATCATTCAACGCTCTGAGGAGTCCAAATAACGTGTTTTTGAGGTGGTTTGGATCTAATCTTTTATTACGTAACTTTTCACCAAATTGTACAAACACTACGAAAGTTTTATTTTCGATTCATAGCAATCTTTTTGCGCTTTGAGGAGTTTAAATAACGTTTTTTGGATCATTTGTATCGTATCTTTTATTACATAACTTTTCACCAAATTTTATAAACACTAAGAAAGTTTGTTTTTCGATTCATAACAATCTTTTAACGCTCTGAGGAGTCCAAATAACGTGTTTTTGAGATTTGTTTGGATCGAATCTTTTACTATGTAACTTTTCACCAAATTGGACAAACACTAAGAAAGTTTTCTTTTCGATTCATAGCAATCTTTTTACGGTTTGAGGAGTTCAAATAACGTGTTTTTGGATCATTTGTATCCTATGTTGCACGGATACGGATACGGGTAGCGTATCCGATACGATACGGATACGGCAATACGGGAATTTTCAAAAAATCACGAATACGGATACGGATATATAATTATTAATTTAATATATTTATATTATATATAATTATTAAATAAGTAATAAATTAATAATATTTTTAAATTAAATATCATGACAATAAATAATATTAAGCAAACAATACAAGTATCATAAAATTATCATAAATTTGTTCTAGAAATATTTTAGAACTAATCTAGAAGTATCCTATATAATTTATTTAAAAATATTATGGGCCAAAATATATAATGGGCCGAAGAATCCTAAATGGAGTATCCCAGCCGTATCCTGGACGTATCCCCAGCCGTATCATGCCGTATCCCCACCGTATCCGAAAAAAATGAATATTAAAATATTCGGATACTCCACGTGGCGTATCCGATACGTATCCGAGCCGTATCGCACACGTTTCCGTATCGGATACGCGTATCCTCAGGATACTTCTGCATTTTTGAAGTATCCGCGTAACATAGTTTGCATCGTATCTTTCACTAAAAACTTTTCACCAAATTTTACAAACATTAAGAAAGTTTGTTTTTCGATTCATAACAATCTCCCAACGCTCTTAGGAGTCCAAATAACATGTTTTTGGGATGGTTTGGATCGAATCTTTTACTACGTAACTTTTGACCAAATTTTACAAACACTAAGAAAGTTTCTTTTCGATTCATAGCAATCTTTTTACGCTTTGAGGAGTTCAAATAACGTGTTTTTAGATCATTTGTATCATATCTTTGACTACATAACTTTTCACCAAATTTTGCAAACACTAAGGAAGTTTTTGTTACGATTCATAACAATCTTTTTGAGATTTGAGGAGTCCAAATAACGTGTTATTGAGATGGTTTGCATCAAATCTTTTACTACGTAACTTTTCACCAAATTGTTCAAACACAAAGAAAGTTTTCTTTTCGATTCACGAGAATCTTTTAACGCTCCGAGGAATCCCGATAAGGTGTTTTTGAGATGGTTTGGATCGGATCTTTTATTAGGTAACTTTTCACCAAATTGTACAAACACTAGGAAAGTTTTCTTTTCGATTCATAGCAATCTTTTTGTGATTTGAGGAGTTCAAATAACGTGTTTTTAGATCATTGGTATCGTATCTTTTGCTACATAACTTTTCACCAAATTTTACAAACACTAAGAAATTTTGTATTTCGATTCATAACAATCTTTGAACGCTCTGAGTAGTCCAAATAACGTGTTTTTGAGATGGTTTGGATCGAATCTTTTACTACGTAACTTTTCACCAAATTGTACAAACACTAAGAAAGTTTTCTATTCGATTCATAGCATCTTTTTACGCTTTAAAGAATTCCAATAACGTGTTTTAGATCATTTGTATCATATCTTTTACTACATACCTTTTCACCAAATTTTATAAACACTAAGAAATTTTGTTTTTCGATTGATGACAATCTTTTAACGCTCTGAGGAGTCCAAATAACGTGTTATTGAAATGGTTTGCATCGAATCTGTTACTTCGTAACTTTTCACGAAGTTGTACAAACACAAAGAAATATTTCTTTTCGATTCATAACAATCTTTTTACGCTTTGAGGAGTTCAAATAACGTGTTTTTAGATCATTTGTATCGTATCTTTTACTACATAACTTTTCACCAAATTTTAGAAACACAAAGAAATTTTGTTTTTCGATTCATAACAATCTTTTAACGCTCTGAGGAGTCCAAATAACGAGTTTTTGAGATGGTTTGGATCGAATCTTTTACTACGTAACTTTTCGCCAAATTGTGAAAACACTAAGAATGTTTTCTTTTCGATTCTTCGCAATCTTTTTACGCTTTGAGGAGTTCAAATAACGTGTTTTCAGATCATTTGTATCGTAGATTTTACTACGTAACTTTTTTCCAAATTGTACAAACATTTAGAAAGTTTTCTTTTCGACTCATAGCAATCTTTTTACGTTTTGAGGAGTTCAAATAACGTGTTTTTAAATCATTTGTATCGTCTCTATTACTACATAACTTTTCACCAAATTTTACAAACACTAAGAAATTTTGTTTTTCGATTCATAACAATCTTTTAACTCTCCGAGGAGTCGAAATAACGTGTTATTGGGATGGTTTGGACCGAATTGTTTACTACGTAACTTTACACCAAATTGTACAAACACTAAGAAAGTTTTTTTTTCCGATTCATAGCATCTTTTTATGCTTTGAGGAGTTCAAATGACGGTTTTTTAGATCATTTGTATCGTATCTTTCACTACATAACTTTTCACCAAATTTTACAAACACTAAGAAATTTTGTTTTTCGTTTCATAACAATCTTTTAAAGCTCTGAGGAGTCCAAATAACGTGTTTTTGAGATGGTTTGGATCGAATCTTTTACTATGTACCTTTTCACCAAATTGTACAAACACTAAGAAAGTTTTCTATTCGATTCATAGCATGTTTTTACGCATTGAAGAGTTCAAATAACGTGTTTTTAGATCATTTGTATCGTATTTTTTACTACATAACTTTTCACCAAATTTTACAAACACTAAGAAATTTTGTTTTTCGATTCATAACAATCTTTTAACGCTCCGAGGAGTCCAAATAACGTGTTTTTGAGATGGTTTGAATCGAATCTTTTGCTACGTAACTTTTCACCAAATTGTACAAATACAAAGAAAGTTTTCTTTTCGATTCATAGCAATCGTTTTACGCTTTGAGGAGTTGAAATAACGTGTTTTTAAATCATTTGTATCGTATCTTTTACTACATAACTTTTCACCTAATTTTACAAACACTAAGAAAGTTTTTTTTTCGATTCATAAGAACCTTTTAGTGCTCCGATGAGTCCAAATAAGGTGATTTTGAGATGATTTGGATCGGATCTTTTATTAGGTAACTTTTCACCAAATTGTACAAACACTAAGAAAGTTTAATTTTCGATTCGTAGCGATCTTTTTACGCTTTGAAGAGTTCAAATAATGTGTTTTTAGATCATTTGTATCATATCTTTGACTGCACAACTTTTCACCCAATTTTATAAACACTAAGAAAGTTTTTGTTTCGATCAATAACAATCTTATAAAGCTCTGAGGAGTCCAAATAATGTGTTTTTGAGATGGTTTGCATCGAATCTTTTACTACGTAACTTTTCACCAAATTGTACAAAAACAAAGAAAGTTTTCTTTTATAGCAATCTTTTTGCGTTTTGAGGAGTTCAAATAACGTGTTTTTAAATCATTTGTATCGTATCTTTTAGTACATAACCTTTCACCTAATTTAACAAACTCCAAGAAAGTTCGGTTTTCGGTTCATAAGAATCTTTTGACGCTCCGAGGAGTCCATATAAGGTGTTTTTGAGATGGTTTGGATCGGTTATTTTATTAGGTAACTTTTCACCAAATTGTACCAACACTAAGAAAGTTTTCTTTTCGATTCATAACATCCTTTTACGCTTTGAAGAGTTGAAATAACGGGTTTTTAGATCATTTGTATCGTATCTTTTACTACATAACTTTTCACCAAATTTTAGAAACACTAAGAAATTTTGTTTTTCGATTCATAACAATCTTTTAACGCTCTGAGGAGTCCAAATAACGTGTTTTTGAGATGGTTCGGATCGAATCTTTTACTACATAACTTTTCACCAAATTGTAAAAACACTAAGAAAGTTTTCTTTTCGATTCACAGCAATCTTTTTACGATTTGTGGAGTTCAAATAGCGTGTTTTTAGATCATTTGTATCGTAGATTCTACTACATAAGTTTTCACCAAATTTTACAAACACTAAGAAAGTTTTTGTTTCGATTCATAACAATCTTTTAAAGCTCTGAGGATTCCAAATAACGTGTTTTTGAGATGGTTTGTATGAAATTTTTTTACTACGTAACTTTCCACCTAATTGTACAAACACTACGAAAGTTTTCTTTTCGATTCATAGCAAACTTTTTACGCTTTGAGGAGTTTAAAAAACGTGTCTTTGGATCATATGTATCGTATCTTTTACTAAATAACATTTCACCAGATTCTACAAACACTAAGAAAGTTTGTTTTTCGATTCATAACAATCTTTGAATGCTCCGAGGAGTACAAATGACGTATTTTTGAGATGGTTTGGATCGAATCTTTTGCTACGTAACTTTTCACCAAGTTGTACAAACATTAAGAAAGTTTTCTTTTAGATTCATGGCAATATATTTACGCTTTGGGGAGTTAAAATGACGTGTTTTTGGATCATTTGTATCGTATCTTGTACTACATAACTTTTCAACAAATTTTACAAACACTAAGAAAGTTTGTTATTCGGTTCATAACAATCTTTGAACACTCTGAGGAGTCCGAATAACGTGTTTTTGAGATGGTCTGGATCAAATCTTTTACTATGTTACTTTTCACCAAATTGTACAAATACTAAGAGAGTTTTCATTTCGATTCATAACAATCTTTTTACGCTTTGAAGAGTTCAAATAACGTGTTTTTAGATCATTTGTATCATATCTTTGACTACACAACTTTTCACCAAATATTACAAACACTAAGAAAGTTTGTTTTTCGATTCACGAGAATCTTTTAACGCTCCGAGGAGTCCAGATAAGGTGTCTTTGAGATGGTTTTTGGACCGGATCTATTATTAGGTAACTTTTCACCAAATTGTACAAATACTAAGAAAGTTTTCTATTCCATTAATAGCAATCTTTTTGCGATTTGAGGAGTTCAAATAACGCGTTTTTAGATCATTTGTATCGTATCTTTCACTACATAACTTTTCACCAAATTTTACAAACACTAAGAAATTTTGTTTTTCGTTTCATAACAATCTTTTAAAGCTCTGAGGAGTCCAAATAACGTGTTTTTGAGATGGTTTGGATCGAATCTTTTACTACGTAACTTGTCACCAAATTGTACAAACACTAAGAAAGTTTTCTATTCGATTCATAGCATGTTTTTACGCATTGAAGAGTTCAAATAACGTGTTTTTAGATCATTTGTATCGTATCTTTTACTACATAACTTTTCCCCAAATTTTACAAACACTAAGAAATTTTGTTTTTCGATTCATAACACTCTTTTAACGCTCTGAGGAGTCCAAATAATGTGTTATTGAGATGGTTTAGATCGAATCTTTTACTACGTAACTATTCACCCAACTGTACGAACACTACGAAAGTTCTCTTTTCGATTCATAGCAATCTTTTTACGCTTTGAGGAGTTCAAATAACGTGTTTTTGGATAATTTGTATCGTTTCTTTTACTACATAACTTTTCCCCAAATTTTACAAACACAAAGAAAGTTTGTTTTTCGATTCATAACAATCTTTGAATCAAATTGTACAAAAACTAAGAAAGTTTTATTAGGTGTTTTTGAGATGTTTTTGAGATGGTTCAAATAAGGTGTTTTTGAGATGGTTTGGACCAGATGTTTTATTAGGTAACTTTTCATCAAATTGTACAAAAACTAAGAAAGTTTTATTTTCGATTCATAGCAATCTTTTTACACTTTGAGGAGTTCAAATAACATGTTTTTAGATAATTTGTATCGTATCTTTTAATACATAATTTTTCACCAAATTTTACAAACACTACGAAATTTTGTTTTTTGATTCATAACTATCTTTTAACGCTCTGAGGAGTTCAATCGTGTTTTTGAGATGGTTTGGATCGAATCTTTTACTACGTAACTTTTCACCAAATTGTACAAACGCTAAGAAAGTTTTATTTTCGATTCATAACATCTTTTTACACTTTGAGGAGTTCAAATAAAGTGTTTTTAGATAATTTGTATCGTATCTTTTACTATATAACTTTTCAACAAATTTTACAAACACTAAGAAAGTTTTATTTTCGATTCATAACAATCTTTCAATGCTCGGAGGAGACCAAATAACATGTTTTTGAGATGGTTTGGATCGAATCTTTTACTATGTAACTTTTCACCAAATTGTACAAACACTAAGAAAGTTTTCTTTTCGATTCATAGCAATCTTTTTACGCTTTCAGGAGTTCAAATCACGTGTTTTTGTATCATTTGTATGGTATCTTTGACGACATAACAATTCACCAAATTTTACAAACACTAAGAAAATTTTTGTTTTGATTCATAACAACCCTATAAAGTTCTGAGGAGTCCAAATAACGTGTTTTTGAGATGGTTTGTATCGAATCTTTTACTACGTAATTTTTCACCAAATTGTACAAACACAAAGAGAGATTTCTTTTCGATTCATAGCAATATTTTTGCGCTTTGATGAGTTCAAATAACGTGTTTTTAATTCATTTGTATCGTATCTTTTACTACATAACTTTTCACCTAATTTTACAAATACTAAGAATGCTTGTTTTTCGATTCATAAGATTCTTTTAATGCTCCGAGGAGTCCAAATAGGGTGTTTTTAGATGGTTTGGATCGGATCTTTTATTAGGTAACTTTTCACCAAATTGTACAAACATTAAGAACGTTTTATTTTCGATTCATAGCAATCTTTTTACGCTTTGAGGAGTTCAAATAACTTGTTTTTAGATCATTTGTATCATATCTTTTACTACATAACTTTTAACCAAATTTTACAAACACTAAGAAATTTTGTTTTTCGATTCATAACAGTCTTTTAACGCTCTGAGGAGTCCAAATAACGTGTTTTGTAGATAGTTTGCATCGAATCTTTTACTACGTAACTTTTCACCAAATTGTACAAACACAAAGAAAGATTCATTTTGGATTCATAGCAATCTTTTTACGCTTTGAGGAGCTCAAATAACATGTTTTTAATTCATTTGTGTCGTATCTTTTACTACATAAATTTTTACCTAATTTTACAAACACTAAGAAAGTTTGTTTTTCGATTCATAAGAATCTTTTAACACTCTGAGGAGTCCAAATAACGTGTTTTAGAGATGGTTGGATCGAATCTTTTACTACGTAACTATTCACCAAATTGTACAAACACATAGAAAGTTTTCTTTTCGATTCATAGCAATCTTTTTACGCTTTGAGGAGTTCAAATAACGTATTTTTGGATCATTTGTATCGTATCTTTTACTACATAACCTTTCACCAAATTTTACAAACACTAAGAAAGTTTGTTTTTAGATTCATAACAATCTTTCAACGAACAGAGGAGTCAAAATAACGTGTTTTGAGATGGTTTGGATCGAATCTTTTACTACGCAACGTTTCACCAAATCGTACAAACACTAAGAAAGTTTTCTTTTCGATTCATAGCAATATTTTTATTCTTTGAGGAGTTCAAATAATGTGTATTTGGATTATTTGTATCGTATCTTTTACAACATAAGTTTTCACCAAATTTTCCAAACGCTAAGAAAGTTTGTTTTTCGATTCATTACAATTTTTCAACGCTCTCAGGAGTCCCAATAACATGTTTTTGAGATGGTTTGGATCGAATTTCATAATACGTAACTTTTCACCAAATTGTGAAAACACTAAGAAAGATTTATTTTCGATTCATAGCAATCTTTTTACGCTCTGAGGAGTCCAAATAACGTGTTTTTGAGATGGTTTGGATCGAACATTTTACTACGTAACTTTTCAATAAATTGTACAAACACTAAGAAAGTGTTCTTTACGATTCTTAACAATCTTTTTACGCTTTGAGGAGTTCAAATAACGTGTTTTTAGATCATTTGTATCGTATCTTTGACTACATAAATTTTCACCAAAATTTACAAACACTAAGAAATTTTGTTTTCCAATTCATAAAAATGTTTTAACGCTCTGAGGAGTCCAAATAACGTGTTTTTGAGATGGTTGGATCGAATCTTTTACTACGTAACTATTCACCAAATTGTACAAACACTAAGAAAGTTTTATTCTCGATTCAAAGCAATCTTTTTACGCTTTGAGGAGTTCAAATAACGTGTTTTTAGATCATTTGTTTCGTATCTTTTACTACATAACTTTTCTCCAAATTTTACAAACTAGAATGTGTTTTTTTTCAATTCATAACAATCTTCTAATGCTCTTAGGATCCAAATAACGTGTTTTTGAGATGGTTTGCATCGAATCTTTTACTACGTAAATGTTCACCAAATTGTACAAACACTAAGAAAGTTTTCTTTTCAATTCATAGCATCTTTTTACGCATTGAGGAGTTCAAATAACGTGTTTTTAGATCATTTGTTTCGGATCTTTTACTTCAAAAAAATTTCACAAAATTTTGCAAACACTAAGAAATTTTGTTTTTCGATTCATAACAATCTTTTCACGATCTGAGGAGTCCAAATAACAAGTTTTTTAGATGGTTTGGATCGAACATTTTACTACGTAACTTTTCACCAAATTGTACAAACACTAAGAAAGTTTTCTTTTCGATTCATAGCAATCTTTTTACGCATTGAGGAGTTCAAATAATGTGTTTTTAGATAATTTGTATCGTATCTTGGACTGCATAACTTTTCACCAAAATTTACAAACACTTAGGAATTTTGTTTTTCGATTCATAAAAAAATGTTTTAACGCTCTGAGGAGTCCAAATAACGTGTTTTTGAGATAGTTGGATCGAATCTTTTACTACGTAACTATTCACCAAATTGTACAAACACTAAGAAAGTTTTCTTTTCGATTCTAGCAATCTTTTTACGCTCTGAGGAGTTCAAATAACGTGTTTTTGGACAATTTGTATCGTATCTTTTACTACATAACTTTTCACCAAAATTTACAAACACTGAGAAAGTTTGTTTTTCGATTCATAACAATCTTTTAACGCTACGACGAGTCCAAATAAGGCGTTTTTGAGATGGTTTGGATCGGATCTTTCATTAGGTAACTTTTCACCAAATTGTACAAACACTAAGAAAGTTTTATTTTCGATTCATAGCAATCTTTTTACGCTTTGAGGAGTTCAAATAACGTATTTTTAGATCATTTCTATCATATCTTTTACTACATAACTTTTCACCAAATTTTACAAACACTAAGAAATTTTGTTTTTCGATTCATAACAATCTTTTAACGCTCTGAGGAGTCCAAATAACCTGTTTTTGAGATGGTTTGGATCGAATCATTTACTACGTAACTTTTCACCAAATTGTACAAACACTAAGGAACTTTTCTTTTCGATTCATAGCAATCTTTTTACGCATTGACGAGTTCAAATAACGTGTTTTTAAATCATTTGTATCGTATCTTTTTCTACATAACTTTTCATCAAAATTTACAAACACTAAGAAAGTTTGTTTTTCGATTCATAAGAATCTTTCAAAGCTCCGAGGAGTCCAAATAAGGTGCTTTTGAGACGGTTTGGATCGGATCTTTTATTAGATAACTTTTCACCAAATTGTACAAATACTAAGAAAGTTCTATTTTCGATTCATTTTCATCTTTTTACGTTTTGAGGATTCAAATAATGTGTTTTTAGAGCATTTGTGTGTATCTTTTAGTACATAACTTTTCACCAAATTTTCCTAACACTAAGAAAGTTTGTTTTTCGATTCATAACAATCTTTTAACGCTCCGAGGAATCCAAATATGGTGTTTTTGAGATGGTTTCGATCAGATCTTTTATTTGGAAACTTTTCACCAAATTGTACAAACACTAAGATAGTTTTCTTTTCGATTCATAGTAATCTTTTTACGCTCTGAGAAGTTCAAATAACATTTTTCTAGATCATTTGAATCGTATTTTGTATTGCATAACTTTTCACAAAATTTTACAAACACTAAGAAATTTTATTTTTCGATTCAAAACAATCTTTAAACGCTCAGAGGAGTCCAAATAACTTGTTTTTGAGATGGTATGGATCGAATCTTTTACTACATAACTTTTCACCAAATTGTACAATCACTAAGAAAGTTTTTTTTTTCATTCATAGCATCTTTTTACGCTTTGTGGAGTTAAAATAACGTGTTTTTAGATCATTTGTATCATATCTTTTACTACATAATTTTTCACCAAATTTTACAAACACGAAGAAATTTTCATTTTCGATTCGTAACAATCTTTTAACGCTCCGAGGAGTACAAGTAAGGTGTTTTTTAGATGGTTTGTGATAAGGACTATTTTAAGCATATTTTAAAGGGTTAAAAAGGGAATTTTACCACAATATATCACTTAGTTAACATATAAATTGTTAATAATTTTAATATCATTGGAAATTGCTTGACTATTTGAATTTATGTTAATTTCAGGGTTAAATATGGCAATTTGGAGATCGTGGCTGAGAAGGAAGTAAAGAGAAAGAGAAAGTGGGTCCCACACCCGAGTGAATCGTTACACCCAAGCCTACACAGAACAGCCCACAGAAGATCCATTAATGACCCATTAAATACCCATCTAAATAACTATTTCCTTGATTTTCTGTGGCCCAGAAACCCTACAGTCCAAACTGAAGCCTAATATACCCTTTTAAATAGATCCTTGCACGAATCGCTACACAGGAAAGTCCACAAAAGATCGTAGAAGAACACACCTTTCAGCACCATTAACAGATCTAACCGTCACTACAAGCCCTCCATGTTCCTCCAAAATGGACGTCTCCATTGATTTTCTGATGTGTTAATTTGAACTGAATCGAATCAGTACCAGATTTCTCGACAAAATCACTGGAGAGGACGTAACTTCCTCTCCGGTGCACTAAATTCCACGATCTGGTACTTGAAACGATCGTGGGAACGTGAGTAATGTGATCATGGTGATGGTTTGGTTGGATTTGGTCCAGGAACGCCACAGTTTCCATATAAAGCGACGGGTTGAGCTCAAATTGGGGAGACACTTCGGGGGTGGTTTTCTTTGCCACTTTTCCACTTCACACACCTTCCTCACAGCCCTCTTAAGCCATTCCAGCATTAAAGTCATTTTCTTTCACCCCTACTAAAGATTTCACCTTTACCGAAGCGTTTAGGGTTTTCGAAAGGGTTAACTGAGAAATCAAGGTGATTGGCTCCAAATTGACGAAGACATACTCTTCCTCAAGCAGTATTGGAACAAGGGCTACCTCGAGACTCACTGGTTTGGCAAGATCCTCCTTCTCCAGCTTCAATTAGGTGTTGTTTTTCTATTTTTAAGTCTTTAATTAGTTAATTGTTAGTTATTTCTTGTAAAAAATTGATCTTTTGTGATACTTGTTGCTTAATCTAAGTTTAGTAACCATTTTTCCAATTTTCTGGATTTTAGTTTAATTTAATTTGAATTTTCCAACTTCACGAACCCTGATTCTGTGTTAATCACTGTCTGCTTTGTTAATTGATTAGTAACTTTTCCAGCACTGTTTAATTTCAAGTTGAATCGTTTAAGTATATATTGTGTTCTCTTCTTTGACTCAGTATTTTCAGAATCGAATTTGGAATTATTGTCGATTTAATATGAATTTATAAAATTGATAAAAACCCTAACTCACTTTGAAGTGAGTTCATCTGGTACTTTTGTTGTAATTTTTGTGAGCATTTTATATCTTTGTAAATCAACAAGAACATCTTTTCAGATATTATTTACACCATACTTTCAGTGAAAATCAATCTAATCCCATGTAATCATCAAGTTTGGGAGAAATCACATCCCAAACTTGAGAACAAATATTTCTGAAAACTGTTTTTGACCTAATTTATCAGAATTTGAATTTAATGAGCACATTTCTTGGTTAATTTTAATTGATCTATAGATTTATCTGGATCAATCCAGATAGTTTATATTCAAGATCAAACAATCTATGTTCAATAACTTTTAGAATCATCTTGATTGGTTGGATTTTCCATTTGATATACAATTTTGAATATTAGAATTTATATTCTGTATTAACGACTTCTTTGTAAAACTGTGTGAATCTTTGCATGTGTCTAATTTTGTGCATTAATTGTAAAATACCTAGAACAGTTTAGACCAAACTAAGTTCACCACTGTATAGTACTAGTCCCATACTTTAATTCAATACCAATATAATCTCATTTGGTGATAAGAGGAAAATAAAGCACCTTTTTGATATCTAATTTGGGGATTTTAGCCCTTTTGAATCACAACTTTATATATATAATTGTTCATATTTGAGATAGCAAGAATATTTCTTCACTAAGTGTGTTTTATTGATAATTTCAGGTTTTTGGGCGAAAGTTTTTGGCATTCCAACAGTGTAGTTGTCTTCCTCTCCTCGCGCCGATAAAATCGATATATTATACTGTCCATTTCGGTACACGTATGAAGAAGGAGGCAAGAAATCTACCACACAAAAGTCTACACCAAATTCTATACGAAAACCACTCACACTTTAACCACCATTCAGCCCACCTACCTCACCTACAATTACCAAACTACCCTCAATCCTCTCAACAATCTCTAGACCAATGGGAAGGCTCCTAATGCACTATAAATAGACCCCAAAGGCCCTTGGGGCAGGATTACATTCTCTTCACCATTTTTCTGCCCTCTCTCTCTCTCGAACTCTCTCCCTCTTAAGCAAGTCCAAGAACTTTCAAGAACACACAAGAATTGCAAATACGAACGATAATTCCCAGGATTGATCAACGAGTAGAAGCTTTCTTCATTCGGTGGATCGATCTACACTTCAACGAAGATCGAGTTGTGAGGTTTTGGATAGGAGCTTTCTTCGTCCGAATCCGCGCGAGCAAGGAGTCGAGCTTACTCTAATCGATTGGGAGCTTTCTTCCAATTGGTTCCTTGCAAATCTCAAGTTCACGTAACCGGTTTGGAGCTTTCTTCGATCGGCGAGTGAATCGGTACAAAAGGAACACGTTGTGCGAGGTGACTAGCTTTCTACGCATCTCAACCAACGAGGAAGGCATTTACGACGAGACTCGAAGCTTTCTTCATCTCTCTAGGTGTTTTCTTTCCTTTCTTGAAATTCTTGTAGTATAAACTGAATTGGACTTGTGTAAAGAGTGTGAATCTTTGCTTGTTTGTGTGAATGGATGTTTCTTGTTTGAATTGAATCTTTGCTCTTTCACTTGCATTTCAGCCCTTAATTAACTCGTTTTGATTAAGTTTCTGCCTATTAAAAAGTTTCTGCCTATTAAAATTGTTTCTTTCATTGCGTAGATCTTGATTTCTAGTTTCGGGAACTTTTTGAATCGTTGAATTTCATGAAATATTCGAATTGATATGAGTCTTTGAAAATTGTAACTTAAATTGAAAACCTGCTGTTTCCAGGGACTGTTTTTCAGAGACCTGATTGTAATTCGTTAATAACTTTTTATTCCGTTGTCCAAATTGTTTGAAATTTTAGGATAAATTTGATAATATTCAGACCTATCTGTGCACAAATTTTCATTAATTTTGGAAACTTCGAAATAATTATTTTGATTCATTCTTCGGCGCATATACTCCTCGTGGAACGAACTTCTATATTTCCACTATACACATATATTTCCAACTTGTTGATTGAATTGGTTTTCACATACAACGATATCTCAAATTAAAAGTGATTGAAAAACCGCTCATCATTTGGGTTTCTAGATCCTTAGTTATTTCAATTACAAAACAGTTCAAAAGTAATATTGATTCGAAAACTTAACTGGATATTTTCACAAATATGCCAGGGACTGTTTTGTAATTCCTTAATAACTTTTTATCTACGATTAAAAATTGCACCAAAATTGTACCAAATCTGTATAGTATCATTAGAAACAAATTGTGGGAATTTGAAATAAATATTCGTAATTTATGAATTAATAATCTAAATAAACTTACGTATTTCCTCGTGGATCGATACTCGTATTTATCACATACTATATTTAACCAAAAAAATCTTTTGTTGTGCGAAAACGACCGTCAACATTTTGGATCGGACGTTTTATTAGGTAACTTTTCACCGAATTGTACAAAAACTAAGAAAGTTTTCTTTTCGATTCATAGCAATGTTTTTACGCTTTGAGAAGTTCAAATAACGTGTTTTTAGATCATTTGTATCGTATCTTTTACTACATAACTTGTCACCAAATTTTACAAACACTAAGAAATTTTGTTTTTCGATTCATAACAATCTTTAAACGCTTTGAAGAGTTCAAATAACGTGTTTTTAGATCATTTGTATCGTATCTTTCACTACATCACTTTTCACCAAATTTTACAAACACTAAGAAATTTTGTTTTTCGATTCATACCAATCTTTTAACGCTCTGAGGAGTCAAAATAACGTGTTTCGAGATGGTTTGGATCGAACCTTTTACTACCTAACTTTTCACCAAATTGTACAAACACTAAGAAAGTTTTCTTTTCAATTCATAACAATCTTTTTACGCTTTGAGGAGTTCAAATAACGTGTTTTTGGATCATTTGTATCATATCCTTGACTACATAATTTTTCACCAAATTTTACAAACACTAAGAAAGTTTTTGTTTCGATTCATAACAATCTTTTAAAGCTCTGAGTAGTCCAAATAACGTGTTTTTCAGATGGTTTTCATCGATTCTTTTACTACCTAACTTTTCACCAAATTGTACAAACGCAAAGAAAGTTTTCTTTTCGATTCATAGCAATCTTTTTACGCTTTGAGGAGTTCAAATAACATGTTTTTAAATCATTTGTATCGTACCTTTTACTACATAATTTTTCACCAAATTTTACAAACAATAAGAATGTTTATTTTCCGATTCATAACAATCTTTTAATGCTCCGAGGAGTCGAAATAAGGTGTTTTTGAGATGGTTTGGATCGGATCTTTTATTAGTTAACTTTTCACCAAATTGTACAAACACTAAGAAAGTTTTATTTTCGATTCATAGCAATCTTTTTACGCTTTGAGGAGTTCAAATAATGTATTTTTAGATCATTTATATCGTATATGTTACTAAATAACTTTTCACCAAATTTTACACACACTAAGAAATTTTGTTTTTCGATTCATATTAATCTTTTAACGCTTCGAGAAGTTCAAATAATGTGTTTTTGGATCATTTGTATCGTATCTTTGACTACATAACTTTTCACCAAATTTTACAACTACTAAGAATGTTTTTGTTTCGATTCATTACAACCTTTTGAACCTCCAAGGAGTCCAAATAACGTGTTTTTTAGATGGTTTGCATCAAATCTTTTACTACGTAACTTTTCTCCAAATTGTACAAACACAAAGAAAGTATTCTTTTCGATTCATAGCAATCTTTTAATGCTTTGAGTAGTTCAAATAATGTGATTTTAAATCGTTTGTATCGTACATTTTACTACATAACGTTTCACCAAATTTAACAAACACTATGAAATATTGTTTTTCGATTCATAACAATCTTTTAACGCTCTGAGGAGTCCAAATAAGGTGTTTCTGAGATGGTTTGGATAGGATCTTTTATTAGGTAACTTTTCACCAAATTGTACAAACACTAAGAAAGTTTTATTTTCGATTTATAGCAATCTTTTTACGCTTTGAGGAGTTCAAATGACCTGTTTTTAGATCATTTGTATCGTATGTTTTACTACATAACGTTTCACCAAATTTTACAAACACTAAGAAATTTTGATTTTCAATTCATACAATCTTTTAACGCTCTGAGGAGTCCAAATAACGTGTTTTTGAGATGGTTTGTATCGAATTTGTACCACGTAACTTTTCACCCAAATTGTACAAACACTAAGAAAGTTTTCTTTTCGATTCACAGCAATATTTTTACGCTTTGAGGAGTTCAAATAACGTGTTTTTGGATCATTTGTATCATATCTTTGACTACATAATTTTTCACCAAATTTTACAAACACTAAGAAAGTTTTTGTTTCGATTCATAACAATCTTTTAAACCTCTGAGGAGTCCAAATAACGTGTTTTTCAGATGGTTTTCATCGAATCTTTTACTACCTAACTTTTCACCAAATTGTACAAACGCAAAGAAAGTTTTCTTTTCGATTCATAGCAATCTTTTTACGCTTTGAGGAGTTCAAATAACGTGTTGTTAAATCATTTGTATCGTACATTTTACTACATAATTTTTCACCAAATTTTACAAACAATAAGAATGTTTATTTTTCGATTCATAACAATCTTTTAAAGCTCTGAGGAGTCGAAATAAGGTGTTTTTGAGATGGTTTGGATCGAATCTTTTACTACGTAACTTTTAACCAAATTGTACAAACACTAAGAAATTTTTCTTTTCGATTCACAACATCTTTTTACGCTTTGAGGAGTTCAAATAACGTGTTTTTAGATCATTTGTTTCGTATCTTTTACTACATAACTTTTCACCAAATTTTACAAACACTAAGAAATTTTGTTTTTCGATTCATAACAATCTTGTAAAGCTCTGAGGAGTTCAAATAAAGTATTTTTGAGATGGTTTGCATCGAATCTTTTACTACGTAACTTTTCACCAAATTGTAAAAACACAAAGAAAGTTTTATTTTCGATTCATAGGAATCGTTTACGCTTGGAGTTCAAATAACGTGTTTTTAAATCATTTGTATCGTATCTTTTACTACATAACTTTTCACCAAATTTTACAAGTATTAAGAAAGTTTGTTTTTCGATTCATAACAATTTTTTAACGCTCTGAGGAATCCAAATAAGGTGTTTTTGAGATGGTTTGGATCGGATCTTTTATTAGGTAACTTTTCACCAAATTGTACAAACACTAAGAAAGTTTTTTTTTCAATTCATAGCTATCTTTTTACACTTTGAGGAGTTCAAATAACGTGTTTTTAGATCATTTGTATCGTATCTTTTACTACATAACTTTTCACCAAATTTTATAAACACTAAGAAAGTTTGTTTTTCGATTTATAACAATCTTTCAACGCTCTAAGGAGTCCAAATAACATGTTTTCAATATGGTTTGGATCGAATCTTTGACTACGTGACTTTTTACCAAATTTTACAAACACTAAGACAGTTTTTGTTTCGATTCATAACAATCTTTTAAAGCTCTGAGGAGTCCAAATAACGTGTTTTTGAGATGTTTTGCATCGAATTTTTTATTACGTAATTTTTCACCAAATTGTGCAAACACAAAGAAAGTTTTATTTTCGATTCATAGCAATCTTTTTACGCTTTGAGTAGTTCAAATAACATGTTTTTAAATCATTTGTATCGTATCTTTTACTACATAACTTTTCACCAAATTTTACAAACACAAAGAAAGTTTGTTTTTCAATTTGTTACAATCTTTTAACACCCCGAGCAGTCCAAATAAGGTATTTTTGAGATGGTTTGGATCGGATCTTTTATTAGATAACTTTTCACCAAATTGTACAAACACTAAGAAAGTTTTATTTTCGATTCATAGCAATCTTTTTACGCTTTGAGGAGTTCAAATGACGTGTTTTTAGATCATTTGTATCGTATCTTTTACTACATAACGTTTCACCAAATTTTACAAACACTAAGAAATTTTGATTTTCGATTCATAACAATCTTTTAACGCTCTGAGGAGTCCAAATAACGTGTTTTTTAGATGGTTTGTATCGAATTTTTACCACGTAACTTTTCACCAAATTGTCTAAACACTAAAAAAGTTTTCTTTTCGATTCATAGCAATCTTTTTACGCTTTGAGGAGTTCAAATAACGTGTTTTTGGATCATTTGTATCATATCTTTGACTACATAATTTTTCACCAAATTTTACAAACACTAAGAAAGTTTTTGTTTCGATTCATAACAATCTTTTAAACCTCTGAGGAGTCCAAATAACGTGTTTTTCAGATGGTTTTCATCGAATCTTTTACTACCTAACTTTTCACCAAATTGTACAAACGCAAAGAAAGTTTTCTTTTCGATTCATAGCAATCTTTTTACGCTTTGAGGAGTTCAAATAACGTGTTGTTAAATCATTTGTATCGTACATTTTACTACATAATTTTTCACCAAATTTTACAAACAATAAGAATGTTTATTTTTCGATTCATAACAATCTTTTAAAGCTCTGAGGAGTCGAAATTAGGTGTTTTTGAGATGGTTTGGATCGAATCTTTTACTACGTAACTTTTAACCAAATTGTACAAACACTAAGAAATTTTTCTTTTCGATTCACAACATCTTTTTACGCTTTGAGGAGTTCAAATATACGTGTTTTTAGATCATTTGTTTCGTATCTTTTACTACATAACTTTTCACCAAATTTTACAAACACTAAGAAATTTTGTTTTTCGATTCATAACAATCTTGTAAAGCTCTGAGGAGTTCAAATAAAGTATTTTTGAGATGGTTTGCATCGAATCTTTTACTACGTAACTTTTCACCAAATTGTAAAAACACAAAGAAAGTTTTATTTTCGATTCATAGGAATCGTTTATGCTTGGAGTTCAAATAACGTGTTTTTAAATCATTTGTATCGTATCTTTTACTACATAACTTTTCACCAAATTTTACAAGTATTAAGAAAGTTTGTTTTTCGATTCATAACAATTTTTTAACGCTCTGAGGAATCCAAATAAGGTGTTTTTGAGATGGTTTGGATCGGATCTTTTATTAGGTAACTTTTCACCAAATTGTACAAACACTAAGAAAGTTTTTTTTCGATTCATAGCTATCTTTTTACACTTTGAGGAGTTCAAATAACGTGTTTTTAGATCATTTGTATCGTATCTTTTACTACATAACTTTTCACCAAATTTTATAAACACTAAGAAAGTTTGTTTTTCGATTTATAACAATCTTTCAACGCTCTAAGGAGTTCAAATAACATGTTTTCAATATGGTTTGGATCGAATCTTTGACTACGTGACTTTTTACCAAATTTTACAAACACTAAGACAGTTTTTGTTTCGATTCATAACAATCTTTTAAAGCTCTGAGGAGTCCAAATAACGTGTTTTTGAGATGTTTTGCATCGAATTTTTTATTACGTAATTTTTCACCAAATTGTGCAAACACAAAGAAAGTTTTATTTTCGATTCATAGCAATCTTTTTACGCTTTGAGTAGTTCAAATAACATGTTTTTAAATCATTTGTATCGTATCTTTTACTACATAACTTTTGACCAAATTTTACAAACACAAAGAAAGTTTGTTTTTCAATTTGTTACAATCTTTTAACACCCCGAGCAGTCCAAATAAGGTATTTTTGAGATGGTTTGGATCGGATCTTTTATTAGATAACTTTTCACCAAATTGTACAAACACTAAGAAAGTTTTATTTTCGATTCATAGCAATCTTTTTACGCTTTGAGGAGTTCAAATGACGTGTTTTTAGATCATTTGTATCGTATCTTTTACTACATAACGTTTCACCAAATTTTACAAACACTAAGAAATTTTGATTTTCGATTCATAACAATCTTTTAACGCTCTGAGGAGTCCAAATAACGTGTTTTTTAGATGGTTTGTATCGAATTTTTACCACGTAACTTTTCACCAAATTGTCTAAACACTAAAAAAGTTTTCTTTTCGATTCATAGCAATCTTTTTACGCTTTGAGGAGTTCAAATAACGTGTTTTTGGATCATTTGTATCATATCTTTTACTACATAATTTTTCACCAAATTTTACAAACACTAAGAAAGTTTTTGTTTCTATTCATAACAATCTTTTAAACCTCTGAGGAGTCCAAATAACGTGTTTTCAGATGGTTTTCATCGAATCTTTTACTACCTAATTTTTCACCAAATTGTACAAACCCAAAGAAAGTTTTCTTTTCGATTCATAGCAATCTTTTTACGCTTCGAGGAGTTCAAATAACGTGTTGTTAAATCATTTGTATCGTATCTTTTACTACATAATTTTTCACCAAATTTTACAAACAATAAGAATGTTTATTTTTCGATTCATAACAATCTTTTAATGCTCCGAGGAGTCGAAATAAGGTGTTTTTGAGATGGTTTGGATCGAATCTTTTACTACGTAACTTTTATCCAAATTGTACAAACACTAAGAAAGTTTTCTTTTCGATTCACAACATCTTTTTACGCTTTGAGGAGTTCAAATAACGTGTTTTTAGATCATTTGTTTCATATTTTTTACTACATAACTTTTCACCAAATTTTACAAACACTAAGAAATTTTGTTTTTCGATTCATAACAATCTTGTAAAGCTCTGAGGAGTTCAAATAAAGTATTTTTGAGATGGTTTGCATCGAATCTTTTACTACGTAACTTTTCACCAAATTGTAAAAACACAAAGAAAGTTTTATTTTCGATTCATAGCAATCGTTTACGCTTGGAGTTCGAATAACGTGTTTTTAAATCATTTGTATCGTATCTTTTTCTACATAACTTTTCACCAAATTTTACCAATACTAAGAAAGTTTTTTTTTCGATTCATAACAATTTTTTAACGCTCTGAGGAGTCCAAATAAGGTGTTTTTGAGATGGTTTGGATCGGATCTTTTATTAGGTAACTTTTCACCAAATTGTACAAACACTAAGAACGTTTTTTTTTCGATTCATAGCTATCTTTTTACACTTTGAGGAGTTCAAATAACGTGTTTTTAGATCATTTGTATCGTATCTTTTACTACATAACTTTTCACCAAATTTTATAAACACTAAGAAAGTTTGTTTTTCGATTCATAACAATCTTTCAACGCTCTGAGGAGTCCAAATAACGTGTTTTCATGATGGTTTGGATCGAATCTTTGACTACATGACTTTTTACCAAATTTTACAAGCACTAAGACAGTTTTTGTTTCGATTCATAACAATCTTTTAAAGCTCTGAGGAGTCCAAATAACGTGTTTTTGAGATGTTTTGCATCGAATCTTTTACTACGTAACTTTTCACCAAATTGTGCAAACACAAAGAAAGTTTTATTTTCGATTCATAGCAATCTTTTTACGCTTTGAGGAGTTCAAATAACATGTTTTTAAATCATTTGTATCGTATCTTTTACTACATAACTTTTCACCAAATTTTACAAACACAAAGAAAGTTTGTTTTTCGATTCGTAACAATCTTTTAACACTCCGAGCAGTCCAAATAAGGTGTTTTTGAGATGGTTTGGATCGGATCTTTTATTAGATAACTTTTCACCAAATTGTACAAATACTAAGAATGTTTTATTTTCGATTCGTAGCAATCTTTTTACGCTTTGAGGAGTTCAAATAACGTGTTTTTAGATCATTTGTATCGTATGTTTTACTACATATCTTTTCACCAAATTTTACAAACACTAAGAAATTTTGTTTTCGATTCATAATAATCTTTTTAAGCTCTGAGGAGTCCAAATAACGTATTTTTTAGATGGTTTGTATCGAATCTTTTACTACATAACTTTTCACCAAATTGTACAAACACAAAGAAAGTTTTCTTTTCGATTCATAGCAACCGTTTTACGCATTGAGGAGTTCTAATAATGTGTTTTTAAATCATTTGTATCGTATCTTTTACTACATGACTTTTCACCAAATTTTACAAACACTAAGAAAATTTGTTTTTCGATTCATAACAATTTTTTGATGCTCTGAGGAGTCCAAATATGGTGCTTTTGAGATGGTTTGGATCGGACCTTTTATTAGGTAACTTTTCACCAAATTGTACAAACACTAAGAAAAATTTCTTTTCGATTCATAGCAATCTTTTTACGCTTCGAGGAGTTCAAATAACGTGTTTTTAGATCATTTGTATTGTATCTTTTACTACATAACTTTTCACCAAGCTCAAACCAGTGTTTCGGCCAAAGATCAAGACGGAGACCCGCGACTTGAATCCTCTAGTGACGTTCCAACTCAGTCTATCAAGTCCCGCACTCCGGAAGAAGAAGTTGAAGACTCTAGGTCCTCAGGGTACCACCCTCCAAAAGCCCTGCAACAAATGACGCATCATCCTCTCTCCAATGTTTTAGGAAAACCATTCGAAGGCGTATATAAAAGATTAGGAACATGCAACGAAATGGTGCACTTCGCCTTTCTATCTTCGGAGGAACCTAATTCATTCGCAGCAGCCAGCAGTGACGACAACTGTATCAACGCCATGCAAGATGAGATGAACCAATTTAAGCGAAGAGAAGTGTGGAGTCTGATGCCCAGACCTAAGTCACGCTCCATCATAGGCACAAAGTGGGTATATAAGAATAAACTCAACGAAAATGGAGTTGATGTTCGAAACAAAGCCCGGCTCGTCGCACAAGGTTTCACACGGAAGGAAGGAATCGACTTCGAAGAAACCTTTTGAAGGAAATGCAGTTTGGGTTCAATGATAAAGTTGTACGAATAAGGATAAACGAACGTACACGTTCGTGGAAATAAATAAGTGTATAATGAGATTATGCACAACTGAGTTCCAAAGGCTGTCCGTCTGAAGGGAAGTTGAGTTACGTCCAGACGGAAGCACTCGTGTTTATGTTCAATATGATTAAACATATAGTTCCCGAGGTCGTTCCGTCTGGACGGAAGTATAGTTCCGTCCAGACGGAAGGACTCTTCCGGTCAGACAGAATGACTCGGGTTTATGTTCAATATGATTGAACATATTAAACTCAGTTTCATAGCCTCTTCCGTCCGAACGGAAGGTATGTTCCATCCATACGGAAATTGTTATGTAATTGTGCAATATTTACACATACCCTTTGGCTCATCCTTATCATATATGTTATATATATGTTGTTTCTCTCTCATCCATTAAGCAATCATGTCTATATTCATTCTAACAAGTCTAATACTCATTCAAAGAGTGTAAGAGAGAAGAGACAAAAAGGAGAACAATGTTTTCTCCATTAGAGAACAATAATAGAATAATTGAGAGCAAGTTCACACACGTTTCGTCTAAGCATTTGCGTGTGTGACTGAGAGACGACAACTCACGTGGATACGGGTAGAGGGATTATCATTTTGATCCTCGTTTGTGGTCTAAATGGAAGAGAGATATCGTGAAGAAGACTGTTGAGAAGTGCGGGCGCGGGACGTACGAAGACAACCGAAGAGAAGACAACCGGAGCGGAAGCGTGTGGGCGTGGGACGCACGAGAAGCGGCCGGAGTGAACGAAAGATAAGAAACGCAGTCGGATCGTGCCAACCGTTCATTCGTGATCAATTTCACGAGGTATAACTCATGATATTCGATGTTGCATAGATGTCCGTACAATGTATCGATGGCGTAATCTTGGATTAGGGAGTCCGCTCCGTGTTCCTCATCCGCTGCGCCGGGCGTGGGGTGCAACGGTTCCCTACACCTTTGTGCATGTAGTTCGTCTCGAATCAATACTATACTACTCATAGCGTACGCATCCAACCAAGGCTTCACACTCTATCAAATGGATGTCAAGACCGTGTTTCTGAACGGGGTCATTGAAGAAGAAGTCTACGCCGAGAAACCGTCTAGAATCACTGACCCGGAAAATCCGGACCACGTCTACAAACTGTTCAACGCTCTCTACAGTTTGAAGCAAGCACCAATGGCTTGGTATGGACGACTATCAACAATACTAACCTCGCATGGATTCATACTAGAATTTATATATATATATATATATATATATATATATATATATATATATATATATATATATATATATATAGGGAGCCTAACATACTTAATTAAGTAACCACATTTTGGTACTTCATATTTTTTTACCATTGGATTTGTATTGAGATTTTTATTTTCTTATGATGATCATGAAAGTTTGTGCACATCATTAAATGCATACATCTCAATGAATAATCATGTTTGATTTGAGGGATTCCGAAATACATGTACTTGACTATACATGTATTTGAGAATACATGCTAGTTGTTTGATTAGATGAATTCTAAAATCATGTACATCAAATCCATTGTTTGATTCTTGATGCAAAATTCAAAATCCATGAATTCGATCTTTAATCCATCAATATTTGAAGTAACAAATATACTAATTAAATTATGTAACTTGCAAAATTATCACAATTAAAAATAATTATCACATAAGATTTAATGTGCGCAACTATTACAAAATAAGATTTTTCTTTAACACACCGCTAATACGAACAAAATAATATGATCAAAAATTACATAACAAATATAAATTGTCCTACAATGTAATTTGGTGAATTCCATATTTTTTCACATTTGTCTTCATGATGGCGCTTCCGAGTTGATCCCCGATACTCAGACTTCTTCATTTCATTTAATATGGACTTCTACTGGAATTAGACAAATAATCAAATTAATCAAACAATTAATAAAACCAGAATTAATAAAACCCGAACTAATAATTCAATATGTTCATATTCTACATGGCTAATCAAAACAATTATCAAATACTATAGGGGCTAAATTAAAAAATCCAAATTTACAGGGCCTGAATAGATATTACAGGGAATTTTGGTATGGATCTGAATTCACCAAAATAATTAGCTAATTATCTTATAATTACCAATTAAGGTCAAAAATTGAGCTTTGACATTAGTACGTAGAGGCTTTGTAACTTAATTTCAGATTTTAAGAATCCCATTTAACCCAAATTAACCACCTTAATTGATGATAAACTCTTGATAATAGAGACACAAAAACATATTTCATCTAAGTACCAACCGAAAAAGTATTCATCAATACTAATCGATACTATTTATTTCTAATGGACAATTTAAAACCTTAATTGAAACAATATTCATCAATACTAAATAGATATATAAATAAATACTATCTGAGATGGAAATTAGAAAAAATACCTAGAAAAAGAAGATGCTTTAGTTCAGACGAATACAAATCGATGAGATGACAGACGGATGCTTCAATAGGCAGATGTTTGAGCGAGTTGTATTCGAGATTTCGAGTAGGCACGCTTCAAAGAAACCAGATCCGAATCTCTGGCGAAGAGGCAAGTCAGTATTTCTTAAGGGACGAAGACGGAGCTAAATATTGGTGCTTAGATGGAGCACGAGTCCTTATCTGGCCAACAATGGCGAGTGGGCAAGCTTGGCGAAGAGCACGATGGAGAGAGAAGAATAATTAAGGAGAATAATATTAGTGCTTAGATGAAATACAGGGACGATAGCTCTCCCTGTATTTTGTAATACAATTTTTTTTGTGATGTATAACACTATCCAGGGATTTCATTCATGAAATACAATACATCCACAAAACAAACAAGGAATTTTGGACAAATTCCTGTATTTTGGATTACAATACACCAAAATCCCTCAAATCAAACATGCCCAATGTGGATTGGTGGATTAGTGTGGATTGTATTTGGATATCCACTATTTCAAATACAATCCATTGTTTGATTTGGTGGATTAGGGTGAAATCATGGATACGAAGGTGGATGTTGTTATACACCAAAAAAATTGGTATTTCAAATACATGGATATAATTATTATATTATATTATATACTATATCATATAATGTAATTTAATATAATAAAATTTAAAACAATATATAATAATATAATACAAAATAAGTAAAATAATATAATATTATATAAAACAATACAATATAATATAATATACAATATAATATAATATAATATAAGACATTATAATATAATACAATATAATATATGGTCATATAATATAAAACAATATAATATAATATAGTGTAGTATAATATAGTATAATATAAAACAATATGATATAATATAATATAATGATATATTATATAACATCACGTAATATCATAAAATATAATATAATATAAAACAATATAATATGTATTATATTATTATGTATTATATTATATTGTATAATATATAAAATAATATCATATAATATCTATAATATAATATAATATAAAGAAATTAAAGAAAAATAATATAATATCATACTATATTATATTATATTATATAATAACAATTAAATAACATAATATAATATAAAGCAATATAATGTTATAAAATATTGTATAATGTAATATAGAATAATATAATATAATATTAAAATAATATCATATCATATAATATAATGTAATATTATACTATATTATATTATATCAATTAATATAATATAATTTAATATAAAACAATATAATATAATATAATATAATATAATGTAAAATAATGTAAAATAATATAATATAAAATAATATAATATAATATAAAATAATATAGTATAGTATAATATAATATAATATAATAAAGGATTAAATATTAAAATATTAAAATCATTGATTTTGTACCAAGAATCAAACAAATGATTTTATATACATGGATTACCAAATACAACAAATCAAACAACTCACATGGATTACCAAATACATGGATAATGAAATCCATGTATATCAAAATCCCTCAAATCAAACATGCCCAAACTCTTTCTTTCATCTTCTATGCATATTTGGAGGAAGGTTAGTGAAATTAGTTAGTAACTCAATTAGTGATAACACGTAAAATAGGTCGTTTAAAAGTGTAAATTGAATCTCACGAGTTAATCAAAACAATTTATAAACAACTACTAGAATAGGCTAAGTAGAGATTCGTTCCAAGGAAATTTTGCGTATAATCGAAATTGCAATTCAAGAATTATTTCTATTGATCCAGAGACTATAATAATTTGTCACAATCAAGATCTAAACTTTATAAAGCTCTGGTCAAAATTTTACTTTCACACACACAATGTTCGAATTTAAGAAATTTATAGATCACAAGGGTATTTTAGGCACTAATCAAATTCCAGAAAAATATAGATCGCAAAACAAGATCTCAAATTTGTCACAAAGATTCACTATTTAACACTAAGAGAGAGAACAGAATAATTTCACAGGTTTGATATTTCAGTAAAAAGTAATCATCGAATTACAAACAGGTACCTGGCAAATTACAGAATAGTCCAAACAATTTCGAGGTTGAGTAACAGATTTCAAAAATTCATATCAAATAGGAAATTGCAGAGAATTGATTGATTCAAAATATGTTTTAAACTAGAGATTCAGATATAAACAGTGATGACAAACAATGAATATTATCAGATCTAAAAGTTCCTCAAACAGATCAAACAAATCAGCACCAGAATTTGAGTATTTCACAAAGGAAAAATAGGAAAAATGCAAGACAAATTCCACAAAAATTCTACAAATTATATCTATCAATATAGAACAAGTTCACAAAGAGATTTCGATCAGATCTAACAATTCCTAATTAAAACACTAAATCTAGAGAAAGAAATACCGAAAAAAGGGAATTCGAGTCCAAGAACGGATCTTGGCGAAGTCCTCGAGCCTTCACGCCTTGAGAGGAGATGAGAGGACGAGGAGAACAACTTTCTTCAGCTTTGGGAGAGATTGGAGAGAGGAATAGCTCCTCGGAACGGCCTCGAAAACCGTGCAAGACACGATTTCTTGGCAAAAGGGCTCAAAGATGAGCAAGGGAGCTCGAGATGCTCTAACAATGGAGTGGAGAATAGGCTAAGACCTTACCTTCCCCAAGAATGGAATGGTTGACCCAAGAGGTCCAAGGTGCTAGAGAGAATGGGGTTTGATCCTCTTTTATAGGAAATGGAGATTGTTAACGGACAAGATTCGAGTTCCAACTTGCATGATCAGGTGGAGCAAGTTGCAACGAATCCAACGGTCCAAATTTTATCAGATTTGGCCAAATGATGAAGGAGAAAACTCGAAAATACCCTTGAGAATATTCTCCACAGATCCAGATTAATTCATCTTAAATTCATCAGAAATTCATCCGAAAATTACTTCACCTCTTTTTCAGCATTTAATGGAGAGAGCAAGTGAGCTTTTTTCTTCTTTATTTCTTTGTGTGGCAATTTAATGGACAAGTCCATTAAATTTATGAATGGAGAGAAGGCATGGGGCTGTTGGAGCCAAAATTTTCGGTTCAAACAACCTTCCCAGATTTTCTGTTGCGCAAGTGGCCTGGCCGATCGTGCATTCTGTGGAATAATAGAGGTAAAGAAGTTCTCGCAGTGCGGTACAGATGCAACCTTCGCCACAGAGAATCAGCGCTTCTTAATAACTTTGACTGGTCAGCTCAGCAATCGCTGTTTGGTTTAACTGTGTGGTCTTGGTGTAGTGAGTTTCAGATAGAGGAAAAGAGACCCGGTATATGGGTTGCACGGATTATAACTCGCATCTTTGACTGGTCAGCTATGGGATTTTGTGCATGATCCGTGGTGTAGTACTTCATGCAATGGGTCGATTCGTAGAAATTTATACTCGCTACAGGGTTGGTTACACGTGATGGTTGAATCTTTGACCGATATTTTCCTGCTTGGAACGTGTGTCTTTTCGAGTGGCGGGTCAGAGGAGAGGGTTTATCTTGATTTGTTTTAAGGGTTGTGGGGTCCTTCTGCCACAGAGGATCATGCAGGATATAGATTTCCCAGGTCTGTGTTGTCCCTGATGAAACGAGTCGGTTTTGACCCGTTTGAAGTAAAAGTTCGATTTCTCTCTCATGCTTTCTTCAAAAACCATCATATGATATATCAAATCGATCGGCACGACGAGATCGATTCATCCACAGTCCTGGTTTTGCGAGATTTTGCACTTTTCACCTGACATTAATACAAAAACACATATTAAAGTATTTTATCTCAATAAATTGGAATTATGAATATTTGGTATATTTTAATCATATTTAAGTATTTAAATTCTATATTTTGTGTACGTAAAAGGTGATGAAAAATCCCCTTATCAATTAGCATCAAATTTATATGTAAAAATAGATAAATGATTAATTAGCATGTAGTTTTATTGATGCATCAAAATGAACAATTAATTCGTTTTTTTGTGTTAATTGGGTTGTTAATTAGCTCCACTAAATACGCATAGAGGATGAGAGGAGAGTTGTGACTTGTGAGGACAAAGTATTTCCGATATTTAAATCTCATGTACAATTAAAAAAATAAAAATAAAACAATAGCGGGGATATAGAAGGGCCATTTTTTCTTTTGAGTAATTGGTAGGCCCTGCCCCACTAGAATTATGGGAAAATATACTTGTTCTCTCAAACTCATCTCAATTTTTTTGTTGAGGTGACAAAAATGATTAGGTGAATTAATTAGTTTTTCTAATTAACTCAATTAATTGTTAATTGACACGTCAATAAATTATATTAGTGCATATTAATTGACGTGTCAATTTAATTAAATGATCAATTAAATCACTAAATATTAATCAATAAACTTAACCATCACTTGCCACCTCATCAAGGTTTAATTTTTTGTTTTGTGGGGCTGGATATATAACCCCAAGAATTATAGCCAATTTTTTATTGGAATAGTAAATATTTCAATCTAGTTGAAAGAGAAAGAAGAGGTCTTTCTTTAATGGTTTAATGGAGAATAAGCAGTGACCACTGACCAGTAATGAAAATAACATGCAATTATTCTCCGATCTATACTGATTAACTGAATATTCACACTTTTTAAATTTATTTTTCCTTATCATTAATTTAGTGCATGTTCTCCTTAATAAGTTTACATATAAAAAAACAATCGGTGTAGAATATATTTCAGGATATTTGTTCTCAATTGATTTTAATAAAATACAGATAGTTGATTTTGAAAAATTAGCAAGTCAATCTAAATACGGATTGTTGATTTTTATTCTAATTTCTTAACAATCATTTTTTTTCTTCTCATATTCAATTAAAAATCACTTTATATGAGCACATTGGTTGAATATATCCGTAGCCTACACATATAAATAGTAATTAATGTAACACTAACAACAATAAAATTAAAAACAATTTTAACAATCTAGAAGTGAATTATTAATATTTACAAGGATCAAAATACAAACCCATTAATATTCTCTCCAATTATTCCCCCATTATTAAACCCCTCTTTCTTCACCCCGACAATCTTCCCCTTCAACCCGCTCCGTCTCTTCTTCTTTTGCAAATCAGTCCCTACTTTTTTCCCATTTCCATTATTGCCCCAAATCTTATTCACAAAACTTGACTCTTTATAATTATTATTATTCCTAGATTGTTTCGTCACGCTCGAACAAACCTCCGAAATTTCATTTTCGCCCTCGTTATTATAACAATTATTTTCTTTAAATACACCATTAATAGACTTAGCACTCCCTTGCGAAGACTCGCACGAACCTTTAATTGAACCTTCTAGAAGAAGATTACTCGTCTCTCCTTTAAACCAATTTTTTTCTTTAATAACCCTATTATTATTATTGTTATTATTATTATTAATACTTTCTTTAGAAGCCCTAATTAGGGTTTCGGCTTTTTTAACGGTTGCCACGTCAGCGTGGGAATGGGCCCTTAAAAACGCTTCGATTTTGTCTTGTAAAGTATTCAAATGCGAATATTTATTTTCGAGGGTTATTTTTGCATCGACGAGTTTCATTTGGACTCGTTCTTCTCTCCAAACTTCGGCCATTTGAAGCATTCTTCTCTCTTCCTCTAATTCTTCTCGAATTCTCAAAGAATCAATTTTTAGGGTTTCGAATTGGTCTTTTTCTTGCTCGATTTCTTTGGCTAAATCCTCGCAAATCTCCTCAATTTGTTCTCGTTTTTTCCTCTCCTTTTCATACCCTTTGAAATACTTTTTAATCGATGATTTTGCTTCGTTCAGTTCGAATAAAAGTTTGGAGTTAATTTCTTCCATTTTTAGTCGGTTTTCTCTTTCTAGATTAAGGTTTTGTTTGATCGAGTCGATCTTTTGAGACATCGCGTTGTGATTTTTTCTTGTTTTAAGAGAAGGAGAGCTTTCGAGGGACTTGTCTGTAATTTTGTAGGGTTTGGAGGGCTTATTCAAAAAATTTAGCGAAGAATAAGAATAATAATCCCATTTTGTTATTTTCTCCATATCGGTATTGGGTAATTTTGCACAAGCTTCCAACTATAAAAAAACACACAAAAAAAGATATATTAACAACAAATATAAAGGCGAAATTTGAATCTTTAATGATTCATAAAGAGAAGTAAATATAATAAGAAAAAAAAAGTACCTTGAAGAAGATATCGTTCATAATCATTGTACTGTTTTGATTTGGGCCATTAATTGAAGTATTATTATTAAATCGTCTTCTATTTCGGTTGGAATTATCATTATTGGTGCTTGCTTCCTCTGAAATCATCTGAAAAGTCATAAATTGCAGAAATTATGCTAAAGTACAGAAATATTTCAAAATTAACTACAGATAGCACTGATTTGGAGTTACTACCTACAACCTGATATCATATTCAATATTTTTTCTAACAAGATCTAGATAAGAACAAATTATCACTGATTTTTAGACAAATCTGGAGAAAAAACTACATTTACACAAAAAAAATTCATAAACACGCACAGATCTTGCGAAGTAAAAACGCACCTCAAACAAATCGGACTGAGACCCAAGCTGCATTTTCCACAAAGCAGCGGCAAGTCTTCTCGCCGACGTGGCATCCGTCAAAGACGGTTGAATCAACGGCGCTGAAGTAGCATCAATGCGGGGGAGAGACGAAGTGCTCCGCCGACGACGACTGCGCCGGCGGAGAACGGACCGAGAGGTAGGGTTCATTGTAGCAAGCAAGGGAAGCAGAGCGAGCAGAGAGCAGTGTTGTGGGTGGTGGTGAGAGTACTGCAAGTATGGCGCGATTCGTTTGGCATTTCCTCGATGACGAACAAAAAGAAAGAGAGAAAGTGAGGGTTTGACGAAACCTGTAATAGTGTAATAGTACTAGTAGTGGAAGAACAGAAAGGAAGCTCTCTGCAATTCTATTTCGTAGAATTATTCTAATCATGGATCTAGGGCTGCAAACGAGCCGAGCTCGAGCGAGCTGTGCCAAGCTCAAGCTCGGCTCGGAACTTATTCGAACTGGCTCGGCTCGTTTAGAATTATGGTTCGAGCTGAAAAATCAAGCTCAAGCTCAGCTCGTTTTAATTCGAGCTAGCTCGGCTCGGCTCAACAGTAGCTCAATTAAAAAAATAACTTAAATTTTAATTAAAAAATTATAATAATCGCGAATAAACATAAAATATTTTAAATACTAAAATATCTTAAAACATAACAATAATAAATCAAGCATACACAACACAAAACATAAAAAAATAAGATTTGAACTTGGTATTATTAATTTGTCTCCCCTAGTTAAAATTCTTTTTTAGGAGCTAAGTTGTAACCCGAATTGGAATTATTATGAAGATAAAAAATTTCTTTATAAAATTTTATAATTAAAATAATATATATAATGTAAATTAATTATAATAAAAATATTTTATTTTTTAAATCGAGCACAAAAAAATTTCGAGCTGAGTCTGGCTCAAGCTCGGCTCAATAAGCGTTCGAGCTAGCTCGGCTCGGCTCGTTTAATTTCGAGTTAATATCGAGCGAGCTATTATCGAACTATTATCGAGTCGAGCTCGAGCGAGCCACGAGCCACGAGCTAAAGTTGCAGCCCTACATGGATCTATTAAAAAGATATTACTTGAGTTTAGAAAGGAAAAAAGAAAATAGGAGGTATGTTTGAGCGAGTTGTTTCGGTTAATAAAATTAGGACCAGAAAGATAGGGTTCGATAGAAAAACTTGTTGGTTTATTCATTGTAGTTTTGATCAGAAATATTCATAAAATATAAGATGAAGTCGAAATATTTTGATTGGAGAAAATGGAATACGAAATTACAAAAAATAGAATAGAGAAGAAGGAATAAATTAATGATGACTGATTCTGAAAGAGATTGTAAATTATAATTTTACAATTTAGTTTGAGAAATATCATATATTTTATAGAATTTATGGTCAATTGACTGCTTAAAATTCTTGAACTATTATGTAGTTTTAATTTCATTTTTAAAAAATGAAGTATTTCATAAAATTCTCATGACAATATTCACACACTTGTATTTTTCTTAATTTAATTTTTTTTTTCGCGTATGAAACTGCATTCGCTTGTATTTTAAATTATCTTTCTTATTTGAAAAATGCATGCATTAACATATGGATTGTTTATTTTTATTTTGTATTGACTAATGATTTTAACATATCATATAACAAATTTTATTCTAATTTTTGCTATAATATTTTTGTAAAATAAAAATAAATATATGAAATATTGTAGTTTATATAACATAAATATTCTAATAAAACAAAATACTAAGTAGAAACTATTTTATAGAAATCTAATCGTAAAAAATGCATATTCACTTATAGACAAAATTGTATTCGACGAATTCAATTTATCAAAATATTATTTTGTTTATATCAAAATATACACTTATGACTAGTGAATTCTATTTGAATTCTAGAAAATTAATTCAAACTTATCCACTTTCATATAAATGTATTTTTTTTAATTACATAAATGAACAAAACTTGAAATTTTATTAATTCTACCTATATGAGAACCTCATGAATTCTACCTACATCATTCTAGATTGTCAAAACACAATGACGTAATAAAAATAATCAGGAGAAATTAAAAGTACTATCATGTCCCATGCTTCTTCCTCTTAATTTCCAACAATTATTAATTACCTAGGAAATACAACTCCTCTCCATTAATCTCCCCACTGATTACATCTTGACTATTATCCTCATGCCCATATACTGGACATCTCCAGTATACAAATGGAGAGGAACCCGCCAATGTATTAAACAAGGATGTCAGTAATAAATCCAACACAATGGTATTGTTTTGTAAATTCCTAGTTCTTGTTCTTCACATAATAGTAGATTTAGTAATATTTAACAAATGGAAATTTGTATTAAAAAATAGTTAAGTATTAGTCTTGTACTTATTCCATCTTTTGCATTTTAGTCCTTGAATATTTTATAATTGCAAGAATACATTACAATTAAAAGTCTTAAAACTAATAATAATTAGAGAAGGACCAGAGGTTAAAAGAGAGGAAATTTGGATCTATCTGTATATATCTGGCATTAAAAGAGAAAGAACATTCACATGATTTATATGTCTAACTGTTTATTCACATGAATTTGCCCCTTTCATGCATCTAATAAATAATTATGCCATTTCCACTTTATATTCAAAAATAATAATATCATTAATCTTGTCCATTTGCCAATTCACATTCATATAAATATTTCTCTATAAACAACAAAATAAAGACATACATATGGTGAAAATTACAAACATCTTGTAAATTTGTAATGTATATGAAAATATATATAAGCTAAAATAAGCTTCAACAAAAATATATATATTGTTCATACAAAAACATTTCATCACAATTTTTTTTTTCTCTATACAAAGGGCATAAAATTATTACATAGCTTACAACAATACAATAATAGATAAGAGAGAATAAATACAATCAAACCCTAAGCCTAATCCAATTTTAACTCCAAATCAGGGTTTAACTAACTCAACCTCACAAATAAAAATAAATTACCACTAAATCTCTATCCCCTTCTCTCTGCCAAATCGGGCCCACAAAATTGTCACAATAATAGTATTTGAACAACCGTAAACAACATAGATGCAAGTAACGAAATTTCGCCATTCATTTCACCAACACCTGTCATGTACAAAATCACCAATAAAATTTTTGAAAAATTTCCAAATAATAAAAAAAAATTGCATGCGAAATTGAACACTTACCATTAACAGCTTGCGTGGCAGCCGGGAGAGCCGGAAAATTAACCGCTACGAGACAAAAAAAGAAACGAACAAACATCACATAAATGACGAATAAAAAAAGGGTACAAAAGTATACAACTATATAACTAACTATATATACATTTATTGCAAGAAGATGTTGAGGCTTGAATAGAAGAAGGCCAAGGAGCCGCAATATTATCGTTCAGATCGCACGTGAAGCTGACACCCGATATTGGATCCAACATCGCGTCTGATGGCAAACTCGGTAATAAACAACCCGATTCTAACATTATTACAATAATGCGTTTATCATTACAATATACTATTTTTCATTATTTTCGTTTGAAATGCTTACCTTGAGATCCAACTTGGAGAGAGAAATCTTTGAGGGAGACATCACATAAACTATAAATATTTTTCGTTACGTTCCTGCTCAGCAATTTGACGGCTAGAATTTGCGCGCAATCCAAAGCTTGCAAGTTCGTAATGAAACTCTGGTTGTGCAAGTGGGCAACGTAAACGTCCATTTCGTCGCAACATTGAGTTACGTTCTTGATCTTCTGTGCACACTCTTGCGCGACCTTTCGCGTGTCCGGAAACACCAACGGACACACTACACATTAAAAAATTGTACGCATCGATTAAATTTACACATCTAAAAATCCAAAATATCATATTTACCCTTCATAAAATAATCATACCTCCATTGACGTTACAATTGGAGATTTGTCTGAGCATCATTTTAGCGGGTCCGGGACGAAGTCGACTCGCAAGCCACCTCACGACAATCCTCTTACAGCTTTCGAACCGACCCGTTAACCCGTACCCGTTTCCGCCTTTCAAACCAGCGATTCTCCTCGCAGCATCTTCGATCCCGTTCTGACAAATTCTCGAACAACACTCGTTAACCGGGTCAATCTTCTGACAAGCCGCCAAAACCCTAGACGAGTCGACCAAGCTCTCGAAGGCATTCACGTCCGTGACTGGACAGGAGCCTCCAGTGAAATTATCCAAATGGAGGTCGCAAATAGATTTTAGATTCGATTGGGATCCGCGACTGGAGAGGAGGAGTTGGATGTCTGAGAGGCAGTGGTTTGCGTGGATCGGGTGCAGAGAGAGTTGACCGGACTGGAGACTGGAGAGGCCGATTAAAATGGTGAGAGTCGCGTCCAGTTGAGGGCAACAAATCACATTTGCTAAGTAGGGAGCAAAGGTGGCTAAACAGTCAGTGGCGGTGGTGGTAATTAACGAGTCTATCGAGGTGAAGTTTAGGGAGCATTGGCCTGAGAGTTTTGGGCCGGTGCTTATGTTGAAGAATGGAGAGACTGGAGAGGAGGAAGAAGGAAGAGGGTTGAGTAATGGGAGAGGGGAGCCGCTTGGAGGGATTTGGGGTAGGAATGGAGCATCCATTTCGGGTTGTAACTGGAGGTCTCCATTGGTGAGGAAGGCTTCTGGTAGACCTGGAAAGGAGGATCATTTTTATATTGGGGACATTGTGGAAGTCAGAGGTAATTAAATAATAAGTGGGGTTTGATTTGAAAATCAAAGAATTGTGTTCATATTATGAAATCGCTGAACCATTTTAAAAAATTAGAAGTTTAAAGTAGCATTGTACATTTTGTTATTTATATTACTTGGAATAATTGAAAAAGAAATACTGAAATAGATCGAGCTGGAAGCTAGAACCCTAGATAGTATAAGCACCAAAAATAAGGGAAATCTGATAAAAGTTATAATCTTTTTGTAACACTGATGTGAAATAATCAAATAAGCTCAATAATACGAAATTTCTCCCTTTCGGAAATGCCGAATATACAAAATTGGGGAAATTAAACAAAACTGTCGAAATGCACAACAAAGCAAGCAAAAATCAGAAGAATTTATCTGAGCAAACACCATGGCCGTAAAAATGTCCAAACCCAACTTCATAAAACTTAAAATCGAACAAAAATGCTTCAAACATGGCAGTTTTGTACCATTAACCAAGAAATAGCATTTGATTCATCAGAAAAATTAAAAGAAAACCACCCTCATGGTAATATTGTCCAAAAGGTAAAGAAAATACTTACATAGGAGGAGAAAGAGCAAAACCCCGAGACCCATTATCCTATTTTTGCTCAACTTTCCCCTTTTTCTCTTTTCAATTTATGAGATTTTCAAGCTGGCATGGATTTGATGCTGTTCTTCTTTGCTATGGCAGTGTGGAGAGTGCAGTGGAGAAAGAGAGAAGTCCTTATCCTCTCCAATTCAATTGCACTTCGTACAATTATTAAATGAGTGAGCTTTTTTCTTGCTATATTTTTTGGAGTTTCTTTTAAATGGTCCTTTTATTTTCTTAATTGCTTAAAATATTTTTTTCACATAATTCTAAAATTAATCATGCGCATTGCGCTGGCATAACAAATCTCATAAATTTGATTTATTTTCATTTTTTGCAGCTTTGATATCACTATACCAAATCAATAATGTTAGCACCTGGATATATTCGTGACAAATCATAATATATTTATGTTAAGTTTTTAAAAGAAAATAAATTTTTAAATATTTTAAATTTGAATGTCGCGTATGAATCTAGATGCAAAATGTGAGTGTTTATCATTACTGATATCCAATTGTTTTTATTTGTCTTTCAAGCGCGATCATATCAGATTATTCTCAAGGATCGGTGACGTTGTACAGGATAAATTTTAGAATTTTATGAAAAACAAAAACATTTTAAGCATTTAAGAAAATAAGAGGATCATTATGAAATAAATCCTATATTTTTCCTAAAAAATAGTAAGTGGGTATATATTAATTGTACATATTTGCAATTGTAGGGATAATAATAGAAGAGGTGTGAAGGGGCATTTAATTGAATAAAGGAAGGGGCGAATTAATTGATGGCGGTTATTGGACACAACCACTCTCTTTTAAAAATTTGGAGACCCATCTCTTTAATGTCTCTCTTACATGCAATTAATTCTTCACAATTTCTCATCCTCCCATAAATTAATTTTTCATACTTTGTCTAGCTTATCATCATTACTGTTTAATGGAGATATTTTTACAATTGTGAAGATCATCACAGATAAGGGATTGGAATTTAGGCACAATGTAAGGGGTTCTTTTGCAAGTTAAACATATTTATTCATCATATAAGGGTTTGGAATTAAGGGTTCTTTTTAAAATGACATAACCTCAAATTTTGAAAATTTTGTAATCAATAAATATTGTTAAACTTTTTGCTAATTGAACACAAGACTTTTTTTTTTATGTTGTATAGATTTTCATGTCATTGCCGAGAGTCAAAATATTACACATAATTTGACCTTCAATATGGAAGCCAAGCCTTAGTAGAGCATCCCAAAATAAGAAAGAAAACGACAATTATGAACTTGTTAGCAGTCCCGGTCATGCGTTTTCGATGGTCTCAGTGGGTCGTTTGGTTCGTGCTTTGAAATATGTCTTGTAATGTTGTAAGTCAAGGAATTGCATTCCTTATGTTTGATTCATATGCATTTATTTTTCCTACAAATTTAAATATTACGTGAAATAAATGACATTTATGGAATAATTTTATAGTTAAATATTTGGAGAGAGAATGTTCAAGGGAATAGAGAAGTCACTTATTTTGATGACAATTATATTTCAATAAATATGGTCATGAATATCGTGAATGATGTTATTTTATTATCTAATATATAAACCAAATATGAGATTGAAATGAATTACAACGAATTTCAGTGCATATTAATTTTAAAGCACGAACCAACGCTCCACTTAAATTGTGAAATATAAGAATGCTATTTTTTTTCAAATCCACAAAAGTTATACCGTACTATAATAATTTATAAATTGTAACTATAACATAAAAAAAATATTCTCACGTTTTTAGAAGCAAAAACAACAATTAAATTTGAATAATTCAAATTTTATGCGAAATCGTTGAACTAAAATCATTTTTTTAATTATAATTATAACATAAAAATCATTTCTCTCACTTTTTTAGAAGCAAAGACAACAATAAAATCGTTGAACTAAAAAAAAAAACCCTTGAATTCTAAGCAAGAGGGTGGTATATGAATTTTAATTAGACAATAAGCTTTCTTTGGTATATATTTTTGGTATATATCGTGAAATTAAGTTTGTTTGAGCTTGAATACATCTTTTGTATATATAAATATATAAGAGGTTTATACATAGGGGGCTTGAATTTTTGGGAGCTTTAGGCGATGACTTGCCGGACCAAAATCAAGGACCGGCCCTCCTTGTCAATGAGATTATTTTTTCACTTTTTTTTTATGAAAATATTTGATTTTTATCGTATTCGAGAGTACAATGCATCCTCTCCTCCATTCTTTTTTCCTTGGTGTCGATTATTATCTTAAGAGATCAAGTTACGGAAAAACACTTCTATCTATATCTTGGTTTGGGTACTTGAGTCGGAATAGCAATTGTTTAAAGAATTTGAGGAAGAATTAATATATATATATATATATATATATATATATATATATAAAACGAGTAAATGGAGAAGGCTCGGTGGTCCTCCATCCATTGGTGCCAATGAGACTCGAACCCACAACCTCTCACAACATAAGATTTTTATGTCTCACACCCAACCACTGGGCCATGAGCCCATTGGCATATATATATATATATATATATATATATATATATATATATATATATATATATATATATATGTCCTACTAGATTCATCTATTCAACGAGAAATAAAAAAGCACCACCTCGCCTTTTGAGTTCCGACCCGAATACATAATCTGTGTTTCGAAGGGTAGATCTTCTGTCAATGTGTCCAAAGTCTGCCCTAGAAATATGGGTAAGTTTTTTACAAAATCATTATTCAAAGACGAGTATTTCATCTCCAAAATCATATTCGTTAAATTTAATAGCTAGCAACCTTCTGATTTATAATCTTAATTATTATTATTTAGCTTCTTAACAAAATGAATTTGTAAGCTTTACACATTATTATAAATATATAATATGGGCCTTCGAGAATCACAGTTCTTTCATAGTTGCATATTTTGTGATAACACGGGCCTTCATAAATCATTACTTTTGCATATGTACCGTTTAATATTTTGGTGTTGGGCTTACTGTATTTTATCGTTAACTCAATGCGGAGTATTTTTTTTTAGAATATTAGTTGTAAGAATTAACTTCTAACTATAAAATATGCACCATATTTAATACTTAACAAGTATCTTTTATTTTCCAAGTCCCCCCAAAACCAACAAAACTTACTATGGTTGTTATGCAATTATCAAATCCATGCGAACGTGTTTTCTCGTACACTACAAAATTATACAAAACCGGTGACATCTCAATGTCAATGAGGTTCAGGGTTAAACACCACTTGAGTTATCGATTTTTTATGATTTGTTATTTTTTTTAATGTTTTTAGTTTAGAAGGACATATTTCTAAGTACTAATAGTTCGTGAATATAAAGGATACATGAGTGTAGTGTGTTGCCACGGGTGCGGGTCGGGTCCCGAGCCCAAACGGGTGTGGCGGGTGCGGGTCTAGACGGGTGCGGGTCGGCGGGTTTGGCGGGTGTGACGGGTGCGGGTTTGGGCGGGTGGGTTTGGAGGGATGGGGAAAACCCGCCCTTAGACCCGGCGGGCGAGACGGGTCCCGGGCGGGACGGGCGGGTCGACGGGCGGGCGGGTCCCGGCGTGAATAGTGATTTTTTTAAAAAAAAAAAAATTTGAAAAAAATTGAAAAAAAATTAAAAAAAAATTGAAAAAAATAAGTTGGTCTTAATATGTTTGTCGGCATGTCTACTAAATGAGTTGGTACCATTTGCGCTAGTATACAAATATTCGGCTTTACAATTGCGTACCTTACACCTTGCGCTTACACAATTTCCTTCATCATCGAGTGTCATCTCGAAGAAACGCCAAAATGGCTTGGTGTATTTTGCTTTCTTTCTTTTCTTAGAAGCCGTCGGCACCGCCGGGTCGACCTCCGTTTCTACTTGAATTTCGACGTCCTCGGAAGTGGTGGCATGAACGGTTGTGCTAGAACCACCCGTTCCACTTGAATAGTTATGCGGAGATGATTGAGGATAAACATTAAGGTCTTGTGCAAATTGTGGTGATGGTTGAAAATATGAAGGAAGGAAATTGGGATTATGTGGATAATTTTGAGGAGGGAAATTGGGATTTTGTGGATAATTAGGGGGAGGAAAATTGGGATTTTGTGGATAATTAGGGGGAGGAAAATTGGGATAAGTAGGTGTAGGATAATTGGGATTTTGTGGATAATTGCTTGTATCACCGAAAATAGCATCGCTTAATCGTCGTCCAAATTCTTCGTTGTTTGAATCAAACGTGTTTTGAGGGTTGTTGTTAGATGGAGATGCCATTTTTCACTACAAAAAATATTATTCCAAAAAAGTTATACAAACAATTTTAGTTAACATTTTTTAATTACAAAATGTAAGCATATAACTATTTCTCTCCTAATAAATAAAAATCCGAATAAAAAAAATCTATAAAAATCCAAAAATAAAATTATATTAAGAAAAATAAATAATAAGATTGGACCTTCATACCTCAAATTTTTCCAAGCGATGTCGAATTTTTGAGATTTTTTTAGGATACCTCCAACAACTAAATATAACTAAATAACTAATATAACTATTTTTTTTGGATTTTTTTTATATAAACGAATTTAAATAAAATATAAAAAAATATTTAGAGCTTTAAAATAAGAATATGAGAGTTTGAGTGTAGAGAATATGAGAGATTGATAGTTGGTTGTGTGAATTAATGAATTGGAGGTTGGGGGATTTTATAGGGGTAAAAATTGGAGCGTTATACAGTGTTTTGGAGCGTTAAATAGTGAATAGTGAACAGTAAATAGTGAATAGTGAACATTGAACAGTAACGGGTCGGGCGGGTGCACGGGCGGGTTGCACAGTGACGGGTTTGCCAAACGGGCGGGTTTACACGGGTTTAGTGGTAACCATTGGTTGAAACCCGCCCTTGGACCCGTACCCGTTGACCCGTCGGGTTTCAACCCGTTTGCCAAACGGGCGGGTCGGGCGGGTCAAAATCCCGGGCGGGTCGGGTCGGGCGGGACCCTTACGGGTTTTGGCACTACACTACATGAGTGAAATAGGTGATTGCATGTTTTTTTTAATAATGGGTTATATATGCAGTCCCAATAACTCACTCAAACACTTTGATGAGATGACAAAGTGCGTTTAGTTGAATTGATTAGTATTCTTAATTGAATGAATTAACGGGTTAATTGATCGTTTAATTAAATTGACATGTCAATTAACATATACTAATATTAATATATTAAAATGAATTGATTTGTAAGTTAAACGTGTCAATTAACCCTTGATTAAAGTGTTAATCAATTCATTTTGTCACCTCGTCAAAGAGATTGGGATGAATTTGGGAGACAAAATATATTTTCCCTTGTAATATATTTCACAATATATTTCACAATTTAAGTGGAGCGTTGGTTCGTGCGGCAATCGGTGGGGCATAGCAATTAGCAATTCTGTAATCGTAATTAGCAATTCTTTAACTGAACAAGCAATTCTGTAATCGTAATTAGCAATTCTTTAACTGAAATGACCAAACTAGCAATAATTTATACCTAATTGAACCATGCAATTCGAAGCAATTAGCAATTAGCAAGTCTGAGATGTAAATTTCATTCAATTCTTTTAACTAATCGTGTTGAATAAAAATTAGAATGGCTTACGGTTACTAATTCGAATGAATGTATAATTAACAATTCGAACCAATCATGCTGACTAAAATTCCTTGATTTATACCTAATAATTCAAATGAATACAATTCTGGCGGAAATTCCATAACTTATGATTAGCAATTTAGCAATTCGAACCAATCATGCTGACTAAAATTCCATGACTTACACTCGATAAAATTCCATAACTGATCGTTCTGGGAAGGCGAGTTAACTCAATTTCAACGAATAAATCCAATAAAGTTACATTGCTTCGAATTCCATGATTAAGTGCTAAATTGCACAATTCCACGACTTACACAAAAAAAAGATTCATCTTGAGTCGGACCGGGTATTGAAAAAGATTCATCTTTTTCAGTGGTATTGAGAAATCAAGATTTTTTTTTGTGAAGTAACATTATGAGGAAGTTTTAATGACGAACTAGTTTTTTTCTCGCGTAATTGTGCGGGAGTCTTCGATCTGTCATGATTTATTTCTCCTAATATGTAATTGAATTCTACGTTTTTTTGACTGATTATTTACACATATGTGTTTTGGTATATTTTTAATCCTCTAAATTTTTTGGATATTGTAAAAAGCTCCTATCTTTTTGTAAACTCCAAAAAATATCTCTACCAAATTTTTATTTCTAAATACCCCTTATGGATGATATTAATTTTTTTTTGACTAAAATAACCTTCTATTTTTATATGTAATAATTACAAAAATAGTTTTGTTATTTTTTATTAATTTTAAGAAAATTCATAAACATTTCTTAACATGTGATTTAAAAAAAATAAAATTATTACATATTGTGTTTATATAATTTTAATATTTCATTTATTATTCATGAAAAACTAATATCAGATAATAATAAAATAAACAACAATTAATAAATACGTTGAAAATATATTAATAGAAAAATATATGTTTAAACATCTAGTTTTTATTTTCAATCTCCTTTCATGATATTTTATTTTTTTAAATATTTGCAAGGTGTTCTTTTAATATTGTTGGTTATTTTATTATTATTTTATGTTAGTTTTTCAGGAAAAAATATAAAAGTCAAAATATAATGTATGAAATATTAAAATTATATAAATATAGCATGTGCATTTTTTTTAATTATTATATTCTACAAAAATTTAGGATTTTTTTAAAATAAAAAAAAAATTCGTTTTAATTACTATTTTTGTAAATTTTGGGGTTTTTTTTAAAACATCCAAAAAATTTAGTATTTTTTTTTTTTAAATTTTCCATATTTAATTGAGACAAAAATTTGAATGAACTTGGTCCACAATGGATCAATGTTCATGTAACTTTCACATTAGTTAGTTTGTGTGGACCATGTTCAAATGAAGAACCAACTAATTTGGATATTTTGATCAAAATCAAATTATCCATATTAACTTGATGATGTGCCTTTTATGGAAACAAGGATTTCTTTAGAATTATACATAAGATATAATAAGATATAAAGAGGATAATAATATTTTTCATGGACTTCAATGAATTATACAATAAAAATCTACATATTGCAGTTCCAAATCATTTGAATGTATGCTATTTTTTATTTTGTTTTTATTTTTATTTTCATGTTTTGATATTTTGTTATATCAAGTCAATAGTTACAATTTTTCAAAGTGTTGTAACGAAAATACTTAAGCGGACTATTTCATATAACGATAATATTTAAATTGTTGGATGAATAATTTCAATATTATGTTATATTTGAGGGGTCTATTTCAGATACGTCTCGGGTCCTCGAAGATCTAGGACCTGCCCTGCTCTCTTGCCACGCCATCAAAGATATTTTTTTGGGTTTGGGGACACCATAGCAAACCCTTTCCTAAAACCCCCATTTATCCAAGAGTCGAGTTATTCTGAAGTGATGGACTAACTATACACACCCATGCACGATACAATTTACTTCTTTTTTTCTTTTTGAAGTGACGGGAAAGTGCCCATTAAGATTTAATTAAAAAAAATAATGTTATTTACAATAATTAGATTCCTGTGGTAAGTAATTCGGAATTGTATTAGCTATCCTAAACTATGCTCGAAGATTAAGAGCATTGCAAGCTCTAGAGCTCTGCGTCTGCTACGGATAGTGGTCATACCAGATCCGGATCCGTATTTTTTTTCGGATACGGATACGGATACGGATATTCCCGGATCCGGATACGGTTCGGATATTAAACGGATACGGATTCGGTTCGGATATCTCGGATACGGATATGAATCTGGATATTATTCGGATAGTTCAGACGGATATTTTGTATGTAACATGACTATCTATTTTACCAACGAATCTCAAACAATATCAAAATAATACTTAAATAATACATAAAAGGACATTATAATTTTACGTAACAAAATCAAGTATTTGTCAAATATTTTGGGATTTGGAAAAACATACACGAAAGATTCATTTTCTTTTAGAATGGACTTGGTTTATTAATTATAAATCATGCAAACATAAACTTATATTGGGTTTATAAGACCATAGTTATTTAAAAACATAATAAATTTTCAAAAACGGATATCCGTTTTATACTGTTATTCGGATCCGGATAATATCCGGATTCGGATCCGGATCCGATCCCTATTATCAAAACCGAATTCGGATCCGGATCCGGAAAAACGGATCCGGGTCGAATTCGGATCCGTTCGGATCCGGATACTTTTATTCGGATCCGGATATTTAGGCGGATTCGGTTCGGGTCGGTTCGGATAATATCTGAACCGTTTACATCCCTAAAGGATACGGATACGAATATCGTATCCGATACGATACGGATACGTCGATACGGCAATTTAAAAAAAAATATAGGATATGATACGTTATATATATATATATGTATTATTTAATATTTTTTTAATATAATTAAATAGATATTTAAGTAAATTATTAAGAAAAATCGAGATGATATATTATTTATTCGAATATTTTACGAATAAAAAAAATAGAAAATATGTTATGTAAAAGAAGACTATTGAGTAGTAAAAATATTGGGCAATTTAATGTTGGGCCAAAAAACAAAATTAATGGGCCGGCCATATCGAAATCGTATCCAGGCGTATCAGAAACGTATCGTGCCGTATCAGTTCAGTTTTTTATATTAAAATAGTCCGATACGCCTGTGACGTATCAGATACGTATATGTACCGTATCGGTACCGTAATCGTATCTGATACGGATACGGTTCATTTTTTTAAGTAACCGCACAACACATAAATCTTATTTTTTTTTTTTCTTCCGTTTTGTTATTTGTTTGGTTTACTTTTTAATTTCTTTCAATTTTTTGTGTAATTTATTTTTATTTATTTAATGAAATATGTATCAGGCTTTTGACATGTTACCTTCAAAAAGAAACTCTCTTGTGCTTGGACATATGAATTTGGACTCCTCAAGCAATTATTCTTCACTTCTCGTTATCAAACGAATGATACCAACGGGATGAAGCCAATAATATATGCGGTTTGATATGACGCCCACAACCTCAGCTTTCATGCGTCAATCGAGACGATTTTAAGGTGTTGATTAGATTGATTAACTCTCAAATTAATGTTTAGTTTAATTGATTCAATTAAAAAAATTAATCAATTTAATTAAATATTCTCGATTGACGCATCAATAATGCTTTAATGAATTATGGGGGCTCCATATATTTTCTCATAATATATCACGAGCCAATGAAATGCCTAGTCCCTGCATTACTATATAAATCGTGGAACTATTTGGGTGTATTTTACTCAATTTTCATACAAAGATAAATTGTTATACTATAAATTAAGATAAAATCTCTTTCTCCAACTAATAAATTATCTCCCTCTCAGAACTCACCTTCAAGCATACAGTTGACTAATTTCTCCAAATTGTCAACCTCCATGGCAGGCCATTCTGGACATGGAGGAAACAACGAGCTCGAGAGCATACTCACAAACACATCGGTTCCCTTAGGTAGACGTGCTTGGCAAGCAACGCTAGTAGAGACGAGGACGCTGATAAAATTGGCGGCACCGGCTGTATTAGTGTACATGATAAACTATCTTATGTCCGTGACGACTCGCATTTTTTCGGGACACCTCGGAAACTTGGAATTCGCCGCTGCTAATCTTGGTAATACCGGCATCCAAACCTTTGCCTACGGCCTCATGGTAATTATTTGTGACATAAATATTAATTTTAGAAGGACATCATCATCACATTCTAAGCATTTTGGGTTGATTTTTAGGCTTCAATGAGCCAATAAACAACTTAGGCTATATCAAAAACCTTAAATTTTGAATTGATAAGAACTTAAGATTCCTATGGAATTTTAAATATGTTATATCTGTTTTCCATATAATCAAATTTCTAGGATTAACTAAATATATATGGATTATTTTTTTATTGGATTTTTTTTTTCAATTTGTATACAAATTAAAAGCAGTAATTTGGATATTTTTCAATCCTCTATTTTAATAATTAATACAAATATCTAAATAAGATTCAGAAAATTAATTTCATTGACAAAATAATAGAACATCTAATTTAATTACAATATTCAAAACATCATTTTAAAAAGTCATACCATAAAATGAACCTATATGTTACTATTTCGCCGTAATTAACGCATATTTGCATAATTGCGTGGCAGCTAGGAATGGGCAGTGCTGTCGAGACGCTATGTGGACAGGCATATGGTGCACGCAAGTATGACATGTTGGGTATATACCTCCAACGATCCGCAGTCATCCTAACTGCCACAGGCATACCTCTTGCAATAGTCTATGTTTTCTCGAGACCGATCCTAATTCTCCTGGGGGAATCTCCTGAGATCGCCAAAGCAGCCTCGATTTTCGTGTACGGTCTCATCCCCCAAATATTCGCTTATGCACTCAACTTCCCGATTCAGAAATTCATGCAATCTCAGAGCATCATGGCTCCGAGCGCATATATCTCTGCCGGAACTTCGGGGTTGCACGTGCTAATAAGCTGGTTAGTTGTGTACAAGCTCGATCTAGGCCTTATAGGGGCCTCGTTGGCTTTGAGCCTCAGCTGGTGGATCGTAGTGATGGCACAATTTGGGTATATCGTCACGAGCCGCAAATGCGAGTACACATGGACGGGTTTCAGTTGGCAGGCCTTTACTGGCTTGTCCGAGTTTTTAAAGTTGTCTGCGGCCTCTGCAGTGATGCTTTGTTTGGAGACGTGGTATTTTCAGGTCTTGGTGCTTATAACCGGCCTTCTCGAAAACCCTGAATTGTCGCTCGACTCGCTTAGTGTATGGTAGGTAGCATCTTATATCATTTTTAAGTACATATGTGCATGCATACACATGTAATTAGGAAAACCTAATCTGATCTGATCCCTATATGTCTGGGGATCCGTAAGATATATATTAGGTAAAAAGTAAGAGTAGTGATGTACATCCTCTAATATTCTTCCTTAAGAATCTTGATGACGTGAATATGATTTAATAATTTAAAAATCAACACATAAATACATGATTTAACATCTTAATTTATGATTTGATCATCTTAATTTATTTATGATTGAACATCCAAATAAGATGTTAAACCATGAATTAAAATATTAAATCTCAAGGTGTTAAATCATATCCACGTCATCAAGATTTATTGAAAGAAAGTGGGGAAATGTCCAACATTTTCCAAAAAGTAATTTTAGGAATGTCCGCCTAACAAGAGTCCTGATAGGTCAAAAAAATGTTGTTTTATATAGGGAGAAGGAAAATTAAGTGTGCCCCTTCTAAATTATCTCAATTAGGTTGACAATTATAGTAAACCAAATAAATAAGATCATAGACTCATTAACATATACCTATTTAATATATAAATGGAGAAATCTCATAAGTTATCCATCCGTGATGTTAATAAAATTTCAACTCAACACTCTCAGACCACATGCTTTTTTATATTTATATCTACCCTCAATTAATTAGATCACAGACTCATTAACATATACCTATTTAATATATACCCATATGCTATGAGACATTTATTATCGCCCAAGTCAGGTTGACCGACTTGAATAATAGATTAACTAGTTGGATCGGTAAACTACTGACTTGAAACTAGTCGTGATTAATCGAGGCTTCTGCAATAATGAAAGGGAGTGAAGTAACATCTAATAAAAAGTAAGAACAAGTTAACAATACAAAATACTAAAAACAAAAATAGGATAATAGTACCAATGGTCTCTTGTTCTAATGATAAATTGTTTAGCACAAGACATCAAAAATCAAGGGTTCAAGTTTCATTAATATCATAAATAAAAAAATAAAATCAATAATAATTATATTTCATGTAGTAGGCTTCACTTCAAAAAAAAAATAGAAAATAAAATAAGATAATAGTGACCCAAAAGTTAACCACTGGTGTTTAAACGACCACAAGACATACTCTTTTGTAATTTTTGTTGAAATGCTACCTTGAAAGAAATAGGATAATAGATATGGTAAATTTCAATCATCGATCCTACGTGACCAAGTCCGATTATTCTGTAACGAGTTTCATGCGTTGCACTCATTCATCACAATGAACAAATCAGGCTGTGACGATGGCCACGCGCTAAAGCTACCATTCGAAAAATAATTTACGACCAATTTGATGTTGATTTGATTATCCATTTTGATGCAGCTTGACAATATCAGGCTGGGTTTTCATGATTGCCGTTGGTTTCAACGCTGCTGCGAGGTTACCGTATTCTCTCTTTGTTCTCTATTCTCTTATATATAACTAATTATTATAATTTTGTGCAGCGTAAGGGTCGGTAACGAGCTAGGTGCAGGAAACCCTAAATCAGCAGCATTCTCAGTAGTCATTGTGACGACGGTGTCATTTGCAATATCGACCATAATTTCTTTTATTATCTTGTGTTCTAGAGACCATATTAGTTACATTTTTACCGAGGGAGAGGCGGTTTCTCGTGCTGTATCCGATCTGTGTCCATTACTCTGTATCACTCTCGTTCTGAACGGCATTCAACCTGTATTATCTGGTAAATCACCAATATAATTCATACGTAGGAAAATCATATATTTTTCTAATATTTTTGCTAATATTTCGAGGGAAAAAGGAGTGGCGGTAGGTTGTGGATGGCAAAAATTTGTTGCGTATGTAAATGTGGGATGTTATTACGTCGTCGGTGTTCCGCTCGGGGCTCTTCTCGGATTCAAATTCGGTTTAGGCGCAAAGGTTTATTATTTATTCACATATGTCTTTTTTCTTTTTTTATTTATTCACATATGTCACCTCAATGAAAATACCTTATAAATTAAGAAATTATGATTATTATCTAAACTTCTAGTGTTTTTTTTTTGTTTTTGGAAGGGAATCTGGAGTGGCATGATAGGAGGAACTCTGATGCAAACTCTGATCCTTCTCTGGGTGACCATCAGAACTGATTGGACGAGAGAGGTAATTGTCATCCTTTTATTTTCCTTTTTTTAACGGCCACTAATTTTAGTAGGTCTGTTTTCAAAATCATGTTATATATATATATATCAAATCAATCACACCCATAAAATTAGTATGTGATATGTTTCATTTTTTTGATGAAAAATTAGGTGGAGGAAGCTAAGAAAAGGCTGAACAAATGGGAAGACAAAAAACAACCCCTACTTGACAAGGACAATGAGAACGAGCATTTTGATCGTTAATTAATTTATTTAGGCTCGGCACTTTGCATAATAACCCCCCATTATGCCAAAATTAAAATATGGTGATTAGGATCATCTAAACTCAGCATTTATGATGTACAAACAAGTTGCTCGTGGATGATGGCCTGATGGGTGATCACTTGATCATAAATTCTCAATATTACTGTCGAACTTCCTAAATTTTAGTCACATCACATGGATCTGAAATTTGTACACATGATTGCATGTACTTTGTATGAAACACTCGTACAAAGTTGAGAAAAAACATAAATGTAAGTTTTAAATGAAGCTCGTGCTTGCAGCTCGATCTAGGCGGCCATGGCCCATCAACTTTTACTCGGCTTTTTACGAATTTAAAATAAATAGGGTAAGCGTCTACAAAACTAGGGAAAAAATGAAAAAAATAATAATCCATAGACAAAAGTCAAGCAAAAATACGATATCAGTGACGACGTTTTAGTGCAAATTTTAAAAGTGTTTGATAAAAAGAATGAAAAAATAATAACCCATATACAAGTCAAACAAATATACGACATCAGTGACGTTTTAGTGGAAATTATTAGTAAGTATCATTAGTAAGTATAATGCTATCCCTCCACCCGGTGCTGACAAGTGGAGGAGTAGTTTTTGTTTTCACCCAAAATTTTTTTCTTTTCTTTTTACATTTTGATTATTTCTGTTCTTTTTCAATCAATAATTTGTGAATTGTGCAGGGATACGTACGAAATTTTGTAAGTTTAAATTTATGCGATGTTTCATTAAAATTTGTCAGTGACCGTTGTATCCATCTGACACATTGCGACTATTTCATGATCCCTTATTAATGCGAATATGTCGTGATTATATTAATTGAGTTTAAAAACACCCGTGCAAATGTTATTTAAACAAATTATATCAGAAAATAATATTCGCGATAGACTAATTTCATGAATCATATGCATCTATTGACATTATTATATTTGCGAATATGTCATGATTAGATTAATTTAATTCAAACGCACGCGTGCCAATTCGCACGCGCGCTAATTTTATTTAAATTTTAAATAAATTATATAAAAATCATGCAAAAAGAAAATATGAAGTTCCGCGCAATTGCGCGGGGGATTAAGCTAGTTTTAACAGAATGTTTGATATGGTGTCTCCAATCTCATCCTAGTATTTTTTATAGGAATCTCAAGAGTTGTTAATTGCGATAATTAACAACTTAATTAACTTACAATTAACATGTATCAATTAACAGTTAATTACGTGATATTTGTTAACTATACATTATTGTTGCACGAATACAAATACCGGTATCGTATTCGTGTCCCATATGATAAAATAATTTTCAAAAATTCTAGACTACGAATAAGACTATAAGATATTAAAATTACAAAAATAATTAGTAAAAATAAATTACATAATAATAATAATTTTAAATTAAATATCATGATAATATAATTATCATGAACTTATTTTAAAATTATCTGGGAACTAATTTTAGAAATATCCTAGAAATATAATATACACTTATATATAAAAATATTTTGTACCGGAATATAGAATGAGCACAAATATCTTAAATGAAAATTGGAATCTCGGAAATAGTCGAGACGTATTTATAATTTTTTTAAAATAAATCGGATATTTCACGCGACGTATCCGATGCATATCCGACTAGTATCACACCCGTATCCGTATTGAATATCAATATCCCAAAGACACTTCTGCAGATTAGAAATATCCGCATAACACATATTATGTTAATTGGATTGTTAATTATCCTAATTTTTTTTGTTTTGATAATCGCATGAAAATATTAGGATGAGTATGATTGGAAAGTCAATGGGTTGGGTATGGATACCCACACAAAGGGGAGGGGACAGGTAATACACATTTAAGTCTACCTGCGAGAAAGATATTATTCGATTAAAAATACTCGGAGTATGTACGGGTCGAGATGAGATCATATACCCGACTCATTTATATACTCAACCCGAAATCGATTTATACGAACCCTAGTTACATATCATTAATATTCACATTATAACTTAACATAATTCACCTAGCCGCCAAATATCCTAAACATTTTTTTTTCTCTTATGACCGTCAAATCTCCACTCTTCTACAGCCGCCAAAGCTTAAGGGCGTGTTTGTCAGCACAATTTTGTATAGTTGCAGGAAGATGATATATGAATATCAGGAAATTATGATAGCATGAATATACAAAAATTATGAGCGTAGGATCTTTAAAAAGTGTGGTGAAAATCATAGGATTATGAGGTAGCAAAGGATAAAATTCTAGAGACATTTTTAAAAAATAAATAAAAAAATATTTTAGAATTATATTATTTGTCATGAAATTTTATTACTATCATATTTAATTCTTAATCATATTAAAATATTTTATTTATGTGATATAAATAAATTCTATCAATAATTAACAATTAGGGGTGTTCATTATTATTATTATTAGTTTTTTGGTCGGTCCGGTTCAAACCGAACCAAATAAGACCGACATATTTAAATCGAACAGAACCCAAAATGATCGAAAACCGGACGGAATAAACCGAATTCGACCGGTTCGGTTCGGATCCCGGCGGACCATTTGAAGACCCTTGCTTAAATTATATTATCAATAAAGTTATGTGTTGATTTTTTTATTTTTAAAAAATACTTAAGCACAAAAAAGTAAATTATATTTTTTTAACTTTTGAAAAATATTATTTTTGTCAATAGAATTAATTTGTAGAGAATATTAATTTTAGTATCAATATATATTTGAATTATGCTTTGGGAATTATGCATTAATTATTGATGAATCAAGAACAACGAATTATGATTTAATTGTTGAGCAATCGTGAACAATGAACAATCCATAAACTATTTTTAATACATAACGCTACAAATACAAAATTAAAAAATTAACCATCGTAAAATTTAATACAACTAGTTGTTAAAAAAAATACTATTTTCTTAATAAACCTAACTTTTAGAAAATGTTATTTTCCTCATAGAATTAATTTTTAGGGAATATTTTTTCTAATTCAACTAATTTGTTGAGAATATTATTTTTTTAATACCATTAATTCTTATAGAATATTTTTTTTTTAATACTATTATTTTTTTTGTAGAATATTATTCTTTAACACAACATTTTTTTCAGGATATTATTTTTCTAATACAATTATTCTTGAGATGATAAGTTTAAAAAACTATCAAATATTTTTTAATACAATATCCGATATCCGATTTCGGATACGAGTACGATATTCGGTACCCGATTTCCGATTTCAGAAACGACTACGGTATCCGATATCTGATATTCGGTACGAATACGGTATACGATATCCAATATCCGATATCCGATTTCGAATACGAACACATTATCTGATACTAATACGGATATAAATACAATATCTGATATCCAATTTCATATACGAATACAGTAACTGCTTTCTGACATGAATACGAATATAATAACCGGTTTGTGCAGAATACGTATAAGGTATCCGAAATCCGAGCAGGAATATGCAAAAATTACGAGCATAAGATGTTTAAAAGGTGTTTGAAAATCATAGGATTAGATGTAGAAAATGAATCAAATATTCTAGAATTGTATTATTTCTTATGAAATCTATTAATTTTTAATACTATTTTTAATACAATTAATTTTTAGAGAATATTATTTTTTGTAATATAATTAATTTCTAGAGAATATTATTTTTAATACCATTATTTTTCTTAATCATGTCTTTAATTATTGATGAATCATGTGTTGGTTCAAATTTTCGGTTGTTTGATTATCTCAAAAACAATGTTGATGTTACTAACAAATATGTTAAGTACAACTTATAGGAAATATAAGCACAAATGTCATAAAAAGATCAAGATAAACGCAAGTCAAGACCATTCAAGAATCATGAAGACACGAAGGATCAAGATGTCGAAGAATCGCGAAGATATACAAGAATCAAGATATCGAAGAATCAAGAAATCAAGACATCAAAGATTTCGCAAGTTGGGATATCACACAAATCACCAAAACGACTTATATGTATTCCTAAACTTGTTTAGGAATTATTAAGCTCAAAATTAGTCAAAAATATATATTTGAAATCCATCAAAATGACGAAATAACTCAGCAGAGTCACAGGAGCATGTCCGTTATAACGAACCATCACTGTCCGTAGTAACGGACATACTCATTCCCTTCAGGATAGGCAACACACTCATACTCCATTACAACGGATTCACCAATCCGTTGTAACGGACATCCACCAAACGTTGTAACGGAAGTCACACCGTTAGAACGCTAATTTATGCCATCTTGAAGAGAAGTCACATGAGCATGTCTGTTATAATGGACAATTAATGTCCGTTGTAACGGACTTGTAGACTCACTTCAAAGTAATAAATTACTCCCTTGCTCTGTTGCAACGGATTCACCAATCCGTTGTAACGGACATATACTAACTATTGTAACGAAAGTTTCTCCGTTACAACGTAACATAGGACAAATCTGAAGTGAAGTCACAGGAGGATGTCCGTTGTAACAGACTCATTGGTTCGTTACAACGAGCTTCTTAATACATGAACTCCGTTACAACGGAACTACTCTCCGTTGTAACGGACCATGGAATATTCGAATATGTTGGCTGTAACGGGCAGTTTGACTATGTGTCCGTTATAACGGACCATTTAGAAAAAGCATGGTAAGGAAAGGATCTGTGTTCTATGAATAGAACCATTTTCTCATTCTCTCTCCTCACTTCAACAATTATATTTTCACATTCAAAAGAAAAAAAACCTTGCTATATACTTTGAGTTTAATCGTCTAAAACATTCTTAGATATTATTAGATTCCTCTTCTTTCCATCAAATACGATTCCCAATTTGTGACCGATCACGTTTAGTTCGTATTATATCATTGTAATAGGCTATGACAAAGATTGTAAAGTCCGCTATAGATCGATAGAAATACGTGTAAATCGATCTAGGCAAAACCTTGTACCAGTGATTTGGGAATTCAATCGAAAGCCGAAAAGGCGCAAGGCATTTTCGGAGACATATGTACTTGTATTCAATCGAATCGGTCGATTGAGCAAGTAGACGGTGAGTTAAAGCTACAAAGCAACCACCTACCGAACTCCGTCATCAAACATCTTGTGTTCATTTGTTCGGTATTTGCATAATTTATTTTATATCATTTTTGCTTCCGCACTAAATTAGAATTTGTATACCTTAGCGTGAAAATTGCATTTTCGGTTTACTTATTTACCCCCCTATATGTTATAATTAACCAACATCATGAACAATGGATTATGCTTTAATTATTGATGAATCGTGAACAATGAATAATGCATAAATAATTTTTAATACAAGGAGTAACGAATATAAATTTTTTCAAAATATGAACCATTGTAAAAAGTTATATTCAATGAAAATTTCTTATCATTATTGTTGTTAGCTGTATATGATTTTATTTTAATCTTAAAACACTACAACAGATCTGCACATCAGCGACGGTAAAAACCGTCGCTGAAAGTTTTACCGACGGCAACCCGTCGCTGATCTCCCGTCGCTGAAAGGGGCGTCGCTGATGTCACTTTTTCCGACATGCCGTCGCTGATGTCACTTTTTCCGACGGTTGTTCTTTTTTCCGGCGGGCCGTCGCTGAACCTTTCTCCGGCGGGCCGTCGCTGAAACTTTCTCCGGCGGGCCGTCGCAGAACCTTTCTCCGGCGGGCCGTCGCAGAATAATTAAATAATAATAAATTTATTTTAATAAATAATATAAATAAATAATTAAATAATAATAAATTTATTTTAATAAATAATTAAATTATATTAAATTTATATTAATAATATAAATAATTAAATAATAATAAATTTGTTTTAATAAATAATTAAATTATATTAAATTTATATTAATAATATAAATAATTAATTAAATAATAATAAATTTATTTTAATAAATAATTAAATTATATTAAATTCATATTAATAATATAAAATTAAGTAATTAAATAATAATAAATTCATTTTAATAAATAATTAAATTATATTAAATTTATATTAATAATATAAAAATAAATAATTAAATAATAATAAATTTATTTTAATAATTATAATATTAATAAATAATTTTCAGCGAAATTCGCGTCGTTGAAAGTCGATGAAAGTCGCGTCGTTGATACTTGACAATAATATTAATTAATTAATATTAAATTCATTAATTAATTAATATAAAATTATTAATAAATAAATTATTAATTAATTAAATTATTTAATAAAATATTAATTATTAATTAATTAATATAAAATATATAATAAATAAAATATTAATTTATTAATTAAATTATTTTATTATTAAAAAATTACAGATTAATAATTATATTAATCTTGACAATATATATTATTGAGCAATTTTTATACTTAATTAAATTAAATTATTAATTAATTAATAAGTAAATAATTAATTAATTAATTAATTAAATATATAATTAATAATACAAAATCATTACTTCAAATTTTCAACACAAATCATAATTTCGAAATTTCAACACAAATTAATACACAAATCAACACAAATTAATACATAAATTACAACACAAATTTCAACACAAATTAACACAAATTAATACAAAAATTGAAAATGTTAAAATGGAAGCCGCTCCTCGTCATTTTCGATGTGTTCGAGTTCTTTTTGATAGTCGTCTTCGGTGTACTCCAATTGCCCGTCGGTGAAAGCTGAAATTAATAAACGACTAAATTTGAAATTAATAAAATTACCTTACATAACAAAATCTGAAATTACATATATACCCCTACAAAATCAGAAAATAATGTTATAACTAGATAATTGAGTTTCTAAAATGAATTTTTTTTACCTCCGAAGTCATTTGTTTCTTCTTCTCCTTTTCGACTTGATGCCACTCATAAATAGGAGTGAAATCACAAATCTCGGATTTCTTAGTTACGTGATTTCTCACAAGAATTTTTTCCAATCATTAAAGAAATACTCGATAAATCGGGGCTTCTTCGCATAATCCGGGTCCAACATGACCGCAAACATCGTCACCACCAACCCACCAAAAAAAAGATAAATGTCAAAAATACCCCTATAAACCTGGTCAAAGAAGATAGCGGCGATAGGCTCTAAGAGACAACAACAAAATAAAGGAACGATTAAAGACTAAATATAACTAATCAAATAAAATAATACACATGAAATGAAAAAAGGTTACCATTTCAAATTCCATATCGGCACTGGTGAAAGTATGCATTAGGACCCTCGTATTAATTGCAATTTGCATTTCAGGCCCTTTTGAAGTTGAATTATTGAATTCATTGTTTTTAATAGATTATATTCACGAAATAGCCGACAATGATGATGAAATGTATCGACACGCTTGGTGCAGCTTCTGCCTCGACACAATTATTGAGCCACTATCCACAAATGAAAATATATATATATTAAATTTATTCCCTGAAAAAAGGAAATAGAATAAATAAAAAAAATTCAGAAATAAAAATCAATACCATGAAAAAAGCAGGTAAATAAAGATCAAACCGCCAAAAAATCTGCGAACAACTGAACTGCGCCGCGCCGCTATCGCCTGCCCAGGAGATGCTCTGCTTCGCGCTGCTATCACCCAGAGCATATACCACCTGTCACCGCTATGGCCCAGAGCGTGCTCCAACTTGCACCGCCATTGCCAGGCGCATGCTCCACCTCGCGCCACTATGGCCGTTTTTCTTTTCTCTCTCGCTGCGCCACAAGGTCTTTCTTTTGTTCGGGTTTTCCCTCGATTATCTCAGATCTGTCAAAAAAACCAATCCGTCAAAAATTATCTCAGATCTGTCAAAAAAACCAATCCGTCAAAAAATGCCATAAAACCTGCCAAAAAAATTATCTCAGATCTGTCGAAATAACACCCAACTTTCTCCAAATCTCTAGCAAAATCTGTTACAAATTAACATAAATAAGTTAGTCAAAAATTATTCAACAACAAATAATCAAAACCTGCCAAAAAAATTGTCGAAAATCTGTCAAAAAATATGACCAAAATCTGCCTAAAATCTGTCCAAAAATAACCAAAAAAATTGGTCCTAAAATATGCCCTAAAATCTGTCAACGGATTTATCAAAAAAAAATTACACAAAACAAACCAAATAACACAAAAACCCTAAAATCTGTCAAAAATAACAAAAAAAAAATACCTTCAATGGCGAACGGAGCTGGTGGGCGCTGGCGGGGGCAGAGGAGACGAAGAGGGGAAGTGTTTGGGCCGGTGGGGGTTTGGGGCTGGCGCTGGCGCTGGCGCAGGCGGGGGCGAAGAGGGGAAGTGTTTGGGCAGAGGAGACAGGAAGGGTTTGGGGCTGGTGGGGGTTTGGGGACGAAGAGGGAAGACATGAATGGCTGGTGGGGGTTTGGGGACGAAGAGGGAAGACAGGAATGGCTGGTGGGGGTTTGGGGACGAAGAGGGAAGAAGAGAGAGGGGTTTGGGGACGAAGGAAGAAAAAGAGAGAGAAGAAGAGCGTGCTGGGAGGGGTTAATACCGCAATCCATCAGCGACGGTTGCCAAATTAGCGACGGGCCGTCGGAGACGCTTTCAGCGACGGTTTACCTATTAGCGACGGGCCGACGGAAAGTATTAGCGACGGTTTTCCATATCAGCGACGGCCCGTCGGTGATATTAGCGACGGTTTTCCATATCAGCGATGGCCCGTCGGTGATATCAGCAAATTATTAGCGGCGGTTTTGTAATTAGCGACGGGCCGTCGCAACTCTTCAGCGACGGGTGGAATCTTTACCGACGGGCCGACGGTGATATTTCAGTATTAGCGACGGCCCGTCGCAGAAAACTCGTTTTATTAGCGACGGCCCGTCGCTGAAGCTCTTCCCCCGTCGCTGATAACCAGATCTGTTGTAGTGAAATAATAAATCTTGAATAACAATCTCGATCATAACATAAAAATACGTAACTTCGATAGTGAAACTATGATATAAAGAAAATGTCATTCTAAAAATAATCTAATAATCATCATTAAACCTATTTTTGTTAAACTCAACAATATAACATCGCTATTTAATATGTTGTGATATTGTCTTTTAAAAATATTTATCATTATTTCCGCCATAACGATGACAATTCTTGAGTCACCCAATTGGAACCGAATTTTTTTTCCCTATATGGAATCCGGATCCGGATAATTATTAAAAATACAACGCAGATCCTCATATAAATCTTTAGGGGCCGTTTGGCAAGCGAAATTAGTAGAGTGGAATCGGATTATAAGGTGGAGGAGTAAAAAATTCTGGAATTAGTAATTCCACAGTTTGTTTGGATGTCCGAATTATAAGATACTGGAAAATATAATTTTTTGTTTGGTTGGTCACAAAAATTTGGAATTTTGTTATTAAAAATGTAGAAATAATATTTCATTAAAATTGATAAAGAATAATAATATTATTGTAATATTATTATTGTAATATTAGTTAGATAAAAACATATTATTATAATATAACATTATTTCAATATAAAATTATAACAATATTATTATATAAAATTCTATTATATTGTTATATTTTATAAGTAATTATGAAAATACTCGAATTTAGTTAATAATTTTAATATAATTACTATAATATTAGGAATTATATAGAAAATAATATAAAATATTAACTGTACTTTTATATTATTATATTATATCTATTAATATATATTATTATTAATATAATTATTTTTATTATTTCAATATAAGTTCTATAATATTATAAATTGTATAATAATAATTTGAAAATATTAAATGTACTTCTATATTATTATAATATTATAATTTATCTAATCATATATAATGTAAGTAATATTATTGTTTTAATATATTTATTATAATATTAGCAATTATATAATAATACTATTAAATATAAAAGAAATATACTTTTATATTATTATAATGTTATATTTTAGCTATTAATATATATTATAATTAAAATAATTAGCATGTTATTTTAATATAATTACTATAATATTAATAATAAAAAAATTAAATTTACTTTTATATTATTATAATATTAAATTTTATCTATTAATATATATCTTATTATTAAAATTATTATTTTAATATTTTAATATTATTACTATAATATTTGCAATTACCTAATAATAATATTATAATAATTATTAAAAAATGTTAAATGTACGTCTATATTATTAAAATTTTATATTTTATCTATTAATATATATTATAGTTAAAATAATTATTTTATTATAATATTAATTATATTTATTAATTATTAATTATATTATGATAAAATAATTATTTATCCATATATTAATATAATATAATATTAGTTATATTGATTAATACTTGTAAAATTATCATAATATTAATTAAATTAATTTAATAATTAGATGAAGATGCTCCACTTTGACACTCCAACTTTTATTGGAATTACAATTTGCATGAAAAATGAAATTATGATATGCTCCACCATCTAATTCTTTCCATAATTCTTTGTGCCAAACAAAAAATTTGCATTATTGAAATTTTAAAATTCAATTCCATCTCTAATTCCATGCATCCAAACACCCCCCGAGAGAATCTTATTCCCGATTTATGAGGCCACGGTATCAAACCCAAATAATAATCCATGTAGACACTAATCAAACTTTCAAATACTAATCAAACAAATAATTAAGAAACCCGCACAAATCAAATATCAATCAACAAAAGCCTCCTTCTCCTTCTCCGCCTACCAACCCTTTCGAAAAGATACAAATACGTCCCATCTCTGAGCGAGTGTCCCAAGAACCCTTCAAAACTCATCTACTCCAATAACCACCAATGGGTTCTTCACAAAATTCCCCTCAAAACCTCCACACACCTCTCATTTCATCGTCGGAAAACGTTCATGGAGCTAGTGCTACTTTAGAAAGTGTCTTGAACGACACGTCACTACCTTGGTCTCGCCGAACATGGCTGGCCTCCGTGATAGAGACGAAGCTTCTGGTGAACCTGGCTGCACCAGCCGTGTTGGTGTATATGATAAACTACATCATGTCCATGTCCACTCAGATTTTCTCCGGCCATCTCGGTACTCTTGAACTGGCTGCGGCTTCTCTTGGCAACACTGGGATTCAAGTCTTCGCCTATGGCCTTATGGTATGTATTCATAAATTCATTTATTCATGGAGTTACTTTTTTGTACATTTAAATATAATAAATCACTTGAACACATTTATGTGTAAATTTCAAAATTTTATCATAGTACAACACACTAAACATACTACAATTTCGAAAAGGGGGAATCTTGGTTCTTTTCAGATTGCGTTTCAGTGTATCTTATCAATAGAAATATAACAGTGTAATTTTATTGTTTGGCCTCTCTAAAAAAAAAATTTAGTGTAAATTCAGTAAATATTATTTATTTGGTCTCCCAAAAAACCATGGAGATAATCATTATGACCATCTCAACCAAAAGAGAGAGCAATTTTATCTTGAGTTCTCCTCAATTATGACCATATTCATACCTTTCAAACAAAAATAGACTACCTATAATGACTGCTTTCTAACTGAATAAATGCGTACACAATTAATAGTTGGGCATGGGAAGTGCTGTGGAGACCTTGTGTGGCCAAGCGTACGGCGCGCACAAATACGGCATGCTCGGCGTTTACCTACAACGCTCGACATTACTTCTAATGGCGACGGGAATACCCTTGGCGGTACTCTACGCATTTTCGAAACCGTTATTGATCCTCTTAGGAGAATCCCCTGAAATTGCCAGCGCCGCTTCGGTATTCGTATTCGGATTGATCCCTCAAATCTTTGCGTACGCGGCGAACTTCCCGATCCAAAAGTTTCTGCAAGCACAGAGTATCATGGCCCCCAGCGCGTATATCTCGGCAGCCACAATCGTAGTCCATTTAATAATGAGTTGGTTGGTGATTTTCAAACTCGGATGGGGGTTATTGGGGGCTTCGTTGGTTCTGAGTTTGAGTTGGTGGATCACCGTAATTGCGCAATTTGTTTATATCTTATGGAGTCCTCGATGTCGACTTACTTGGACCGGATTCTCTTTGGAGGCTTTTTCGGGTTTACCCGACTTTTTGAAGTTGTCTCTTGCCTCTGCGGTCATGTTGTGTCTCGAGACGTGGTACTTTCAAATACTCGTGCTCATTGCGGGTTTGTTACCAAATCCCGAGCTAGCCCTCGATTCGCTCTCGGTCTGGTAAGAACTCTTATTTTTATTTTTTATTTTTATGTATTTCTAATATATATTTATTTTTCTTTTTTGATACAGTATGACAATATCTGGATGGGTGTTTATGATATCAGTTGGATTTAATGCTGCTGCTAGGTAGTATCCATTCTCTTGCATTTTCGAGTTATCAAATTTATTGTGTTCATATTTTATAATATCTTTATATCGGAACAAGAGTAAATTAAATTATTTTTGTCATTGTCTCTAATGCTTTTAATTTGTAAATACTAAATGCAGTGTTAGAGTAAGCAATGAGCTCGGTGCGGGAAATCCCAAATCAGCTTCTTTTTCGGTGGTGGTCGTGACGACGGTGTCCTTCGCTATAGCCGTGATACTATCGATCATTATATTGCTTTGTCGAAATTATCTCAGCTATATCTTTACCGAGGGCGAAGAGGTCGCCGTTGCCGTTTCGAGCATGACTCCTTTGCTCGCCGCTACCCTCATTCTTAACGGGATTCAACCCGTTCTCTCAGGTACCAACTCACACATGATTGCTTATTTATCAGTACATAGATGGTAACATGAAGATTTCACAATAGAAAGGGGGGTATATTATTTGATTGATGTGAAAAAAAACAAGTCTCCCTTTAAGACTTTAACAGAGAAGGACAAGTTTCATGAAAATGATCTTGAGGACCCTCCACAGCCATAGAGAACCTCATGCTTTTAATTATGTGATGGAGAGAGAATTATATTTTGCAAGATAATAATGGGTCATTGTCAAAGTCCATAGTTGTTCAATTCGCAAATAATACGCCTATAATTTACGAATAATTACGTATTACGAATAATATACGTATTGCCGTTCCCGTACTCAACCTGATGAATAATTCGCGTATTTTATAATTGTTTTAAAAAAACACGAATAATACACGTATTTCTGTATAATATGATTTTTTAGAAGAAAAAAATATAATTTTTTTAAATAAATAAAAAAACATAAATTTTCAAAAATGATTAAGAAAATCAAAATATCAATAATAATATATAAATTTATGATTTTGAACTAAAATAAATATTGTTTAATAAAATAATTATAATTATGAATTATTTATGAGTAAACAAATGTACATTTATATACTTTTGTATACCAAATTATTGCATCCGTATTATGTAAAATAAACATAACTATAGACGAATAAGCGAATGGACGAATTATTAGCGTACTGCGTTTTATTTGACCGAATATTTGACCGACTTGAAAAACGTTTGATCCTAATTATACACGAACGTATTACGTACCGTATTATTCGCGTATCATGAATGACTAACTATGGTCAAAGTTAACTCATGTAGAATCTTAGCACAATTTATGTACTACTTGGTGAGAAAAATGGAAAAGAGATGCTTCCTTTTCACAAATAAAATTGCAATTAGTTTAAATTTTATATTATATATAATTAAATTAACTTGTTTATTCTGCAAATATTAATGAAAAATATATATTTCGTTTATTAAGGGGTGGCGGTTGGTTGTGGATGGCAAGCATTCGTGGCATATGTGAATGTTGGATGCTATTATGTTGTTGGAATACCTCTTGGTTGTCTCCTTGGCTTCTACTTCCAATTGGGTGCATCTGTAAGTCATTAACAAAACCCTAATTTTTGTTTCAAATATAATATTTGATTAAAAAATCCTAACTTTCAAGATTTTGGTAATTTGTTGTTTTGTAGGGGATTTGGTTGGGTATGATTGGGGGGACTTTCATGCAGACTGTAATTCTCATTTGGGTCACTGCAAGGACAAATTGGAACAAGGAGGTAATGATATAACGCTACTAATTACCATTTTCATTTTTTTTTAAATTATGATTCGTTTCGAGTTTAAAATAATTATGATTTTGGAAATGTAGGTGGAGGAAGCATTGAAGAGATTGAACAAGTGGGATGACAAAAAGAAGCCTATTCTGAATTGAATTTCATAAATGTTCTGAAAAATTTGTCCTGATGAATACAGGCTTCAAATAATCATTTTTCAGGCCATAAATTTGACGTATGAGTAATTTAATTTAACATTTTGTTCTGATCTTTCATTTTGTTTAATATTTTCATCAAATAAACTTTATAATACAAGATAAGAAAAGAAAAAACAATGAACAAGTTTATTTCTCAACCCAAGCTCTCTCTCTCTCTCTCTCTCTCTCTCTCTCTCTCTCTCTCTCAAAGGACAAAAGGGGTCCTACTAAAAACCCTAGTTTTATCAATCAATTGAACATTAATCCAAACCCAAACATTATAAAGCTCTTTCAACAAATCGCCTTCGCAAAACGAACCATCGGTGATGATTTTCACGTCCAAAATTCCATTTCGCTCAAAAACCTTTCTCAATTTCTCGATCTTCTCATTCTTCTCGTCATTGCATACAATCTCGACCAATTTCAAATCACTACGTTCAAAATCCAAATCTCTCGTCTCCAAATTCGATTCCACTTCACCATACATAGAACCCTACTTAAAAAAAAGAATTTAGGAATTTGGGCACAAATAATTTAATTAACGGTACATGAAATAAGTATACCTCTAGCTTCAAAGTAAGTTTTTCTAATTTTGGAGAATTCTTGAGAAAGAACGGAACCGCATCGTCATAATTGATAACCCAAATTCCTCCAAGTGTTAAATGCTTCAAATTTGGTACATCTAGCATAAACTGGTACATAAACAAAAAAAATCATAATTAGCATTATACACATAAAAATATAATCAAAATATTAAATAGGGTAGTAAAACATACCATTTTATCAATAGTCCCTCTTAGCGATAATCCTCTCAATTCTTGATTGAAATGCAACGATAAAAGATTGGGAGCACAAATAAAAAACTCATTATTCCCCCCTTTATTCTTTATCCAACAATTTTCCATCACTAAATTTCTCAACCCATTCGAATAAATTCCCGAAAAGGACAGCTCGCAAAATTGCAAATTTAAATTTTCGAGTTGCGAACACCCCAAAAGAATCTTCTCCAAAATAATCGAACTTATTTCCATTCTTTGTAGACTCAATGTTTTTAAATTTTTCAAATTTATAAAACTCGGTGTAATAATCTTCAAATTTGGGAAACAAAAGAGAGATAATTCAACCAAGGACTCGCATTGAAGAACCGATCTTGGTAAAATTACGTTTCCGCCCTCGTTATTTAGCTTAATTATTATATGAAGATTTTGAACTTCGTTTTTGACTGCATGATCGATCCATCGAGTACTTTTTGCGAGATTTAAACTCGAATCGCCGAGTAAAAAGGTTTTGAAAGTTTGAAAATCTTCTTTTGGGCGATAAAGAATTGCGGAATTGGCCATCTGGATGAATTTATAAGGGCCGAATTTTGTATATTCGTCCTTGTAGAAGTTTAGTCTTTGCATCGAGGCCCAAACACGGCTCCATCTGTGAGATAAAATGGTCGTGCGACAAGCTTGCTTTAGAGGGAGAGAAGAGAGGATTTTGTGAAGGATATGATCTGGTAAAGTGCTTATGAAATCTTTGTTGGGTTTTAGCCACGTAGGTTTATATTTGGGTTTAGGTTTAGGGTCTGATTTAGGGTTTGGTTTAGAGTCTGATTTAGGGTTTGGTTTTGGGTTTGGTTGGATGGTAGCACGTTTCGTTGTTGATTTCGCTGGAATATGACGAACAGGCATATTAAGTGTGTTCTGCAAAAAGAAGGGGAGAACTATCAAGAAATGAAATTGAATTCATGGATTCAATCAGAAAAGAAATTGAATTCATGTAAGAACCACCTTGCACGAAATGAAAGAAAAATAACCAAAATGAAACAATTGACCAGTAATTTTAGATAAAAAAAACGTAAAATGTAATCAAATCAAGATCTTTATTGTTGATTTCACTTATCCTTAATAATTGGTACTCTTAGTCCCCGAAATCTAGCCGATAATCAACAAATTTCAGACACTGAACCTCCTAAGCAAACCAAGAAGAATACACGAAATCAATCAAAAAGAAGAGATTGCACACCTGAGCAGCTTAGACACCGAATTGAGTTGGCGAAAAAAATCACACCCAAGAGAGAGAGAGAGAGAGAGAGAGAGAGAGAGAGAGAGAAACGCGGGAAGAGATAGAAACGCGAGCCCAAGAAAACTGGTAATAATGGGAAGGGAATGATGTTCCGGTTCACGAAATAACAATATGAACCGCGTTTATATTTATGACGGATGGATACGGTTTTGGATATATGAATATTAAACAAATACAAATACGATTCGAATATTGTTGGATACGAATACCAATTCATATGTTTTTGGATGTCGGTTAAGCCTGATTCTGATCTGACCGACAATATAATATTATTTGTAAAACTCAAATATCGATTATTTTGAACTATTTTTTTTTTATAAATCAAAATTTTAGCTCCCAAAATTATAATATTTTTTTTCCTAATTTAGTTTTAAGCTATATTATAAAAAGATTATAATATACGAAGATACAATTTTCAAAAAATCTATTATACAATCAGGGCCGACTAGAGCCCCAAAATTAGGGATGTAAACGGTTCGGATCCGGTTCGGATAGTGGTCATACCAGATCCGTATCCATATTTTTTCGGATACGGATAATCGGATCCGGAATTACTCGGATCCGGATACGGTTCGGATATTAAACGGATACGGATACGGTTCGGATATTGTCGGATACGAATACGGATATGGATTTTTTTCGAATATTAAAACGGATACTACGATATGATCATGTGTTATATATTATTAATTTGAAAACTCAAGTCTTGATTATTTTGTAATTTTAAATTATAAAAAAAAGAAATATTTTTATAAACATTAACTTTTGCTCTAAAAATCGTAGTAATTATTTTTTCTAATAATTATTTTGAATTTTTAAAATAGAATATATCATAAAATATGTCAAATATGTGCACATAGACAATTCAATGCAAAAAATTGTATATATATGACACGAAGAACAATACAAATTTGTCCATTAAATGTGTGTTAATCTATCTTGTACGGATGCGAATACGATTATACGACAATTTCAAAATTTCGCGATTCGTGTATATATTATTTGTTTACTCTACTAAATAATTTGAATATTAAAAATATAATACGTCATAAAAAAATTCAAACAGATATGCCACAAAATTATCTTAGTTGTATAATATAATACAATTAGTTTCCCAGAAAAAGCCCAAAGCCCATCGAAAAAGAAGTGCACAATAATACCGAAGCACCAATAGTAATTAGTCCCACCCTTATTATTTTGCTATCCCCGCCCATAATTCTGCCTACAAATTAAAGGGTCAAATAAACTATCTAATACTAGCCTCCTTTATGATTGTATCCTCTGTGGGACGGGTCCGTACGTGTTTTGAACGATGGGGACATGAACTTAATGTAAAAGGTTATTAATTCTTTATATGAAAACGGATATCCGTTTTTCATTTAAATCCGGATCCGGGTAAAATCCGGATTTGGATCCGGATCCGACTGATAATTGATGTCCTGAATCCGGATTCGGATCCGAAAAAACGGATACGGGTCGGAACCGGATCCGTTCGGATCCGGATATTTTTATTCGGATTCAGATATTTTTCCGGATACGGGTCGGATCGGTTCGGATAATATCCGACCCATTTACATCCCTACCCAAAATTACAAAGTCCCATATATGTTTATAGTATATTGGATATTGAGTTTAGGTTATTGGATATTTGTTTCTACCAAAATCACACTATTCATTAAGACTGATATATTCACAATTGTGTATTTAGCAAAAACAATCATTTCCTGTCTAATTTAGTCAGATTTCTCTCCATAATTGTTAATTTTTGCAAATCCTTTAAATTATGCAAAAATTTCATGCCCATGTTACCTTCTCATTTCTAAAACTGAAGTTTTGCTCGTCTATTAAAGAAATTGCACTCTGACAACTCGACCTCATTCTCTATCCTAGATTTAGTATTGATTAATCAAATATTTTTTATTTATTTAAATATTTTCTTTCTCGTTTTGTAAAGATTCCATTAAAATTATTAGCATTATCTTACATTCATTTTGTAATTTATATTCAGAGACTTAAATATTCAAAAAGTATACATACCCAAACAAATTTCACCGAATAACTACCGAAGTTTGACGTGGAGTTGATTCTGCTCTTTCTCTCTTCCACGCTCGCAAGCCAAGTCTAAACTTGCCCAAAATCTTCTCTTGATTTTCTTTCAAAATCTTCTTCCTTTCTGTGATGGTTCATCTTTTAGCAAACTCTTTTCTCTGTTAAATTTTCGTCCAGCTGATCTCTCCGCCAGATTCCTTTCCTCTGCCCCTATCTCCTCTTCTCCAAAGTCTCCACTCTAATAAGCTCTCCTCTTCACCAAAATCTCCTCTCCACCAAGTTCTCCTCTTCACCAAATTTCGTCAACAAAATCAGAATTTCATGCTTGTTGGTCTCTTGTTAAGGTAAATTTCTTTTTAATTGTAGATTTTGATCTTTAATCAAGATTTCATTGTTCAATTGACTCTCTCCTCTAGAATAGGTTACTTTTCTCATATAATCTGTGATTATTGGAGCTAAATCGAGTGACATTGGGCTAAAATAATTGTTTCTTTTTTCTCTAAATGAATTTAGGGAACAAATTTAAACTGGTGAATGGAGGATTTTATAATGATGTTATTTTATTTGCATCTATTTAGTAATCTTGTAAACATATGTTATTGCATCTTTCACATATCTGGTACTTTCTATTTTTCACAAGCAATTTATGCATAAATTAAGTGAATGTATTTATTTTGCTTACTCATGTTATTATGTTGTTCCGGATAATACAAGGTTTATGTTTCGGCAACAATGACCACACATGAAGACACAGACGGGAAAGCATAAATTAAGTGAATATTCATATAATGCAATTGCAAGATACGCTAAAATGAGTAGATTAATCGGGGGGGGGGGGGGGATTTGGGAGATCTTGTAAAAAACTGAGAGAGAGAAATGGAATGCAACTTTTGAGTATACTCAAGCGGGACTGCCAATACAAAGTGATTCAATTCCAGTTCGTTTGGACAAGGAAACCACCTGTCAAGTTCATCTGAATTTTCTTGAAGTGTAACGATATGTTTAGGTTGGATTTTCCGATTTGTAATGTTTTTGTGATGATTTATGGGTTAATTAATGAGTAGAGATTAGTTTGATGAATTGCGGTTTAATCTTGATGTTACGACTTCAATTTTGGTGTTAAGGATTCGATTTGGCAAATTATTGTTTTTCAATGATTAAATTTGTTCCGACGATTTCAAATTTGGCAGCTCTATATAATTTTAGTAGTAGTTAGTAACAAAACATTCTAAAATATATTTCAGTTGGTACCAAGTTGTTACATTTCATACCTGCTAGCATCAAAATAAACTTCAAAATGTATTTCATTCATCGAGAAAAAAGTACAAAGTATAGCAAACATATAACAATGAATTATATTTGTCAAATGGTGTATCATAAAATTCGTTTTTATGGAGATTTTTTCTTTAAATGAACAACAAAGAATTCCAAATTAATCAAACATTAATTGATAAATATGCTTGAGATCTTACCTTAAATATTCATAAATGAATAATTACTCATAATACCCTTAAAAATGAGGGTATCATAAGAAAAATGATGTATGATAGAAGCCCCCTTGAAATTAAATTAAATTAATATATGATAAATCTTTTTAATAATGTTTTGAATTTTTAAAATATGTTGTTAAATATTTGTGTCACGAAGAAGAATTCATTGTATAATACAAACTTTTCGCTGAAAAAAAAATCATAGCGGATCAAACACTTTACTATTGAAAAGAAAATACTATTATCCCATCATAGTGGATGATTGAAGAGAATGTCTTTCATTTTTAAGTAGACATTGTGTGCTAATTAACAAATGTACTTGATAATAAATAATTACGAATAAATCGATAAATAAATAAATATATAAAGATCAAGAAACTCGACATAAAATAAAACAAAATGAGAAATAAGAATGACCAAGAAATTTGATAAAAGAAATAAAGAAAAGAATAAATAAAAATTATGAGTACGAAAAAGTAAATAACGTACTTGGTGCACAATAATCTTGGTTACAAATAGATATGTAACTTATGGAAGGACTCAAATAATTATAGATACGATAGTTTAGATTCACACGGAAATACATGTGGGAGTACGAAGAAATCTCAAGTTCTTAAAAAAAAAAAAAAAAAATCCGAATAATTTGAATAAAGTAAAGATAGAGATAATACCAGATATGATAACTGAGTTCGGTCAGAACGATGCCTACGTCTCCGTAAAATAGCCTCGTCGTCACAAAACGTGACAAACCTGTCATAATAGTTCATAGTACAATAAGAACTAACAAAGACATTGAGTCTTTACATGCCAAACTATGCAAGACAACGGATATAATAATTATCCAAGGAACAACATGATCTCTCAAGAATGATTTCTAGATTAAGGCCACTCTAAAAAAATATTAAAAATTAGACTAAACCTCACAATGGAACTCTCCAAACACTCACAATAATGGTGGCTATAAATCTATGATTTCTAGGAAGAATTAGCTTAATTAGGACGGCCTAATTAACCGGACGTTGGATCCTGGCATATGGGCATGTAGTGTATTTTAATTTTGTGGAATGCTTTGAGTTTTGGTCCACCACTTGTAGGATATCTTTAGGGCGTGTTTGCTAACACAGTTTTGTGTTAGCATAGGAAACTTGTATGTTATAGGATTTCAACTTTTATTTGGAGAAAACTTGTAGTACACAAAACTACAAAAAAAAATATGGAATTATAAAAAAAAAGTGTTTGATCAAAATGTAGGAAACTATCAAATATAAATTAAATTGCACATGATCAATTTATCTCCTACATATGAATTAAATTGCACATGATAACACATCTTCAAAATAAACATAACATAATATATTTGTAATATCCGAAAACATGTTAATATATATTAAAATAATTTTACAAAACACATCAATTATGCTTGTTAATTGTTATAACCAACATGACATAAAGACTTCAATAATTTGCTCCATATTGAACTTATAACGACACCAAATATGCCTTTGCACTTCGGTCCATTCGCCTCGTACGACATATCTATCTTTATCTGCAAATTAATTAAGTACAAGGTCTAATTAGTAAATAATTCAGGGGCACTTTCCAGCATACTTAATTTGCTAAAAACTTATAACGACACCAAATATGCCTTTGCACAAGGTCTAATTAGTAAATAATTCAGGGGCACTTTCCAGCATACTTAATTTGCTAAAAACTTAGTGTTGAAAATTTTGTGAGCCAATTAGTCATGTAAATGGAATTAATTAGTAAGCCAATTTCGAGCATGTTGAAAAAATCTTAAAACAGTATTGCATAAATTGACACTTTTGTCCACTTTTGAATTTTCAACTTCAGTAATTATTGAATAAAGACAAATTATTGAGAAAAAAATTTCCGTAAGACACTATTGCACAAATTGACACTTTTATCCACTTTTCAATTACTGATGTGCTTTACTGATGTACTTTTGAATTGAACATTATTGCATAAATATCGACAGGAGATCTTAAAACAACCCAAATTGAAGTCGAAAATTTGAAGAACTAACTGAAATTCACAAAAATACCCAATTTGAAGCTGATATTAAACTTGAAAAAAGTTAATTTCGAGTATAATTTGCAAGAAACCCTTTCTAAAATTTGTCAAAAAGACAATACATTAGTAAAGCAAGAAAAAAAAGAAGTAAAATAGAGAAAAATGAGAAGGTAAAAGAGGGAAATCACACCTTTTCTCTTTCTTGAAGCTACAACGTGGCTAGGGTTGCCGATTACCTCGTCGGATTGAGCCGATTTCTTCATCTATCCTTGTTCTTCAGATTGGCGGGAAGGAGTGAAAGAGAGGTGGGGTAGTTCACAACAAAGAAAGCGAGAGAGAAAGAGAGAGAGAGAGTTTCTAAAAATCTACTTTTACACAAGTTTTCAAAGCATGATTTTGTGTACTGTTGGGAGCAAATTTTGAAAGTTTTGAATTATAAAACTACACTTCCTAAGTTGCCAAAGAACACTAGTAAGTTTTTATTACTACACTTCCCAAACAAACTTCACTTCCCACACACAAAAACTCTAGCACCGAACAGGGCCTTAAGATATACCAAATAGTTGTTTAGGACCGTGTGAGTCTTCATATATTTTCATACCACCAATTAACATGACAATTAACAAAAATACAATACATTAATGATTAATTAATATTGATTAAGAATTATTAATTCATATGTATTTCAATTATATATTAATTAATCGTTAATAAAATATATTTTTGTTAATTAATTAATTTATTAATTGTTAATTAATTTATTCATTAATTATTAATTGGTGACATAAGGTTGAGAGAAATTTGAAGGATGTTATAAATCTTGAACTTTAATTCGTCTCAGGACAAAAATTTTCCTTTCTAAATAATTTCTTCTTTTGTTGACCGAAATTTGAGTCTGGCCTTGTACTCTTGTACAAATGAGCGACAAAAAGCCGTCAACAATGACTACTTTGTGTGCACCATTGACTAATATAACATTTGTCCACGTGAAAAGCAATCATCAGTATGTCCTTAAAAAAACAATATATTGGCCTAAGGGCCTTTTCTCAAAAAAAAGAAACAATATATTTGCTTCCATTATTGTGTGTATATATAATATAAAAGCTCCTTTAGTTTTCTCACTCATCGTCTACTGTGAGAGAGAGATGGCTATGCTAAGGAGGAGTAACACGTACTCGAGAGTGGAGAAGGAAGATCCAGATGAGAGGAAACACAGGAGAGCTCATTTTCTTATCAACAAAGCTCTTGACAAGGCCGAGTCGCAGCATCGGAGACAAATGCAGTCACCATCAATTATCAGATTGATGCGATCCAATTCGTGTTCGAAATCGATATCCAGAGTCAGGAAGGCAATGCTATCTTTCATCTATAAAAAATGAAACATCCTCTTTGTTAATTTAATAGAAGTTTTGCTTTTGCTTCGAAGACCACCAGTAAATAAGCAAATTGAGTACTGAGTTTTTATATTTTTGGTGTAAATTCGTTATCGAGTTTTAAACCGTTAAGTCTGGTTAACAATTTATTTTTCTTTGTAAAAATTATGTTTGTTTATGCAATTTGTTCATAAGAGGGATGTTCATGGTTTTAGTTGGGCTTTGATTGTGTTTAATTGAATTTACCGATTAGGGTCGTTTGGCACGTGGGATTAGTTGAATATTGGCTTATAAAGGGAGGACAAAAAAATATTCTGAAATTAATCATACTTTCATAGTTTGTTTGGACTTTGGATGTCTAAATTATGTGTGTTTTAAAATTTTGGAATTTTGAAATTATAAAATAATCATGTTACAATAAATAAAATATAATTATTATATTAATATATAAGAGTAATGATAGGGCCACAAATACCAATCACAAATGTGTCACAAATAACTAAGTTTGTAATGTTAATTATGCATATATGAATCATAAATTAAACACAAACTTAAGCATTTGTGTCATATTTGTGGTTGATATTTGTGTCCCTATCATTACTCAATATATAATATGATAGATTCTATTATAGTAATATAAATTGTACTTCGACATAATTCTAATAATATTAAATATACTTTTATTTTCTTGTATTCAATTTTTTATATTCATATAATTAATATAATATTTTATACATTATTGTAATTATTATATTATTATAATAAAATTATATTATATATAATAATATTATAAACGTATAGTACACTAGTATAATAATATGACAATATCAATATCAATTGCATTGTTATATTATTATAAATAATATTTTAGTCATATAATAATATTCTTTATAATAATATATATAGTATAATATGAATTATATAAATATAATGTAATTATTATATATTATTATAAAAATATGTACTATCATATTAATTATTTAGATTTAAAAATCATTTGTTGATTATAATTTTTTGCTCCACTATATAATTATTTAATATTATTATAATAGTATATATAATATTACATTGATTAGATGGATATAATAATTATTGTGATAATGTTATAATAAAATATTATTATAAAAATTATATCAATATGTTATATTATATTTATTACATGGATCTTATAATTATAATATAATAATAATTTTTAGTAGTAATACGATTATGATATAATATAATAAGGATGGCGTTATAACAAAAGCTAACATGGCTTAATTAACAGCGATTTAATTTTTTATCAAATGATCATTATACCCATATTAATGACAAAAAATATTTATTACCCTTATCAGTTAGTGCAATTATCTTCCGTAAGTGTATATTGGAATTGAGAAATGTAAAAATGACATGTTTTAATAATAATACTACTACTACTACTACTTACTACTACTACTACTAATAATAATAATAATAAATACTTTTTATTACAGATCCGGAGACTAAATATCATTTTTAATCATGACAATCATTAAGATAAAAAAATGGAATGTACAAATAATTTGACTTATTTATATTTCTATATTTATTATATTTGATTCTTCATAATATTAAAAAATAATCTTTTGCATGATTGAAGGAAGATAACAAATATTTGATTCTTCAGTTAGTGCAATTATTTTTCCATTATCGTGGCACTAGAATTAAAGTTTGTAGATTTTATAAGAAAAAAAAGATATTTGCACTTGTTAATTTCACATTTTTAAAGACATCCAAATAAAAAAATTCAATTTGTCGGATCTTAAGACCTTTTCTTGACTTGAACTAGCGATAGCCCGCGCAATAGTTGCGCGGGACTTCATATTCTTTTACATGTTTTTGCATAATTTATTTAAATAAGATTTGCGCCGTTTAAACTTAATTATATAATCATGATATGCTTGCAAATATATTGATTTGCGCCGTTTTTGCACAATTATCGTACATTATGAAAACAAAAAATCTGATTTTTTAATCAAATAATAGTACTTATATTATCGTCATAATATAATAATATATAAAAATAAGATATAATACAATTTTACAGAAAACATAACAACAAATAATATATTATTGTTCAAAATATTTCATACAATATCAAATATCAAAGTAATGAATCATGCAACATATGTAGTAACACATTATTAATTATATAGTACTAATAATTTATATTAATTCAAAATTCAATGGAAAATATAAAATAATATAAAATTAATAGTGGAAGTAATTTAATAAATAATATCAAAATGTAATTTATAATAAACATAAATAGAAATTATTTTATATCATATGATTTTTTTTTTACATTTTGTAAAATAACAATACAATTGATAGGTGTTTATAAGTTTAAGAAGTTATTAGATGGGTAAACTATTTTTTAAATATTATTTTTTGAAAAAGTTTTGTTTGCCTAAAAATAATATGTAAGAATAAGAATAAGATATAAGAATAATTACATTAGTGTCATTATATAATAGTATGTAAGAATAAGATATAATATAATTTTACGAAAAAACATAAGAACAATGATTATATCGTTGTTCAAAATATTTCATACATATCGGATATCTAAAATAATGAATCATACAACATATTCAATAACACATTATTAATTATATAGTAGTAATAATTTTTATTGATTCAAAATGCATTGAAAAATATAAATTAATACAAAACTTGATAGTCCAAGTAATTTAATAAATAATATCAAAATTTAATTTATAATAAACATAAATACAAATTATTTAATATATTATGATTTATTTATTTTTTCATTTCGTAAAATAACAATACAATTTGGTAAGTATTTACAAGTTTAAAAGTTATTTAGATGGATACAACGTTTTGTCATTCTATTATGTTTTGAAAAAAAAATTGTTTGCTTAAAAACACAAGAAAAAAATACACTTTTGCCCCCCAAACTTATCCCAAATGTCCACTTTGCCACCCAAACAAAAAACTACACCTTTTTATCCCCTAAACTTTCAAAAATTAGTTAGTTTGCCCCCTCCGTCAATTTTGTAATATAATTTCTGTTAAATGCGGACATAGACCGTTAACTGATGACATGGTCTGTGATGACATGAATTTACCCAAACCGATCCATTTAAACTCAAACCCGACCCGCTAACTATAATCTCTCAAAACTCTCATCTCTCTCTCTCTCTCTCTCTCTCTCTCTCCTGTCGCTATCTTCTCCTCTCTCTCTCACCCGTGCCCCTCTATCTCTGGCGCTATCTTCTCCTCTCTCTCACATCCGTGCCCCTCTATCTCTGGCGCTATCTTCTCCTCTCTCTCACACCCATCTCTCTTTACTCCTCTCTCAAACCGAACCCTACTCTCTCGGTTTTCTCTTCTCTTCTCCATCTCTCGGTCTTCTCTTCTCCATCGCAGGTCTCAAACCGAGCCCGATCCGTCGCCAAGAAGGTCAAGGCTCTCTCTTCTACACGAAAGGTACATTGTTCTCTCTCATATTTGTTTATTCTCGCGATTTTAGTCTATTTCTCTCGATCCTCTCTCTTCCTATTTGTTTTTTGTCGCTGTTATGGCTAATTTCAGTCCAATTAGGGTTAATGGCATTCAAATTGGGGTTAATTTCGATAAACTATGGTTGATTTCATTCAATTTCAGTAATTTTGGGTCAATTTCAGTAAAATTTGGGTTAATTTGGTTCAATTTTAGTCAATTTAGGACATATTTTGGGTTAATTTCAGTCAATTTCAGTAAATTAGGGTCAATTTCTGCAAAATTGGTGTTAATTTGGATCAATTAAGGTTACTTAGGATTAATTAAAACTAGCAGTTAGGGTTAATTAGGATTAATTAGGGTTAATTAACTATTAATTAAACATTTAAATTAAATTAGGGTATAATTAAGGTAAAATTAGGGTTAATTAAAACTGTTAATTGCAGGCCTTGTCCTTTATGCTGCCCTCGATGGGCCAGCGAGGAGTCTTTTTTACGAGCCTTGTCGCGAGGAGTGGACGGGTTTGCGAGCCTCCTCTCATGCCCATCAGGCCGATGATCTTCCCCACGATGCCTTTGTGCTTGTCGAGGCCCACACTTCCTCATCCGAGAGGCTTTGATTGATTTGTTTGTTTATTATATATTTTTAATTTTTATTATGGATTATGTATTGTTTGTGATTTGTGGTAGTATTTATATTTTTTTGTTATGGATTATATACTGTGGCGATATGTTTATTTTCCAGTAATTACATTCCCGAATTGCTGTGGCAATACAAGATTTAATTTGGAATTGAATACATACAAATATTTACATGATCAAATAGAGTTGGTTGGCATTAAGTTTTTTTTGTATGATATTGTGTTTTTGGGTCATCATTGGAAGTGTGCGCACAACCTCTCATGCCAGTACCAGTCATGCCAATCAAAAAATTAGGGTTTACATGATCAAATAAGAAACTAAAAGGATTGTTATCTACAATTACAACTCGGCTCAAATCCTTCGACAAACACGTCAAATCCTTTACATGCTCTCTATACTCCCTGTTATAAAACAAATCGAAATTAAATTCTAATTAATAAAAAATAATTAAATAAATAAGAATAATAACAACTTACGTGCTTACAGTGGAGGGGCGGTAGAGTCGAAGTTTAAATTTATTCTCCGCGTCTATTTTATCAACAAGCGGTCGAGCATATCCTGTAATACACAGTATCAAAATAAGTATTTTAATTAAATATGAATTAAAGGTGTTAATTAACTAAGGGGGTGTTCGGCGACACATGGAATAAAGGAATAATGGAAGAGAGACTAGTCAACAATTCCATTTTATTCCATGTGTGTTCGGTAACATAGATGGATTAAAAAAGATGGAATAAAATTATAAAGATAACAAATGACCAAACTACCCATATTCTTAATTTTCATTTATCAAATTATTTTATATTACAAATATTTTTTCTTTATATACATTTTATATACATTATGCATATAAAATTATGAAAATAACTCATATATTTAGCACATAAAACTGGTTTGTGTGTGTATTATGCGAACAATAACTCAAAATTATAATTTGCATTAATAAATAACTAAAAATAATTAACATATTGCAAATACACAAAATCAAGCAAAATTTGCAAGACACAAATGCTAAAAACTGATACCAGAATAATACCATGTTACCAGAATAATACCAGTGCAAACAAGTTAGTAAAATTAATGGATAATTAAGAAATTGAGTTCGAATTAATACTATATTACATTTTTTGGTTCCTTTTTCCTTCTCAAAAACTTTCTTGAAGAATGGACTTCCTTCTCAAAATTGCATCCGTTAAGAAAAGAAACCAATACCTTGAATAAACTGGAGAAAGTGGTATTATCAGAAGATTGTATTAGTGAAGAAGTTGCTGAAATTGCATATTTCAATTTAGCGTGTGTTCTCCAAATCCCTCCAAATGTCCAATCCAAATAAACGAAATTACTCAAAACAACTAATTAATTCCTGCAAAACTATTATAGTTATAAACAGCATTATAAACTGTTTTATAATTTGTTTTTACTATTTAATTGATATCAAGTGAAGAGCTAATTTTGCTTTTGAATTTTCAGAAACAATACTCTAAGGTGGAGGAGTAAAAAGTAATTGACATCATATTATTAATTATTAAGCGTCAATGAACTACCAAATTAAGAACACCATTAGCATCCATTAATTAACATCAGTTTTCCGAATTAGTACCCATTAATTAGCATCCGTTTTTCAAATTAGTACCAAGAAATTGAAAAGGACAAAAATCAACTAGAGACATATAATAAAAGAACTAACAAAAATAACCTGAAAATTCGAGTTTCATGTATCAAAACTTACTTTGTTTGTTGATTCCTTCTTCTTATTTCCCCTCTCGCTCGTAAACAGCAAAAATCGTGAAGAATCAAAAGAGGCAGAAACATAGGTGATGATGGATGTCTTTCGAGAGATAAAAAATAGTAGATTTATTTGCGATTGTTAGATGAAAGATCAGACCGGTGAATTGCCGGATCTAGGTCAGAGTTCCTATTTTGAGGTTGGTTTTGGGACGGAGGAGAAGAATCAATGGAGGAAGGAAAAAGAAAGTTAAAAAATATTTGTATTTGCCACGTAGACCTGAAGATGGAACAAAGAGGGGCATTTTAGTCCAAAAATTTACTCTATTCCTTGGAAGAGTCTAATTCCATGGTCCCCATGGAAGAGAGCTATTCCATTTTCCAACCATTTAATCCAACTTATTCTATGCATGTTCGGTGGAAGAAAAGGTGTTATTCCATCTTAATCCCTTATTCCAGCACTGCCGAACAGGTACTAAGTATTATATCCTGTAATACACAAGATCGGCGAATTTATTAACCTCGAGCAAGAACTCGTACAATCCGGGCCGTTCAAAAACGGTAACGTGGTTTATCTTCGGTTTACCATCAACTTCCTTGCTCGATGAAAGGAATTCGATTTCGAAAGATTTGAGACCGCCTTGATAAGCCCGAGAACGCAATGAATCTGTCAGACTGCTCGTCTCGAACGCACATACTAATGTCTCGTCCAAATCCGTGAGCTTCTAACTAAATTTTACCCTAATTATGTCACCACCGCCGACCAAGAGTCAGAAGCTAGGGAATTAACCCTAATTTTACCCTAATTTAATTTAAAGGTTTAATTAATAGTTAATTAACCCTAATTAATCCTAATTAACCCTAATTGCCAGTTTTAATTAATCCTAAGTAACCTTAATTGATCCAAATTAACACCAATTTTGCAGAAATTGACCCAAATTTACTGAAATTAACCCAAAATATGTCCTAAATTGACTGAAATTGAACCAAATCAACCCAAATTTTACTGAAATTGACACAAAATTACTGAAATTGAATGAAATCAACCATAGTTTACTGAAATTAACCCTAATTTGAATGCCATTAACCCTAATTGGACTGAAATTAACCATAACAGCGGCAAAAAAACAAATAGGAAGAGAGAGGATCGAGAGAAATGGACTAAAATCGCGAGAATAAACAAATATGAGAGAGAACAATGTACCTTTCGTGTAGAAGAGAGAGCCTTGACCTTCTTGGCGACGGATCGGGCTCGGTTTGAGACCTGCGATGGAGAAGAGAAGACCGAGAGATGGAGAAGAGGAGAAAACCGAGATAGTAGGGTTCGGTTTGAGAGAGGAGTAAAGAGAAATGGGTGTGAGAGAGAGGAGAAGATAGCGCCAGAGATAGAGAGGGGCACGGGTGTGAGAGAGAGGAGAAGAGAGCGACAGGAGAGAGAGAGAGAGAGAGATTATAGTTAGCGGGTCGGGTTTGAGTTTAAATGGATCGGGTTGGGTAAATCCATGTCATCACAGACCATGTCATCATTTAACGGGCCATGTCAGCATTTAACAGAAATTAGACTACAAAATTGACGGAGTGGGCAAACTGACTAATTTTTGAAAGTTTAGGAGGTAATTAAAAAGGTGCAGTTTTTTGTTTGGGGGGCAAAGTGGACATTTGGGACAAGATTGGGGGGCAAAAATGTACTTTTTTCAAAACACAAATATAATCCACTTAGCATTATATGAGATTCTTATAGTTATAACTTTTAAAAAATAAACACTAATACTTGAAAAATTCTATTATGCAAATAGAATTCTTAAAAATATATTATGTAAATGTTTATTTTTTTTGCACTGTATTTTCTTACATAATATCTTTGCAAATTGATATTACGAAAAACGGTTTGTATGAACCGTGTTAATATGGATGTCAAAATAAAGTGAAAATTAAAATGAATATATTTTGATGAGTTTATAAAATTAAATTTCTAAAAATAATACTAATATATGTTGTATGTTTATAGTATTACATATTAAATTATTAGTATTTCATTTATAAATTTTTTATATTCCATTACATTAATATTTGATCATGTAATCTTAGGTGAAGTGTTAAATAATTGATTATATTTGGTCTAATGTGATTCTAACCAATAATAATATGCCACATCATTAATATATGATGATGTGGTTTTCTAAGAATGCTTAAAACATGGTGTAAAATAATGACACATAAATGACTACACAAAATATGAGCTTCAAAAAAATATAACAAAAAAATTAATGATTGAGATTAAACCACATCACTACATCTAATGGTTTAGATCAATATTTAAAAATATTCATACAAAATGCATATCTTAAATGAACAAATATAATATTAGTGTGTGTGATGAAGTCACATGACACAATCTAATGGTTCATAATCATGGTAAGCATGATGATTTGGTTTCCTGAGGATGCTCAAAGATAGGTGAAACATAAGGGGGGTGGGTAAATAACAAACAATTACAATCGAATTTACAAATAAATTATCAAATCAACAAACTAATTGTATAATTCAATTTGAATTCAATTTCGAGTAAAAAACAAAATTATAAATGAAGTTAATTTGAGAGAGAAAGAGATGGTACAACATAGAGATAGTATGAGAATAATTTGTAAGAAAATCGGAGAAATTCCCACCAAAATAGCTAGAAAATCGAAATTCCATTCTTTTGTTTCAAACTCGAAACCTCCAAATTCGCCTCAAATCCCCACTCAAATCGCTTGAAATCCATCCATTATCCAATAATTAACCTCTACAACTAATCTCTTTGACTAAAATCATGCAATCCTCGAGAATTTTTTGCAAAAAAAACCTTTGACTCGTTTTATTTCAGTGTCACAGATAGTCAGACAGGGATCGTAGAGAGAGAAAGAATAAGGGTCCTTTTGAATCGGGTATGGGGTTTAGGGTTATGAGGCGGATTACCGGGTTTTGAGTGTAAATAAATATTCAATGAGACTTTGTACTTATTTTTGTGTATGTATACTAAATTTTATTTTATTGGACCCTTATTTTTTTGGACCCGAACACATGTCTCATTGGCTTTAAGCATGGGCCGGGCCTGACTATATTATTCAACTATTATGGAAAAATGAAAGAATTTATTGTAATTCTTACTTTATTATCTTTTCCTATTTCGATTTCATGTGTGTGTGTGTTTTTTTTTTTTTTTTTTTTGGGGGGATGGGGGGTCCGCTCGCCTTCTCTGGATCCGCCTCTGATTCCTAGGTGTCATGGGATTATAAAGTTTATCAGCCAAACAATTTAGTCAGCTCCTTATTTTGCACCTATCTTTTATCAATTATGCAATTTACCCACCCCCTTATTCATGATTATTGACCATTAGATTTGGTGATGTGGTTTACTCATATGCATTAATATTATATTTGATCATTTAAAACATGTATTTTGTGTGATCATTTGTAATCATTTGTAAGTATTAATTGGACCGCTAGATGTAGTGCAGTGATGTCGTTTGATCTCATTCTTTAATCTTTTATTAAATTTTACGAAGATCATATTTTATGTCGGCATATATGTGTTATTATTTTATATCATGTTTTAAGACTCCTTACAAATCCACGTCATCATACATTAAAGACATGACATATTATTGTTGGATAGTTTCACATTAGAATTATTATATTTAATTGTTTATCGTTTCACATAAGATTACCTGATAAAATATGAATGCAATGAAAAATGAAGTTATATATATATATATATATATATCAATGATTTAAATTGCGGTGTAATTGCGCCGTCATAGCGCAAATCGCAATAAATATTTGCAAAACGCAACACCGCAACCTGCTAAATAGCGTCGCAATATAGCGCAATATCAGTGACCATATGTAAATTACAGTCCAAGCGCAATGGACTGCTATATCACAATTTAAAACATTGATATATATATATATATATATATATATATATATATATATATATATATATATATATATATATATATATAAATTAAGTACCAAAGATTTGGTACTTAATACTTTCTAACCATTGGATTTACATTGAGATTTGTGCATTTAATGATATGTATACATTTTTATGATCATCTTGAGAAAATCCAAATCTCGATGCAAATCCAATGTTGAAAAAGTATTAATTACCAAATCTTTGATACTTAATTAAGTAAGTTAGCCCCCTTCATATATATATATATATATATAAAGGAGACTAAACTACTTAATTAAGTACCAACATTTTGGTACTTAATGCTACAAAACATGCAACATATATTATTATTATTTTTTTTTAATTTAATTTTTTAAAATTCATGAAATATATTAATTTTAATTTTTCTTTATTTTGACATACATATCAGCATGGTTCATACATATCATTTTTCAAAATTTGTTACATATATTATATATTAAAAATCATAACTATAATAACTTTATTTTTACAAATCATAACTATAATAGTCCCATAGATTATATGTGTTTTATAACCAAACAAATTTAATATTAAAAATAAAAAAATAACAGAAGTAAAATATAGTTTATCCATCTAAATAACTTTTTAAACTTATAAATACCTATGAAATTATATTTAAAAAAATGTTAATTTAAAAAAAAAAAGTCAAATGATATATTATATTTTGAATTTATGTTTATTGTAAATTAAATATTGCTATTATTTATTAAATTACTTTCATAATTAAGTTTGGTATTATTTATAATTTTTCGTTGTATTTTGAATCAAGAAAAAATATATTGGTACTATATATTTAATAACGTGTTATTATTTATGTCGTATGATTCATTATTTTTATATTTGATATTGTATAAAATATTTTGAATAATGATGTAATATTTGTTATTATGTTTTTTCATAAAATTGTGTTATATATTATATATTATTATATATTGATAAATCAAATTTTTTTGTTACCATAATGTATAGTAATTGTAAAATATATAAATGAATAAGTAAGTTAGAATAATATTATTTTGAGATTATTTTATCAACTTATCATATAAATGTGTATTTTGTATTAAAATAGAAATATATTATTGGCGTAATTGCCGCATGACGCGATTATTCTCTAGTTTATATTAATTTTTTGATACCTTAAATCTCAAAATATATGTGCGGTTTATTTACTGTAAATATAATATATAATTATATTGAATATTGTGTACTTAATATCAAAATATCAAGTTAATTATTCAAAATATTATTTTTAAAGTAAGAATCATTTCACTTTGTTAAATTATTGAAGCAAGAATCTAATCACTCTCCGGCTATGTTACGCGGATACTTCAAAAATGCAGAAGTATCCTGAGGATACACGTATCCGATACGGATACGGGTGCGATACGGCTCGGATACGTATCGGATACGCCACGTAGCGTATCCGAATATTTTAATATTTATTTTTTTCGGATACGGCGGGGATACGGCAGGATACGGCAGGATACGGCTGGGGATACGTCCAGGATACGGCTGGGATACTTCATTTAGGATACTTCGGCCCATTATATATTTTGGCCCATAATATTTTTAAATAAATTATATAGGATACTTCTAGGATACTTCTAGATTAGTTTTTAAATATTTCTAGAACAAGTTTATGATAGTTTTATGATATTTGTATTGTTTGCTTGATATTATTTATTGTCATGATATTTAATTAAAAAATATTATTAATTTATAATTTAATTTATTACTTATTTATTAATTATATATAATATAAATATATTAATTTGCCGTATCCCAGTATCCGTGATTTTTTGAAAATTGCCGTATCGCCGTATCCGTATCGTATCGGATACGCTACCCGTATCCGTATCCGTGCAACATAGCTCTCCGGTACTGGGTTCAAAGCACATTTTTCTGACAAAGAGGGGAATCTGATTTAGATGCCATATATCATGTCCTTCAAATTCTCCATAATTTTTCACAATACTGATTCATGATTAATATAATAATTAATGTTTTAAATTAATAATTATTTATTTTTAAATATTTGAAATTAATTATTAATTAGTATGTATCTTAATTTCATATTAAATTTTTAATAATCATGAATTAATTATTAATTCATTTTGTTAATTATGAAATTAATAAGTACGAAAAAATTATAAAAAAAATGAGAGGAGGAAATATAATTGTCCTTTGATTTACAACCATAGGCTAGCAAGATGCCAAATGCATGCATTCCAATTGTCCAAAGATCGATTTTGCTACAGTCTGTCATCAACCTCACATCTTTGTTTATACGGCCGTAAAGTTTAGAAAACTCAGACCTATCTCGTCCCAATAATGAATCGAAACTCGGATCTCCATAGTGAAGGTTTCTATTCGATTTCTTTTGAGCTGATCTAATTTTTCTTACGTGTCTGATATTCAATCGACATTATTATTTGTTTCGTCAAATGATTTGAATTTAATCTGTGAAAAAAAAATACGGATTATGCATCAAAATTATGGGTATTTGATCTTTGTTCAAACTCCGGTTCTAAATTATAAATCTAACATTTTCTTGTATGTCCCAGTTGATCAATTAAATAATAAATTTGTCCCTCTTAAATTATTAATATTATATTTATCATTTCTAATTACAGATTGTGTCAATATTATTTACTCAAAACTCATAAATATCAAATATATCAAAATTGTTAAATTTCTCATATATTTATCAATATTACAAAAGTTAAATCTAATTAAATCAACAAGTACAAATTTAAATGACGAAACTACCCCTCATTATTATTTTTCAAATCAAGCAAAGCAAAATCATGTTCCATTCTCTCTTGGAACCAAACAAATGCAAGAAGAAATTCTCTCTGAACTCAAGCTCCAGCGAGAGAAACGTTTGACCGATCCTGACGAGCAAGGAGGAAATCTCGTTTCTCTCAACCTCACCTCTCTAAACATAGAAATGTTACGGTAAAATTTGGATAATCTCAATTAATATATTTAATTAAAGTGATAAATAGTACATGTTAGCTGTTAACTTAATACATAATTAATATTTATTCGAATTAATAAATTTGAGTAAATTTTAATGAATATTTAATTACATATTTTAATTATCACGTTAATTGAATGTAATAGTTCAATAATGGAGAATTCGACAGGTACATTTTGGAGGAGGATAATTTTTCTTTTTTTAATATCTGACGCGTTGAAAAAAATATATATAAAATTTTTATTATACTCCAAAATGTACCCGTCGAATTCTCTATTATTGAACTATTACATTTAATTAACGTGATAATTAAGATATATAATTAAACATTCATTAAAATATATTCAAATTTATGAATTCGAATAAATATTAATTATGTATGAAATTAATATCTAACATGTACTAATTATCATTTTAATTAAATATAGTAATTAGAACATTGAGGATGTTATGATAAAATTTGAGAAAAAATATCATATTTTGAGATAAATTCTAACTGATTTTATAATCTCGGTAATTAACCACCGAGATTTAAAAACCCAGTGGCTACGACATTTTAAATCTCGGTTCAGGTTATTTCTCGAATTTTTTCAAAAAAAGAGTTAGTTTTTGAATTTGCATCTCAAAAGAAGCTACATGCATAAATGCTCCAATTTTAAATTCGTTATAAATATGAATGTATTAGTTATACCTTAATATGTTATGTATATGATCATATATAAGTGTGAAATAGAGATCTTTGAACATGAAAAATATACGCATCGGATTACTCACTCAGAAGAATTCATTTCATTAAATAGTTGGATCAAATAATGTTACGTTCTGGGCCGGACCTGGGTTTTGGCCGAGTTGGCCCAGATCACAGGCCTCCATTTTTCATAGGCCTCCCTTTTTTTAAGACCCGCTTTCATATATTTCATTTTTTAGGTTTAAATTCAGTAAATATATGTTTAATTTAGGTTCAATTTAAGTTAAAATTTAAATTTTAATAATTTAAGGTTTATTCGATTTAGGTATTTTAGCAATTATCTTAGTTATTTCAACAATTATTTTGGTCAATTTCAGAAATTTTAGGTTTGTAATTTCAGCAATTTTATTGGTTATTTCATTGACATTCAGGATTTTCAGCATAATTTGATTAAAATTTAGGGGTTTGCATCAAAATTTAAGATTTATTAAGATTTTTTCTCCAAAATATAGGGGTATAAGACAAAATTTGAACAAAATCGAGCTGTTTTTGAGCAAATATTTTGAATTTTCACTAAAAATCAGTTTTTTTTTTCACTAAAAATCAAGGGTTCTTCAACAAAATTTGAGTAAAATTTGAAGATTTTTCATCAAAATTTTGAAAAAGACAGTTTTAGCAAAATTTCGACACGTATAATATTCGTTTTAGTTTCTTCGGTATATCGTAATATAGTCGTCAAAGGCCTCCAAAAACTCAAGACCGGGTCTGGTTACGTTCTCTCTATAAATATATTTTATGGTGATTATTTGTGCAAGCGATTGAGTCCAATAATTAAAAATTTCTCTCTTCATATTTTTTATATTATTTAAATTTCATTTATTACAAAATTGTGTATATATTTACCTACAAATTGATCATCCTTGCAAGTTTCCAACAAAGACTCTCTCTCTCTCTCTCTCTCTCTCTCCCCAACCCGTAGTTACTACTTACTAGTCTCTCTCTCTCTCTCTCTCTCTCTCTCTCTCTCTCTCTCTCTCTCTCTCTCTCCCCAACCCGTAGTTACTACTTACTAGTCTCTCTCTCTCTCTCTCTCTCTCTCTCTCTCTCTCTCTTCGCTCTCTGATCTCTACATGACCGGAGGAACAGAACTAAGTCGTGAGCTCGACTCCGTACTGAGGAATCAAGAGACATCATGGGTGCATCGTGTAAGCATGGCAGTATTGATAGAACTTCAACTTCTCGTACCTATCGCCGGACCAGCAATAGTGGTGTATGCTCTCAACAATGCTCTCTCAATTTCTACTCAGATTTTCTCAGGCCATCTTGGAAACCTTGAATTAGCAGCCTCTTCTCTCGGCAATAATGGCATCCAGGTCTTTGCCTATGGTCTTATGGTATGTTCTATTCTATTCTCTCTTTTTTTTGTTATAAATTGGTATGTGTTTTTTTATTCTTTTCTCTATTTTGATCTTCCAAGAAAATATTTCTGAAAAATGTAAATACACACTATATGAGTTCATAAGGATACAGGGAAGAGTTCATAAGGATACTTGATTAGTTGTATTTTGTGGTTGTCTTTACCAACAATGATGAACAAAAGCCAAGGATTGTGCGGATTAAAATAATTGTTGACATCCATTTGTGCATAATTTGCCAATTTTGGATATATATGAAAATAAGCAGAAAATCCGATGGAAAATAGAGCAAGTACTTTTGCTGGCCAAGAATCTTTGACAGAGAAGTTGGTCATGTGGGCCAGGGAGCCGAGTATTTTGTTATATTTCTTGTCTCAGACGATTTCAACGGATAACTATACCAACTCCCTCATTTTCCCACCTCGTCTATGTGTCACTAGTTAATAATTGATGATTAATTAGTATAATTATTAAGAAAAGTAGATTTTTATATTAATAATTAATTGATATTTTAACTATGAATTATTAATGTATATGTATTTTAATTATATTTATTAATTAAAATATTATTTTGTTAATTATTCTAATATTTAATCGTTAATTACGATTATAGAAAGTTGTGGAAAAACGAGGAGTACAATATATGGCCTCTTCAACTAAAGAGAAAAATGTTGAAATGTCCCAAACTCTTCTCGATTATAATTTAACATCCTAGTTTTTAATAAGTTAATTCATGAATTGACACATTAATTGATTGTAAAACTATACACAAACATAGTCAAGTTTCAAAAAATAGCATACGAATACGACCAAATAATTATTATGGCAATGTATTTATATTATATAAAATGAATAAATATAAATAATTAAATAATCATAATAATACTTTTAAATTAAACATCATGACAAAAAATACAATTAGCATGAAAATATCATAAAATTATCATAAATCTATTTTAGAAATAAAACAAACTAATTTAGAAGTATCATATAAGTATTCATAAATAAATCCGAACCATATCCGTAAAAAATTATAAATATTAAAATAATCAAACACTCCACGTGACGTATTCGACCCGTATCGTATATGTATTCGTATCCTCGGGATACTGATATATTTTTGAAGTATCCGCTAAACATAGTTTATTGCCCAGTAATAGCATAGAGGCCATTACTCCTGCTCCAGATAAAGAGAGTAAGTTGAGCTAGGTTTATGTACATGATGTAGATTTTACATTTCCACAAAAGAAAATGTATGTTTATGTAAATTAAAATAAAAAAGACAATGTCTTACATTACATTATAATTTATATATGTTTATGTAAATGATGTAGGTTTTAATATTTCACATAGAAGTAATTACTTTTATTTTTTCATTTTTTCCTAATGCAGTTAGGTATGGGAAGTGCAGTAGAAACCCTGTGTGGCCAAGCATACGGGGCCCACAAGTACGAGATGCTCGGAATATACCTTCAACGATCCACTGTCCTCCTAATGGCCACCGGAATTCCTTTAACAATACTTTACGCCTTCTCTAAACAGATACTACTTCTCTTAGGAGAATCCCCCGATATTGCAGACGCTGCATCGATATTCGTTTTCGGCCTAATCCCTCAGATTTTCGCCTACGCCGCTAATTTTCCTATACAAAAGTTTCTACAAGCACAAAGCATAGTTACACCGAGTGCGTACATTTCGGCTGTCATGGTTGGGGTACATGTATTGTTTAGTTGGCTCGTGGTGTACAAACTCGGGCACGGTCTTTTCGGGGCTTCGTTGGTGTTGAGTCTGAGCTGGTGGATCATTGTGGGGGCCCAGTTTCTTTACATCGTGACCAGTCCGAAGTGCCGGCTCACGTGGACCGGGTTTAGCTGGCAGGCATTTTCTGGCTTGCCTGATTTTCTGAAATTGTCGATCTCTTCAGCTGTGATGCTTTGCTTAGAGTGCTGGTACTATCAAATCTTGATACTCATAACTGGTTTGCTCGAAGATCCACAACTAGCATTGGACTCTCTCACTGTATGGTAATAAAATTTTAGCTAATTTCTTGTATTTAATATTTATTGATCATGTGTCCACATGTGTGTTTGAATCTTGTTTTAAAAGTATCGTACGTTTTTTAGCAAGTTGTTGGATCTGGTTTAAATATTCATATGATATGATTTTCTTCATACTCATATGTAATTGTTTTATGTTCTTTTGCAGTTTGACCCTTGCCGGTTGGGTGTTTATGATCTCTGTTGGATTGAACGCTGCAGCCAGGTTAGGCAGGAATAAACTTAAAATATTATATTTTGTAGGTTAGGAAAATAATAATAGTAAGGTTCCAAACAACTTAATAAGAATATTTAATATGGAGAATAGGATAATGATAAGCATATATTCTAATATTAAGTGGCTGTCATGGTCTTTAATTATCGTGCCATTTTCATTTGTTCACCATCAAAACAAGAAACTGCAAAAAAGACCCTAGGTTGCTGAAAATTGCAAAAGATGATCTTAGTGAGATGTAATAACAAGGGTGCTAGTCTCATTTTTTTTTTAAAAATCAATAATGTTTTTTTGCAATTAGGCATAATACATTATTTTTACAAATTTTACTGAACTGTATCACTGTATGTGAAGTTGATATTAAATATATTTGACAATATCTGTTTTTCCCATTTAGTGTGAGAGTTAGCAATGAACTTGGCGCCGGCCACGCGAAGGCGGCAGAATTTTCAGTGGTGATAGTGACAATCGTTTCGTTCATAATATCAGTCACATTAGCAATAATTATTCTATTATCTCGCAACCATATCAGCTACATTTTCACCGAAGGCGAAACAGTGGCTCGAGCTGTTTCTGACATGTGTCCCTTGCTCGCCACTACCCTCATCCTTAATGGCATCCAGCCCGTGTTATCAGGTATTAACTACGGGTTATTATGACACTCCTCGAACACCAAAAAATAGTATTGATGCGTTAATTGAGGAGGGTTAATAGAGGTTAATTGAATTGATCCAATTAAAATATCTAATCAATCCAATTAATTCTCTCGATTGACGTATTAATGCTGTTTTTTTGTATTCATGTGGTTCCATATATTTGCCCTAATTACTCAATTTTATTAACAAAGTAAACCGAATAATTTGATATGATTTTTGTTTAATTAAATACATGTAGGTGTGGCTGTTGGATGTGGATGGCAATCATTTGTAGCTTATGTTAATGTTGGATGTTATTACGGAGTAGGAGTCCCTCTTGGTGCAATTCTAGGCTTCAAGTTCAACCTTGGAGTTAAGGTAAATCTGCTAATTTAATCTTTTCATTTACTATACTTTTTAGTTTTCTACTGTGCAGTTCTAACAATAAATTTACAATTTTTTTTTCTTTTCATATTTTCAAATTCATAACACAAATTTTTAATTTAATTCTACACAGTATTGAAATTTTTTATCAAATAATATTTGAAATTCATGTCTCCTAATCGATTGAGTAATCATTAATTTAAATTTTATAATATATCATGATATAATGGTTGAAATGTTAAAAGAGTTTGGTTAATTCGAACTATTTATGTAGCTAAATGTTAGAAACTTAGAATACCATTACAATTTAAATTACCTTAAAAAATAGACTATCTTTATCTTTAATTGTATTTATAAGCCTAACATATGGGTGTAGGGTATATGGGGAGGTATGCTTGGAGGGACATTCATGCAAACTGCCATCCTATTTTGGGTCACTTTCAGAACCGACTGGAATAAAGAGGTACTTATTTCGTTTTTACAAAACAAAAAATATACAATATGTTTTGCATGTAAGGTTGATGTATGTATTTTCGTAATTTAGGTAAACGAAGCGAGAAAACGATTAAACAAGTGGGAAGACAAGAAACAACCCCTTCTCTTGAATGCTGAAACCGAAACAAGCCATTGAAATATATTTAATTTAATTTGACCAATGAATTTCAAAATGAGAAAAAAACCAAATAATTGACTTGCCTCTATCTACAATTATAAATCAGATTCTATGGACTGTTTGATAATTGAATAGTCTCAAATATTTTTTCACTCCTTGGCTATACTATTTTTTTTAAGGGGAGGCAGTAGCCTTCCAGGATTTACATTAATAAGAAAGAAAAGATACTTATTTACGTATTCACATGATCTTACAGGTTATTAACTTATTAGCGTAGTTAAGCATTGTCTAGATTGTAAACAGTTGGACCCTAAAATTTAGGGCCTCCATCATCGCGAGTCGATTATCTGCAGTGGACCATCCATTCGGCTGCGTCTAGGAGGATTGTTTGCAGGACGTCGTTCGGGGGAGAGCTTTGCTCGTTGAAGATCTTGTTATTCCGTTCTTTCCATAGAGCCCAGACTGTCGCCATCCACATTGTGTTCCACTTGTGCGATCTATCTCCCGAAATGCGTTCACCGTTTTTCTCCCAGAAGAAAAGTTGCGAAGCGGTCCATTCTGGTGCATGTATTCCACACTGAGCTAATGGTCCCTTCCAAACCGTGACAACATAGGAGCAATGTAGGAACAGGTGGCTGTGGTCTTCTACGTGGTTCGAGTCACACATGACACACCGTTAGGAGTTTGGCCAGCCACGTTTTTGTAGGCGGTCCTGCGTTAGTAGCAAGATCCATGTGAATATCTTTACTTTTGAGCTCCCCCCCGCACACCCCCCCCGGATCTTAACACCCCTGTCAGATATCAGTTTGTAGAGGCTGTTTGTAGAATAATCTCCCCGTTTTGTGTTTTGCATTACCCCCTGATAGTTTCCAAGTTGCTTCGCCGGGTTGATCGTTTAAGATCGGGTATGAGTAAGGATGGTAATGGATCGGGTAAAATCCAAACCCGCAGGTACCCGAACGGGACGGGTAATACCCGAAAAAAATATCCGCTGGTCAGATATTATCCGAAAAAATGCCCGTTCTGTGTTCGGGTTTGGGTACGGGGTAATTATTATCCGCGGGTATACCCGAACCTGAAAAAATATCCGAACCCGAACCCAAACCCGAAAATATCTGAGAAATACCGAAAAATACTCAATGATATGAAAATTTGTGGTGTTTCTGAGTCAGACTTTTGTATCGAGTCCAGTTTGAAAAACATGTCCTTGTGGCGGAGTCCATTAATAAAGTTAGTAGTGGGTTATTTTGATCTGAAATCTTAAAAGTGATAGGCCAAATACGAAAGAGTTAGGGTTTAGTAATTGTCAAATTAGAATAACATGCAAAAGTAAGCATATAGTACAAGGGTTTCGGCATGTTTAGGGATGTCAATGGGTTGGATAATACCCGTGCCCGTCGGGTATTCGACCCGGACGGGTCGGGTAATACCCGATTAAGTCTACCCGCGGGTCGGGTATTACCCGATTAAAAAATACCCGGCACGGATACGGGTCGGGTCCCGACCCGTGGGTATACCCGATCCAAACCCGGTCCTTAATAATCATAGTTATATTAATATTTGAATATATATTTTATTATTTTTGTTGTTTTTTAAATGGGTTTAATCAATTTTTTCTACTGTTCTTTGTTATACAATTTATTTTTATTTTTTCTATTTGTGTAGTAAATAAAACTAAAATAAATAAATTTCACGTTTCTACCAATTTTAGTTTCATAAAATAATTTCTACTTAAAAATATATGTTATATATTTTATGATATTATTATGTTATGTGGTAATATTTTAATTTGAAAAAATATATTTTTCGTTAGTACATTTTAATGTTTTTGTATATATTTAGGTATGGGTAAAAATTCTCACGGGTAATCCGAAAACCCGCGGATAATATAAACGGGACAGGTAAAATTACCCGTTTACTTGACGGGTCGGATATGGGTATTACCCGATTAAGATGGGTAAGGATATGGATGAGCCTATACCCGACCCGAACCCGACCCGAACCCGACCCATTGACATCCCTAGACATGTTACAAGAGAGTCTTGACATGGAATATTGCATAGGACTTCAAACAACATGAGATACATGGCACTTCAAAGAAAGCCAATAGAGGCAACAAATGAATAAAACAAGGATGATCAAAATGCTATCATGCAACGCAAGAGGATTAAACACAAAGACAAAAGGACGGCGGAAAGAAAGAACATCACGCAAGAGAAACCGCAAAAAAAATGCCTTTAAGAAACAATGTTACAAGACATCCAAACTTCAATGCATTTGAATATCTACAAGTCAATGGAGCATAGGGTGGCATATTAATGGCACGGAGGGAGAGGATGTTCACAAAAATACAGATGATGCAAATAACTTTTAACAATATTCATAAACACTACTAGAAATCTTGTTTTTAGTGACGGTGTAAATCGGTCACAAAAAGCTCAAAAAACCGTCACTAAAGGGTTTAAGTGACGGTTACCGTCACTGAAGTCTCGTCACTGATACCTCCTGGCTAAAAGGTACCCTTCTGTGACGGTCCGCCAAGGTTTCAGTGATGGTGTGTTCGGACTGTCATTGAAATACTTTCAGTGATGGTATGTTCGGACTATCGCTAAAAATACTTTCAGTGACGGTGGCGTTTGTCAGTCACAGAAAGTTGTTTCAGTGACGGTTACCCTCACTGAAAATGAAATTATTAATTAAAAAAAAATATCAATTTAAATTCTAGCATATATAATAAAAAATTAATTACACAAAATTCAATTCAAATAAGAGATCATAATATTGAACTCTGTTGTAATTAGTAAAAAAACAATTAAAGCAAACTTTAATAAAAACTAACATAATTCTTACTCCCCTTGCTACCTCGTGTACATATACCCTAAAAGAAATAAACAACGATACACTCCCCTTGGTAAAATTGTTAAAATTCAAGATATATTTGATATTTTACAGGGGTATATATCAAATTATCCTAACCTTTCCAGTAGGAGAAGTCAAAACCTGCAATCTCTCGTACCTGAAATTGTATAAAATATATCACAGTAAGAAAATTACAAAAAGAACTTAACATAGAAAGAGAGATAAATATTTCCATACATGTTCGTATGAGAGAGAGTCGATAACACCACCACTGATTTCGAGGAAGTAATTTGGAGTTTACAACATGGTTCGTAATATCGGCCGAGATAAAAAAAACTCGGCCGATATTCTCGGACTCGGTGGCCACCGAGCCGATTTTGGGCCGATAAAATCGGATCCGAGTATCCGAATTTTTTTTTTTTTTTTTTTAGGAATACACTATATGAATCTATGAATATTATGATGTATGTTTCTATTTGTTATTCTCATTTTTTTAACTTCGAAAAAATTACAAAGAGTTGCACTCTTTTGTAATATTTGTATATTATTACTCTATGTTCACATTTCTTTGCATTATTTTCTAACTTTGTAGACTTGTACCTATTCGAAAAAACATGCACACTATTTTAATGACTCTTTGAAAAAAAAAATGTACAGTATCATGTCATATTATGGCCGAGAAGACTCGGTATATTTTTTCAATTGCTTTATTTTTTATAATCTTGAGATACAAACCGACATAGAGGTAATTAATTAAATACTAAAATTATCTAAATTATTTATAATCTTGAGATACAAACCAACATATTATGTCATATTTTTTCAATTGCCTTATTTTATTTTTTTATAGGTCATATAATGTATTTTTTTTATGAGTTCAATTAGTGTGTATCATGTTTATGAATGTTTATATATATTTTTTTTTTTTAAAATATTTTTTTTTCTATTTTTTCCGATTTTTTTATTAACCGTCCGATTTTTTTTTTTGACTCGCCCGAGTCTTGTCCGAGTCGACCGAGTCCCGAGTCTCGGAGGCCGACCGAGTCCGAGTCCGAGTCCGATATTCAGAACCATGGTTTACAAAACACGCACCAAGAGCATTATCATGAACCGAATCTTTCTTGGCTACACTTATCGTAAGATATATCAGAAAAATTCATAGACTGATGCTGTCAATTTACCAAAATACCCCTCAGTTCGAAATTACAATGCAACAGAAAATAACATAACTATTTTTTACTTCATACCTTGTTATTGAAGGGACTAAACTCGCTGCATCATCAGGAACCTAAAAAAAATATCATCTTCCCAATCTGGACGTACCAAACCCCAAAAGAATACCAAAAATCAAGTCTATCAAACAAAAAAGATCAGTATTAGCAAACCCTAAATCCAAAATAATTCGATTTGAAATTAAGAATTACTAGTTAAAACTTGCAGTGTAAAGTGAGACTTACGTGTCAACTTGTAGTGTACACTGTACATAGATAAAGTAATTACTCCAATTTAAGTTTGATGATTCCCATCTGACAACTGTAAAATATTAAATTCGAATTTATTGAGGGACTAAAATGCAAGTTTCCATGCAAACAAGGAAAAAAAACCAAAATTAATCTAATTTGTACTCAAGTGAACTATGTATGTACAAATTCTAAAATTGAATGATTACTCATCTTGAACATAAATGAGATGCACCTGGCCTAATTAAGCCAAATGAATCATTTTCAATAAAATCAGTACATTATGAATCAAGACAATGAACTGATTCAACGTTCTGAGAATGTTCATGAGAAAAACTTGGTTTTCGAAACAACAAATTGGTATGAATCAACAAAATAAAAGATCATAAATCAACAAATAGAAGCTTAGAGAGAGAGATTGATGGACGAAACCCTAATTCAGCCAATGTTTGCGAAAAACAGTAAAATTAGACAAAAATTCTGCAAAAACTGGTCAAAATTGGGTCAAATTCTTTTAGCAAGAGAGAAAGGGACTTGTAAACAAGTTGAGAAGATGTCGGATCGAAGCTTCACGGACGCTTGGTTGTCAAATACTCACTCAAATACAATCCACAACACAGAATTATCAAGAATAAAATGTGTTTTAAGAGAAATTCTCAGTTTTGGTATTACAAGGAAAAATACTCAAAACTATTCATTCAAATTAACAAGATAACAAAAACATAATTCTCTCTCTATTCTTATTCTACCTGCAACCCAATCTGTGCCTAACACATGACAAGATATCATAGGCTAGTACTACTACTATAAGTCTATAACTAACTAAACAACTCATAATATTCCACAGGCCATCGGCCCATTCTTCTTTATTATTATTACTTAACCCAAAACAAACAACCATTACTTCTGTAAAAGCCCACCCATTTATACACTCTACCCGTTAAGACACAGACCCGCTAATTCAAACTCTTCCCTCCATTGAACTGCCATTTATGCAAAAAGACCCTTCAATTAATATAAATTCTTCTCAGTCATTACATTGGTGAACGACGACTAGGGCTGAACGGCGGCGGCTAGGGCTGAACGACGGCTAGGGCTGAACGACGACTAGAGCTGGAGTGAGGTAGCTTCTCGGTCGCAGGTAGGACTGCGAGGTCAAATCGAATGTGAGAAGATTTCAAGGTTTGGGATAAGAGTTCGGGCTTTTTCTTCTTCGTCGTGAAAGTGAGAAAATTTTAGGGTTTGGGGTAAGAGTTTGGGTTTTTTCTTTTTTAGTCGTGAAAGAGAGAAAATTTTAGTTGTGTTGATGTAATAATGACAAGCCTGTGTACTGGCCAGCCTCAAGGCTTGAGTTAAAAGAGTTGATTTTCTGTCACGGTGTGTTTGTTAGTCACTACAAATTAGTATATCTATGACAGTATTTTCTGTTCTGTCACTAAAATATGAGTATTTGTGACTGTTTATTGGTACACCGTCACCGAAAAGAATAGCTTCAGTGACAACTAAAATACTCCGTCACTAAATAGTAAGTATTTGTGACTAGATATTCGGACCGTCACAGAAAGTATATCAATAGTGACTGTTTGTCACTGATAATTATTATACCGTCACTAAAAACCAGATTTCTAGTAGTGAAAATTACAGTGCAAGTGGGATCTCACGGAAAGATGGATAACTGGGATATATGGTCTTAATGATCAAGGAAGAAGACGCAATGTTTTACAGAATGGAGGGAATTAAAATCAATATATGATGTGCCATGGATGCACAAAATTGAAAGAGAACACAAACCATGTCAAAATTAGACAGGGCGTTAATATCAAATCAATGGTCCATAACACAACCAAATTCTGAAGTATTGACGGATGCAAACACATCTTTAGATCACGTGCCACTGATCTACAAAGCCTTAACCACAATTTTTAGACCAAATTTCTTCAGACTAGAGTACTATTAGCTAAAATACAAAGAATTAGATCAAATAGTTAGTGAAGATTGAAATCAAGGAGAAGTAACAAATGTCAAAGACCAAGATAACAAAAATCAGCAAGATGGACAAATAGATCAAGCAATGGAGTAAGGAAAAAATATGATATAAATTATGAACCAATAACTAAGTCATTGTAAGCAAGTTATACAATGGTTTGACTTAAATCAAGAAATAAGACAATTAACTGAGATGGAATTGTGGTTACAAACAAGAATGCAAAGAACATTTTGTTGAACTAAGCAAGCAAGAGGAACAACAAGATAGACATATTAAAGGAAGGACAACAAATCTTCACAGATCATACAAATAAGGCAAGAATTGTGTTCAATTATTACAAAAATATTCTCAGAACAAAAGATGAACAAATAAGAATGGATTTAATCCAATCTCAACACATATACGATAAGAGAAATGAACTAATGGAACTAGATCAACCAATATCACTACAAGAAATAAAAGAGGCCATATAGTCTTGGAGAAATAACAAAACCCCGGGTCAGGATGGTTTCATGAGGGAATTTTACAAGAAATATTGGATTATATATAATTCATCAGGATGTGCTTTGTATTTTCAATTCACAAGAAGTCAAGCCAAATGTATTACAAAACTTGAGTACCTCATACATAACCTCATACCAAAAGACACAAACGCCAAAAACTTCGACAGAATTCAGACCAATAAGCCCGACACATGGTATCCAACGGATATTCTCAAAAATATTAGCAACAAGAATTCAAGGACACATTGAACAAATGGTAGACCATAATCAATCGGGCTTCATAAAAACAAGAAACATTACATATGGCTTTGCGGTAGCGCAACAAATGCTAGACATTGCAAAAAAATTCAAGACTAAAATGGTCGTATTAAAGTAGATACAGCTAAGACTTTTGATAGCATATCATGACAATTTAGAATCAAAACTCTACAAGCCAGAGGTTTTGGAGAAACCATGTGCCAATCGATTGAGAAAGCAGTATTAAAAGGATATGCCAAAATAATAATTAACAATACCATTGGAAATTCAATAAGATTAGAAAAAGGAGTAAGACAAGGAGATGCACTCTCACCTTTAAACTTCATATTAGTAGTGGATGCACTCTCGCATTTGGATACTCTGTACTTCATAATTTATCTTCGTCAATCGCGGCAGCGGTATATGGCCAAAAACACTCACATAACTCGTCATCGCTCTGATGCCAATTTGTTGCTTTTACGGATTCAAATTGATTTTCTAATAATAAAACTCTTTTCTAATTCTAATAAGTTCTTACAAGTTTTTTTGTATTTTCTGAGTTGATATCAATTGCTAAACATCTAAGGTCTATTTATAGGCTCACTAACTCTTGCACTACAAGGTTAGAAAAATTGTCATATAATTATTTTCTAAATTATTTTTCTTAGAATGAAACTTGTCCTATAATTATTTTCTAAAATATTTTTCATAAATTAAGTTTTCTCCAAAAATATTTGGGATAATTAAACTTGATAATTATTCATTTGGGCCGGGGCTTGTGAGCAGCAATTATATGGAGATATTATATTCAAAAGGTTGGGATTGAAAGATGGGGTGAAATCAAGATTACGGAAAATATGTTCAAGCTTAAGTGATTTCCTCAATACATCAACAGAATATGAAGTGAGAAGTGTAACGAAATCAACTTTTGGGAAAATGGAGGGATAGGCACACCATTGAGGTATGAATATTCAGACCTTTATTCATACAAAGATGATCAAGATAGTATGGTGCATGAAATATGGGACAACATGCAAATAAAGGGACTAAGGCAACCTTGGTCCAATCAAGCAACAATAGAGTACACACCTACAACTTCAATTGAGCAAGCAAGATATAATTAAATGGAGATGGAGTTCTAAAGGACAATTCTCGGTCAAAAGTTCATACAACTTCTTGATAAAAGGTGTCAACATTAAAGATGAACATGCAAATATTTGGAAGATCCCAACCCGGCCGAGAATTAAATACTTCATTTGGTTATGCTCCCTGAATAAAGTACTAACAATGAACAATCTAATAAAAATAGGATGGCAAATACCGAATAGATATATCTAGCTATAATAATAGTCTAATGGGAACATTGGGCTTCATTTTGCTTCTTCCACGCTTTCACTTTTACCGCCCTATGATTTACTATCGCTGCAGCAGTTGATCTCTCTCGCCCCCATCATATAACCCCCGCTCCCCGCCGCTCTCTCTCTCACTCTCTCTCTCTCTCTCTCTCTCTCTCTCTCTCTCTCTCTCTCTCTCTCTCTCTCTCTCTCTCTCTCTCTCTCTCTCTCTCTCTCTCTCTCTCTCTCTCTCTTCATTCGACTGCGGCAATGAGAAAGGCAACCGCGGACAAACCCCTCCCTCTCCTCATTTCTCTCTGAAAAACGCGAAACACTAAACTTAGCCGCGACGAATCTCTCTTTCTCTTCGAGGCAAATGGTGACCGCGAAAGCTTAGGCGATTTAGGGTTCCGCGACAGCCTGCGATTTTAGGGAACAACGACCTCTTTTTGTCCGTCGGTACTGGAGGATTTTGCCCATAGGTACTGGAGGCACCTGGCGACGGTACTAGAGGAACGGGCACATCTCAACTGGTGCATCAGGGATGCAAATGGAAGCACAAATTCAAGCGAGAGAAGAATGGAAGAGTAATGTCTTGATCCTCAGATATGCCAGTACTTGGGAATTTTTGATGTGCGTGTGCCATTTAAAATCGACTCTTAACCACGATTGACGAAATCAAAATTCTGCCTTTTGAAGGTTACTTATTTTTGAATTAACATACATATTCATCAACAATACAAAATTCATACTTTTTGGTTTTGTTCAGCCTTTTTAAGATTGACAATCTAATAAAAATAGGATGGCAAATACCGAATAGATATATCTATAATAATAGTCTAATGGGAACATTGGGCTTCATTTTGCTTCTTCCACGTTTTCACTTTTACCGCCCTACGATTTACTATCGTTGCAGCCGTGGATCTCTCTCGCCCCCATCATATAGCCCCCGCTCTCTCTCTCTCTCTCTCTCTCTCTCTCTCTCTCTCTCTCTCTCTCTCTCTCTCTCTCTCTCTCTCTCTCTCTCTCTCTCGATCTCTCTCGACTGCGGCAATGAGAAAGGCAACCACAGACAAACCCCTCCCTCCCTCTCCTCATTTCTCTCTGAAAAACGCGAAACCCTAAACTTAGACGCGACGAATCTCTCTTTCTCTTCGAGGCAAATGGTGATCGCGAAAGCTTAGGCGATTTAGGGTTACGCGGAAGCCTGCGATTTTAGGGAACAACAAACTCTTTTTGCCCGTCGGTACTGGAGGATTTTGCCCGTAGGTACTGGAGGCACCTGACGGCGGTACTAGAGGAAAGGGCACATCTCAACTGGTACATCAGGGATGCAAATGGAAGCACAAATTCAAGCGAGAGAAGAATGGAAGAGTAATGCCTTGATCCTCAGATATGCCAATACTTGGGAATTTTTGATGTGCGTGTGCCATTTAAAATCGACTCTTAACCACGATTGACGAAATCAAAATTCTGCTTTTTGATGGTTACTTATTTTTGAATTAACATACATATTCATCAACAATACAAAATTCATACTTTTTGGTTTTGTTCAGCCTTTTTAAGATTGACAATCTAATAAAAATAGGATGGCAAATACCGAATAGATATATCTATAATAATAGTCTAATGGGAACATTGGGCTTCATTTTGCTTCTTCCACGTTTTCACTTTTACCGCCCTACGATTTACTATCGTTGCAGCCGTCGATCTCTCTCGCCCCCATCATATAACCCCCGCTCCCTGCTCTCTCTCTCTCTCTCTCTCTCTCTCTCTCTCTCTCTCTCTCTCTCTCTCTCTCTCTCTCTCTCTCTCTCTCTCTCTCTCTCTCTCTCTCGACTGCGGCGATGAGAAAGGCAACCGCGGACAAACCCCTCCCTCTCCTCATTTCTCTCTGAAAAACGCGAAACACTAAACTTAGCCGCGACGAATCTCTCTTTCTCTTCGAGGCAAATGGTGACCGCGAAAGCTTAGGCGATTTAGGGTTCCGCGGCAGCCTGCGATTTTAGGGAACAACGACCTCTTTTTGCCCGTCGGTACTGGAGGATTTTGCCCGTAGGTACTGGAGGCACCTGGCGGCGGTACTAGAGGAACGGGCACATCTCAATTGGTGCATCAGGGATGCAAATGGAAGCAAAAAATTCAAGCGAGAGAAGAATGGAAGAGTAATGTCTTGATCCTCAGATATGCCAATACTTGGGAATTTTTGATGTGCGTGTGCCATTTAAAATCGACTCTTAACCACGATTGACGAAATCAAAATTCTGCCTTTTGAAGGTTACTTATTTTTGAATTAACATACATATTTATCAACAATACAAAATTCATACTTTTTGGTTTTGTTCAGCCTTTATAAGATTGACAATCTAATAAAAATAGGATGGCAAATACCGAATAGATATATCTATAATAATAGTCTAATGGGAACATTGGGCTTCATTTTTGTTCTTCCACGTTTTCACTTTTACCACCCTACGATTTACTATCGTTGCAGCCGTTGATCTCTCTCGCCCCCATCATATAACCCCCGCTCCCCGCTCCCCGCTGCTCTCTCTCTCTCTCTCTCTCTCTCTCTCTCTCTCTCTCTCTCTCTCTCTCTCTCTCGATCTCTCGATCTCTCGACTGCGGCGATGAGAAAGGCAACCGCGGACAAACCCCTCCCTCTCCTTATTTCTCTCTGAAAAACGCGAAACACTAAACTTAGCCGCGACGAATCTCTCTTTCTCTTCGAGGCAAATGGTGACCGCGAAAGCTTAGGCGATTTAGGGTTCCGCGGCAGCCTACGATTTTAGGGAACAACGGCCTCTTTTTGTCCGTCGGTACTGGAGGATTTTGTCCGTAGGTACTGGAGGCACCTGGCGGCGGTACTAGAGGAACGGGCACATCTCAACTGGTACATCAGGGATGCAAATGGAAGCACAAATTCAAGCGAGAGAAGAATGGAAAAGTAATGCCTTGATCCTCAGATATGCCAATACTTGGGAATTTTTGATGTGCGTGTTCCATTTAAAATCGACTCTTTACCACGATTGACGAAATCAAAATTCTGCCTTTTGAAGGTTACTTATTTTTGAATTAACATACATATTCATCAACAATACAAAATTCATACTTTTTGGTTTTGTTCAGCCTTTTTAAGATTGAATGTCTAATATAGGTGTCGAGATCCAAGCAGTTCAATTTTGGAGATTCTGGCAAACCAGAAAGCTTAGGCAAATGGTGACGAATCTCTCTTTCTGGCAAACGCGGGAAACGCGTTTGATGAAGATGAGAGTACTATTATTGATGAAGATTATTTTACGAATTAAAAGAATCATGTTTGGACTCCCATATCGACTCAATTCCTGATGCAACAGGATAGCGAACAAAGTAATTAACTACAATTATAGAGGTGAATTTGATATTTTACAATTTTTTAAAAAGGAAAAGGTGTAGGCTTTCGTTTTAGACGAATCCTGGACGAAATTGCTACGCCTTCCTTGCACATTAGCTGCTTGACAAAACGCCTCAGCGAATCTTGCCGAGGTATTTTTTTTTCAAAAACAACCCTCACATCCATATATGAAGAATTTCCGGACAGGTATCGCTTGCGACAACCTAGCATACGAAGGGTAAAATAGTAATTTATCATATATTTTCACTACTATAATCAGAAACACAAATATATTTACTAAAATTAAATTTATTTCTTTTAAAAAGGACTGCGAATTTAATGCTGAGTCGCGAGGGTTCACATGATACAAATTCACTGCACTCACAAGATGTATCGAGACACGACTCTGTGAAATCAGACGAATGAACCGAGAGGGCCAGATCTCGCATCATCCTTGCCAAATCACTCACAGCAAACACAATTACGGTTAGTTTTTATTTCGTTGTTTGTTTTCATTTTTGGTTCTCTTTACTCCTGATTCAAGCATTTAATCACGTTTGTAGTTGATTGTTTCTTAATTTGTCTATTTAGGGTCATTTTTAGGTTTGATTTTTGTTGCAAGAATTTATCTGACTTCAATGATTTTTTTCGAACTTCTCTTACATTTCATTTCACAACCTTCCATGTCTATATGGTTGATGCTTCTCCCGTTATTGCAATTAAGTTCCACAAAATTGGGGATATTCAAGGTATTTTTTTTCTTTCAAAATGTTATTATTATGAGTTTTCACTAAATCTCCAATTAAAAATAATTATAAACTCTAATTTTGTATATATGTGTTTCTCTGTCTCTACGGTAAGAAAGAGCATATTGAAAATAGATCTTGATTTGCCCGAGCCATCAAAACTCAAATCTTGGTAAAACCAATTCTCTTAAATTAGCAATTTTATTTTATTTTAAATAATCACTATTTCAGTAATTTTCATTATTTTGTTTATTAATTTGATTTAAAGGTATAACCCAGAAGGCTAAATGACCACGGCATCGATAGGATCTGAAATGGTTTTTCGAAACACCAAAAATGAAATAAAATCAATGAACTCTGACCGAGTATTTCTTTCTCACATCAGAAACGACCATTCTTTGGGCCAAGACAAGATACTTTCCATGTTTTTCTTTTTGAATTTTTCGAATCTTAATTTATTTTCTCGGGGATATTTTGCTTATTTTTCAGCATAGGCTGATAAAATTATTATCAAAATGCACGAGCAAAGGGTTGCACGTGTTCCATATTTTGGCGAACTCATTTCTCGAAGATGTTTTATTTGTCATCGAAAATGTGAAAAATCTACTTAATTTAATATCTAAATACTAATGTTTTAAATTGCGATATTGCGGTCCATTGCGGCCGGGTATTTTTTGTTGCGGATTGCGTTTGCGGGCGCAATTGCACCGCAATGTCCTTATTGCGGACTTTCGTCGCGATATTAATTTATGTAATAATTATGGTATATTTTATATATATTCACAAAACAAATTCTCAAAATTATATCATTAAATTAACTCTCAAAATTATATATTTCAATCATAGAAAAATAATTAGATTATCATGACCAATAATATATTTACATTTTAGTCGAGACAAGAAAAAAATTAAAAAACAACAACTCCAACATGAGATAACATGAGAGGGGGCATTTGGCAGGGACTATTTGTCAAAGAATTAGGCGCTGGCAAGGGCCAAATTTGAGAGAGGCCAAACGAGTCGAGACATTTCTCATATTTATCAAACTCGTCCGTAATTTTGTCTTGAGTCTCGATATCATACATACATGTCGCACAATCCAAAACACTAGCTCTAAATGATCCCTCTTCAATCTCCTTTTGATTTGAATAATAATAATACGGATTCAAGAAATAACCGGCTTCGTGCAATGAGGTTTTCAACTTGAGATCCCATCTCTTGTCAATTACGTCCCATGCGGCTTTATATTTACTCGCATCATCATTCAATCTCAAAGCAACACAAATCATTGAAAAAAAATTCGTTGACATCCTAAAAATATTAAAGCAACACAAATCAATTTTTGAAATCAAAATATCAATGAAATACAATAACTATTATGAAATTCATACATTTGTAAATGAAATTGACACAATCTAGAAGTTATACATGCATTAAATGATTCAATTATTAAACAATTTCAGAAAAAAAAGAAAACCTAGATACCAATATCAACCCGTAACTACGGAAAAACCAGCAAAATTGAAAAAAAATGAATCTTGAACAAGTCTCCTAGAGCTCTGCTCTTCCTCTTGAGCAAGACAATTCCAACAAAAACCTCAATTTTCAGGGTATCACCGCAATTTTCAGGGTACCCTCCACTGCCGCAGAGAGTCTTTTCTTTTTTTTGCTTGTCGTGAGATGTCTAAATGAAAGCCTCCACTTCATTATTTGATTTATATGTGTATAAGTTAATGGATCAAATATTTTAAGTTAATGGATCAAATATTTGAAGTGAATGGATTCATACATAAATACTTACGGGTCGGGTTTTAACTGAAAATTAATAGAATATTTAAATTAATGGATTTGAATCCAAACCCAAAACCGCAATTTTTACCCGCAATTAGCGCAATTTAAGCGCAATTTGCCCCGCAATTGCGCCGCAATGCCTGCAATTTTTCGAAAACGCAATATCTCGCTATATGTTATTGCGCAATTGATGTTCTAAATTTCCCACCGCAATTTCCGCAATTGCGCCTCAATTTAAGACACTGCTAAATACTCATCATTTTCAGGGTCTTTTGATATTTTCTCATTTTCATGTGAAAAGAAAAAGCCCGCGCGATTCATTTTTATGTGAAAAAAAAGCCCGCGCAATCGCGCGGACGTAGAGCTAGTACTTTGCAAAAGAAATGAAGAAAACATAAAGCACATTATGGGAAAAGATGTTTGACATTAACATCTTGGAGCATACAAATATAATTGAGGCAATATTAAGTCCTAGCTTTGCAAGGGAAAAGAAAACGATAAGGGTACAACTGTACAAGTATGCTTCGAAGTATGGAAGGAGAGGTGCAATAAGATTTTTCAGGAGAAATATTTGATGCATAAACAATTGGTTCAAAAGATCAAGGAGGAAATAATATGCAATGGAAACATGACAAAGAAGAAGTGCTCTCAAACAGAAAAATTAAATCCTCAGCGCAAAAATATATAGATATACCATATATTAGTATCTCTAAAAATGGTAAGATTGTAAAGATGTAAATGTAACTCTGTTTTGTACTATATTAGTTTTTTAATATAGTCTGGGTACGGACTTTGAACCCGTCTCGGTTATCAAAAAACAAAAAATACTTCAAATTGTAATTATCAGAGTATAGGGAGGGAGTTAAATGGGAGAAAAGAGAGCTTAGATAAGGGATCAATGATGTAATTATTTATAGAACGTTTTTAAGCAATGAAATATGGAGCAAACAAACTCTAATTTCCCTTGAAAAAGAAAACATTATTCCGTATGTATAATTGTTCAATGTCGGTATAAAATCAATTTTTCCCCGTGACGATGTTCCGCACGCAGCCAATTGAAATTAAGATCACAATCTCTACCAAAACACAAATAAATTAAGAACATATTAAACATGAAATACAGCACAACCTAGACAAAGTAAGACACCCGTCATTAATAATGCCCTAGCAGCAGGTCCGGTCCGGTGTTTTTGGAGGCCTATCACAATCACAATTACAAACTTTGAAATTAAAAAAAAAAATATATCATTAATGTTCGTCAATTGTGCTAAAAATCTCTTGGTCGAGAAACACTGATTGTTTTGAAAATATACTTAAAAACTGTCTCGAGTTTGTTCATTTTTTGCTAAAAAACTTCCTATAATTTGCTCGAATTACACCGAAAGGATTAAATCCTGAATTTTGCGGGTGTGTAGCGTAGCTCGTGTATCAAGGAATCGTGCGTGTGTAAAAAAATAGACATGCATCAAGGAACCCTGGATTTTGAAATTGAATTTGAAGGCATGTTAACTATGTTGCGCGGTTATTTCGATATGATATGAATACGGCGATATGACAATTTTCGAAAAATTTAGAATATAGTAGATGTTCCATAGTTATCCCCATACATCCTACATAACAAAGCAAATCTCACTCTCTTCAACCATCCTCAAACTAGACCAAAGTCCTTGCGAAGATGGACGCCATGTTCACCGGACATGCCAAGCTCAACACAATAAATCTCGACCGTAGGATCCCCATATATCGCATCCATATGGTTGTATATGCCATAGCTATCTTGGCACTACTATACCACCACATCACTTCCATTTTCACTTCTCCTACTCTCCTCGAAGCTAGTCTCGTCTCCTCACTCCTCCTATCTGACATGATCCTAGCCTTCCTGTGGGCCTGTTCTCAAGCCTTCCGGTGGAGACCAGTTCACCGACAAGAATTCCCGTCCAATTTGCCTGACAGGTCGGCCTGGCCTTCATTGGATGTTTTCGTTTGCACTGTCGATCCACACAAAGAGCCCCCTATCGGCGTTCTGAACACTACGCTATCTTTGATGGCGTTTGATTATCCGCTTGAGAAGTTGTAGATTTATGTTTCGGATGATGGAGGGTCCGCGTTGACGCTCTTTGCATTCGTGGAAGGCGCGAGATTTGCACGCCATTGGTTGGCATTTTGTAGAGAAAATGGTGTTCAGGTGAGATCACCGGAGGAGTACTTCGCTTTGGATGATTGTGGCCGTACCGAAGGAAATAAGTTGAAGGTAACCTATTTGTTCTATAATTATCACAATAGATTCAAACCAAATTGCAACCATGAATTGTAGATCCCAAGTATCAGGTAGACTTGATTTATTTTTATTTTTATTATAAAATAAATAATTAAATATCTATAAATTGTTATTCATTTGAAGTAGTTACAAAGAAGCGGAATAATTATATTCATAAATATTTCCTCTCAGTTTTTTACGTATGGTATTCCTCGACATCTGGTAGAAAACAATAGGAAAAATATAGGGGTTATATATTCACTCTCCCGATAATGAATCATTGAAATTGTCCTTTCTCGACGAAATTGCATCCATGTGACCCTCTAATTTACCAACCATAATCCTCGGAGACTTTAACTTAATACGTAACCATGAATAATTAACGGGCACCAGCCACTCGAACGCTTCAATACAAGCATTTAATAACGTTATCCATTCTAATGAATTGATAGAAATTGCACTCACTAATCGAAAGTTCACTTGGTCAAGCCGGCGGCAAATTCCCACTTTATCAAAGCTCGATAGAATATTCGTTACACCATTTCTCGTCTCGCACCAATATGACCTCACACTAATCGACCTCCCAAACACAACCTCCGATCATACTCCTCTTATGTTTAGCATTAAACAAAGAAATAGACCGCCCTATTACTTCAAGTTTGAATGCTATTGGCTCCATTACAGTGAGCTAACACCCCTAGTCTCCTCCGGTTGGAACATCGCTATTGATCCTATGACAAGTGAGTTTACCGCAAAATTTATAACTAAACTAACCACCATCAAGTCGGCACTAACACGGTGGGCAAAGGAAAAATTTTACACCCCGAATTATGTTTTACTAACTTGCAAGAAAGTAATTCAATCCTTGGACGTGAAAGAAGAACAACAAATCTTAAATGGTATGGAATTCTTACTACGAATCAAGCTTCGCGAGAAACTAAGAGAGCTCATAAACATAAAGGAAACAAAGTGGCAACAAAGATCATCGATCAATTGGCTCAAACTTGGAGATAATAACACATCTTACTTTCATGCATTCGCATCTAACCGAAAACAACAAAACATTATCTCCAAAATTATCCTCAATGATAGAGAGATCGTAAACGACAAAGAGATCAACAAAACATTCACCAACTTTTACAAATCATCTCTTGGCGCCCCATCATTGAATGGCCGAATGAGCAATATGGTTTCGTTTTACAACAACATCACGAATGACTTAATTGATCTTACTATATTAGCCTCGGAATTTAGCGAGGAGGAGATTAAATTATCGCTCGAAGAGCTAAAAAAAGGAAAGAGTTGTGGATCGGACGGGTTTCCTAGTGAATTTTACCAACATTTTTGGAGCATCTTAAAATTCGACCTTATTACCATGTTGAACCTATTCTTCCATAACAACCTATCACTACAAAAACTTAACAAAGCATCCATCATTTTATTACCAAAAAAAGAAGGCGCTTCAAATCTAATGGACTATAGGCCCATTAGCATAATAGCCACACCAATCAAACTTATCACAAAAATCATGGCAAAAAGACTACAACCTTACATGCCGCTACTTATTAATCGTTGCCAAGCCGCGTTTATCAAGGGACGCACAATTAACGAACTCTTCCTAACGTCAAGAGAAATGCTCAATGCGTATCACAAAACAAAAATCCCCACAATCATGCTAAAACTAGACTTCAAAAAAGCATTTGTCAATGTCTCGTGGTCATTCCTTGAAAATATTCTAATGGCTCGAAAATTTACGATGAGGTGGATTCAATGGACGAAATCCTTAATGACAACGTCGAGCTCATCGGTCCACACTAACGGTACTAGGGGTGAATATTTCATTCATAAAAGGGGTCTCAGACAAGGAGACCCATTATCAGCACTTCTTTTTACACTAGTAGTTGATGCACTTCAAGTAATGTTAAAAAGAATTAACCCATTGCTTACTACCCCATTACTCTTTCCCCCTACCATACTACAATATGCGGATGATACACTAATGTTCATCGAAGCGGTCCCACAAAACCTTCGTATTATAATGCATATCATTACCATTTTCTCGGAGATATCGGGCCTTGAGATAAATTGGGATAAAAGCGGATATGTTCCGATCTCAATACCCGATCACTACAACGACACACTTACCTCAATCATGTGTTGCTCGAAGATGGCATTACCAATTAAATACCTAGGGCTCCCGCTCTCTTACAAAAAACCCCTCGAAACTAACTTTCCAACCGTTACTAAATAAAATAAAACAAAAAATCATGAGTTGGAAAAATAAATTCCTAACCATGGGAGGCCGCATGATGCTATTAAAATCCGTTCTAAGTGCAATCCCTAACTTTATGATGCAAACCTTCTCTTACCAAAGGGCACCATCAAGGAAATTAACCAAATATTACGAGCATTCTTTTGGAAAGGCACGGACAAAATAGTGGGCGGTCATTGTCTCGCAAATTGGAAAAATGTTTGTTTACCCAAAATACATGGCGGAATGGGGCTCCTTGACATACAACATCAAAATCAAGCTTGAATGATTAAGTGGCTATTTAAAATAGAATTTGATCGTGAATCTCATTGGTCCACGACCGTTAGAACCATTTACGATATTGACAACATTAGTGACTTAACAAACATGTCGCTTACTACATCCTCGTTCTTCATCCGCGACCTCCAAAAGCTAATCCCCCTTTACAACGCAATCAAAGGAGGTCTACGATCACAAAATACACCTCCCCCCTTAACAATACACTAACCGCCCTATCATATCCAACGGCCAAGGCATATGCATCCATCTCATACACGGGTGTCGAATGTCTTTGGACCAACACGCTCTTCAAAATAAAGGCGCCCATAAAGGTTCAAATTTTCGGATGGCTCCTACTCAATAATCAAATCTTAACGGCAGATAACTTATCAAAAAGAAATTGGCCCCACGATCCGACTTGTGCATTTTGCGGGGGTCAATTCGAAACGGTACAACACCTATTTTTGAATTGTTCGTTCACATGTGAACTTTGGCGCATCATCGAGCCTACGGCCGACCCCACCGGCCTAACGATACGCGAATTTTGGTGGAATCAAAGGCGGTCAAAAAAGAAGACAGAATTCGCAAAATGGGACATAACATGGTGCGCAACAATTTGGACCATTTGGAGGGGAACGAAACTACCGAATCTTTCAACGAAAGGGAAGAATGCATGTCCTTCTAGCCGATTCGATTCGGAGTCTACTAAATCAATGGAACACGAGTTGTTAGGATACCGATTAATCGGCCCATCTTTAACATGGGTATAAAATTTAGTTACTAAATTTATTTACGAAATCGTGTACATAATGGTTTTGTAATTTAACTTTTATTTTATTTTAAATGAAAAATGATTGGACCGAGCGCGTATCGCGCTTGTCATTTCTTCAAAAAAAAAAATATTCACTCTCCCAAACTCCAAAAAGGTTCCTTGATGAGTTGGCAAAAGTGGGTTTAATGAGTTAATTAGTACTATTAATTGACTCGATTAGCGATTTAATTGATCGTTTAATCGAATTAACACGTCAATTAGCATTTACTAATATTAACATATTATAAATTACTTACGTGTTAATTAAATACGTCAATTAATATTTAATCAAGTAAATTAGAAAAACTAATCAATCCACTTAATCCATTTTTACCATCTCATCAAGACATTTTTTTGGAATTTGCGTTCTTGTCCTCTTGTAACGAATAATATGTACTAGAGCTCACGTTTATATCGGATTTAGTCAACAGACACTCTGACACTAATTTTAGACCAAATGAAGTTAACTATTATTTCTTTTTATTTTATATGTTTACTTCTAAAAATGCCTTGGTTGTTCGTAATTATATTCATACTACTTCGATCATATTTTTTGTTTGGGTGATTCTATGGAAGAATCTTTTGAAAATGGTATTTTGAAAATTTATAGTTAATTAGATGTTCTCAATCAAATTAGTTTTCTGTTCGAACATTGCATTAATTATTCTTTAAATTAGAGGATTGAAAAATACCCAAAATATCTGTATAAGAATTGAAATCGAATCACCTTATTTTTTGAAGTAAAATCTGATCCATGACCCATGAATATTATTGGTTTCATTTTTTTTATTCGTGATACCAATGATGTTTGAACCCTTGACCTTTGATATCTTGTGCTAAGCAATTTACCACTAGACCAAGAGACTATTGGTCGAATCATCCTTTTTTATCGGTGTATATATATATGACAATTTAAGTTTTTCTATATTGCACATGTTCTAATAATTTATTTATGGGAATTTTTCAGATATAACCAAGTGTAAGAAGTTAATTAACGAAATAATCAAGTTTTGAAAAATATTTCAAATTTGTCTTTTGCGGAGTTCCATATATTATGATAGGTTGTGGGATACTATTCAAAATAACGATAGTTTTCGTTATAGATTGCCAATGGATCTCCATTGACATCAAAAAAATTAGGCATCAATAATGAAAATGATCGTTTGTCGGATACTATTCAAAAAAATAAATTTGGACTAAATTTTTTCATATTTTTAATATTATATATATACTATGTTACGCGTATACTCCAAAAACGCCGAAGTATCCTGAGGATACGGGTATCCGATACGGATACGGGTGCGATACGGCTGCGATACGTATCGGATACGCCACGTGGAGTATCCGAATTTTTTAATATTATTTTTTTTCGGATACGGCGGGGATACGGCAGGATACGGCAGGATACGGCTGGGATACGTTTAGGATACGGCTGGGATACTCCATTTAGGATACTTCGGCCCAATATATGTTTTGGCCCATAATATTTTTAAATAATTTGTATATGATACTTCTAGGATACTTCTAAAACTAGTTTTATGATACTTCTAAAATAATTTAAGATAATTTTATGATACTTGTATTGTTATGTTGATTTTTTTTATTATCATGATATTTAATTTAAAAATATTATTTAATTTATTATTTATTTATTTATTATATATAATATAAATATATTAAAATAATAACTATATAGCCGTATCCGTATCCGTGATTTTTCAAAAATTGCCGTATCGCCGTATCCGTATCGTATCGGATACGATACCCGTACCCGTATCCGTGCAACATAGTATATATATATTATTATTATTATTCGAGTTTATGTTAATTTAGTGACGTAGTATATTTTGTTACTTAAATTATTCAAAACTTATTAAAAAAATTGTGATTTGTAATTTTGTTTAATTAATTTAAATATTAAATATAAAAAAATAAAAATCCACCGAGGTCCGCCGAGATTCCCGATTAATCCCGATTAACCATCATTGACGTTTGATGACCGTCTGCCGACCAGCAAGTGCCGAGCGATTTCTGGAACATTGATTTTCACTAACACCGTCTCTTATCATTCCATAAATTGCACTAACGACCAGTCACCAAGTCTTTTTCCAGTCCACTAAGTAACTGGAGATAATCGATTCTGTTTGAAGGACACGACGAACTAAGCTCCTACACGTGTTGCCGTTCATTCTCTCAAATGGCTGAAAAACACAGCCTTTCTCCAAGATTTTGTTTCTTTTTCCTTCTCCGTGTATAAAAGCAAAAGGACTGCACATATCTGAGGCCATTTCTCTCTCTCTCTCTTCTATTTCAAGACGAAGTTCCAAAAAAATGAAAATTAATACGGCCTCAGCTTCTCTCTCACACCACGCGTTGGCCTATAGTATACAAGGTCTGTTTTTATTTTCCGATTGAACCCTGTTTTTCTATATTTAGTAGTTATATTTTTTATGATCCAGATTTTAAAGAAGAGTTCTTTTTGCATATACATCGGTAGACTTTTGTTTAGATTATTCCATATATTGAGGGTCATATTTACCTTTCTTAAACTTAAAATTACATATTTATCTTTTTTAAAATTAAAATATCATATTTAATCTTTCATAAATCTTAAATATCATATTTATCCAAAAATTAAAAACTATTCAATTTTTCCGTTAAACTTAACTGTAAACTATTTTATCATTTACATATTTACCTTTCTAAAAATCCAAAATATCGTATTTATCTTTTTAAAAATAAAAATAAAAATAGTTTCTAAAAATTCAAGATCATTTTCATAATTCTAAGAAACAATAAGTGGTAATTCAAGTTGATATATCGTTGTTGATACAAAAAATATCAATTCAAAAATTTCTCAAGTATAATTATACTTATGTATAAAGTTGGAAGAAATGAAGCTCATACATGAGGCCACGTCATCAGGGGCTTTTTTATAAAAAAAATATATTTAAATTTACATTTTGGTCATTTTTATTTATATTTGGTCCTTTTTACTTTAAAAATTTACATTTTGGTCATTTTTATTTATATTTTGATCCTCTTTTATTTACATTTCGGTCCTTTTTTACATTTTTGAATTTATATTTTGGTCCTTTTTATTTATATTTTGGTCCTTTTTTATTTAAGTTTATATTTTGGTCCTTTTTATTAACATTTTGGTCCTTTTTTATTTATATTTCAGTCCTTTTTTACATTTTAATTTATATTTCGGTCCTTTTTATTTATATGTTGGTCCTTTTTAGTTTTAATTTACATTTTGCTCCTTTTTATTTACATTTCGGTTTTTTTTTACATTTTGATCATTTTTTCTTATTTTACATTTGGTCTTTGTTTCCTATTTTACATACATATTAAAATTTGTGAATATGTCCTGATTATATTAATCGAATTTAGAAGCACCTGAGCAAATGCTATTTATACAAATTATATTAGAAAATAATATTCGTGATAGACTAATTTCGTGAACCTCATACATCTATTGACATCATAATATTTGCAAATATGTCATGATTAGATTAATTTAGTTCAAACGCATGCGCGTTAATTCGCACACGCGTTAATTATATTTAAATAATTATATAAAAAACATCCCGCGCAATTGCGCGGGAATAAAACTAGTTATATATAAAGTAAATCATAATCTTGAAATACAATTTTTTTTAATTTTTCTTTCCTAATTTCAGCATTTAAAGCTATAAATATGAAATTTCTCCTTCCATATCAAAAATAGTATGTCACTTGAAAGAAATAATGTCCTAAGCTAAAATGTTTAGTTTGTGTGTGAACGATTATATCAGTTATTATTTATGTTTGTATTAATCTAATATTATATTTGATTAAAGGTTCATTCAATAGTGTATTGGTTATTTAACATATTTAGAAATATTTAAATAAATCATGAATTGTATAACTAGTTTCTGCATCATCATAATATGTGATTATTATAATAAAATTGTAAGATGAAAGTAATACAATTCTAAATATTTCTGGTCATACATGTGATGTATATGGAGATATACATGTCTAAGATAATATACTATATATGCACACCAGTATATTCGAATATGAGATGATTACGTTTTACTAATCATGGACATGAATATGTCATATATATATATATAGAGAGGGGCTAAAATACTTAATTAAGTATTGGTCTTTTGGTACTTAACATCTTTCTACCGTCAGATTGCATCAAGATATGTGCTTAAGACTTCACGGAACGGTAAGGTCTGTCCAGCCGTTTATTCTTTTTGCCATCTCGTTTCCTTCCATGATTCCATCCTTGTTCGAACCTGAACCAGCGAACCATAGCGATAGCAATGGAGATAAATCAGAAGATAAATCGACTCGCCCATGGTGATAGCAATGGAGATATCAATCGATCTGTGAGGGAGACGAGAAATCTTTCTTCTAGCATTGATATTGATCTGTGAGGGGCAAATAAACCTTGGAGGCGAGAAACACAAAACGATCTGTGAGTGAGGCGAGGAAAACTTTTCTCGGCTTGGCTGAAAAACCCTAATTGTTCATCGTTAAGGTAACACTAGCTCGATTTCAGTTTTAATTGGTTGTCAATTTCACTTCATTGAGGTAGACGAGAACTCTCTTTGGGCAGCTACGAAGTGCATCCCCTGCCATTATTGGTTTGCCCATTCCTTTTTCATGAGGTAACTCTTGTTCAGCTTGTTTTTATTGGTTCTCAATTTCACTTCTAATTGCTCAATTTATATGTTCTCAATTTCACTTCTAATTGCTCAATTTATATGTTCTCAATTTCACTTCTAATTTCACTTCTCAATTTCACTTCTAATTTGACTTCTAATTATTTATAGTTTATTTATTTGTTTTTACCACTTGATTGCTCACTCTTACTGCTTGTAATTAGTTGGTAACAACAAAAGAAGACATCAAAATATTTTTCTTTGACACTTCATCAATGGGAAGGTTAGTTAATTTTTGATGATTTGTTGTTTTAATTTATAATGATATTAATAATGAAGGCATCAAAATAATGATATTAATAATGAAATTGCAGATTTGTAGCTATGTCGCAGTAAAAAGGTATCTCTGCGTAAGCCTTTCAATTCATATTACTCGGCTCGCCCTTCCACAATACGAAATCGATAACTTATGTATGTATGAAGTGATTATGAATAACCATTTTATCATTTGCAGGATGCTATTTCTGATCCATTGATGAAGACGGTGGGATGATTTCGACCCGTTTGAGGACATGTTTTACTTGTACTCGTGTACCTGTACCGATTGGTACCGAGCAAGCAAATATAAAGTGGAGAGGCAGGGTGGGACGATTTCGACCCGCTTGAGGACATTTCTTGCTTGTACTTGTGTACCTGTACCAATTGGTACCGAGCAAGCAAATATAAAGGGAGGCATTCTGGTTGCAAGAGATGAAGACTGGTCGGATGATTTCGAACCGTTGAGGATATTGTTTTCTTTTTTATAATATGTATGTGTATATGTGTAGTTGGTGACATAATTATCTGTATCGATACAATTAAGGAACTGTTGCTTGTATTAGTATAGAGGTGTAGATGGAGATATAATTATCCGTATCAATATATTGGGAAATTATGTATGAACTGTAGAGTTACGCACGCTTATATCAAAGTGTGCAGCGGAATTAGTGTCGCATGCGTAACCTAATTCTACCGGGATCACGCCCTAAAACCAACGAAAAAGGAAGAGTTTCGGAGAATTACCTCGTACAAGTTAGTACGTGTCGATTACTTCTCCAAATCCGTGAACCTTCTCCAAGGAATGCTAGTGCAGTCCCTCTACTCGTGTCCACCTTGATTTCGACCGATCGGAAATCACCAACGCCGTTCTAGTCGACGTCACGATTGAATCTCTCAAATCCTTTTCCCAATTCTCCCTCTCAATCTCTCAGATCTAATCTGAATACTGTGGAAGAAGAAGAAGAGAAACGACGGCTCAAAACCCTAGGTCAGAAAAAGACTTAACCTAAAACGAAATCAGAATTTCATATATATAGAACTTAAGTCCGTTCTGAACACACTTTAAGTGTGCGTTCGAACGCACACTGTTCTGACTTCAGATAGGAAAGTCCGTTCGAACGCACTCCAAGTTCGTTCCGAACGGACATACTTCTGACAGCAGATTTGTCTATTTATATAAATTCTTCCAAGTCAATTCTTAAGCCATATTTTCTTTCAAACTCCCTCTTGGATTAAGACTTAATCAACTTGGTCATATGTCCAACATATGTCGTGAGATCTAATCACACGTGATTCCATTTTGTTTGTCCAACAAACTTATTGGTGAGCATTATCTTGAGAATCCGATATATTACGAAATCTTGGTGTGACCTTGTAGGTTCGTCTAAGACTGGCAGTGGATATAGCAGCAATCCACAAGGTATTGCGAGCACTAGACTGCCGTTAATACCTACCCAGAATTAGCACGAAAAAGGTGGAGAATACCTTTATGAAGATGCAGTACATCTTCAAACCTAGCTCAGATAAGTGTTACTAGTCCTCTTGTTCGCGATATTTTCTGATCAAAAGAGTCACGGTGAAGCCTAAGACTTCAAGTCATCCTCTATTCTTTTTGATCAGATATACTCTTTCCCGATAAGAATTAGATTGATAATTACAATGCGAACTCCATGAGTTCCATCGAGCTTGGCCAAGCATTTCATCAATCTCAATTCAATCGAGGGGCCCGAGAGATATCTCCCTCTATCCTTTTTCAAGGTTAGAAAGGAACAATTCCTATCTTGCAATCTCACCTCCTTTGCCTATGCTAAAAACAATACCCAATAGTAATCACTGCTACACAGTTACGCGTAGGGTTAATTATATCAAAGCATTGTCCTTTCACATACTAGGTATCCGTGAGATCACTCAAGTATGAAGAACGAAAACGCACTATCTGGATATGAGTTCGTCTCCAATGACTTTGACCATGTCACAAACTCATATAGTGGTCTGCCCAATATACGACGCCGCGTATATCCATATTCTAGAATCGACGCTACCGTCCCAGATCAGTAAAACCTGATCATCTCATCTACGAATATGCCAGTGTATGTAAAAGTCTCCATTCAGTGAATGGACTACCTGGTTCAAATCTATGAACAACTTTATACACCAGGGACGTTTTAGAATTATATTCATTCCGTTTAGTGGTTTTACTATCATTCAATTGACGAATCAATATGCCAGACGAAGGCCATGCAACATATTATTCTCAACTGACTCGATGCACTAAACTAGAATAAAATTCAAGGTCTATCCGATTATTATAATCAAATAACCTCTCACACACTTTCTTGTTATTTATTATTTTTGAAATATGAAGGTTTAGGTCATATTATGAATAGTAATATAGATATCTGTTTCTCAAACAAATACAATCCAAATAACAGGCCTAGGACATAATAAATGTTCTCCCACTTGCACTAGGCTGATCGAATCCCCTTATGCAATGAGAAACATAAATAAAACACCCAATCTAACACTACGATAGATATCCCAATCCTATCGCCCTAGCATGCTGCTGATGCTTGACACGTGATAGTGCTCGTAAATGGATCGGCCACGTTATTATCAGTAGGTATCTTTATTATTTTCACGTCACCTCTCTTCGTAATCTAACGAATCAAGTGGTAACGCCGGAGTACATGCTTGGACCTGTGATGCGCTCGCGGTTCCTTGGATTGTGCTATTGCTCCGTTATTGCCACAATACACATCCGTGGGACCCGAGATGCTTGGCATAACGTCAAGTTCCATCACGAACTGTCGTAGCCAGACAGCCTCCTTTACGGCTTCCGAAGCCGCGATGTATTCCGTTTCAGTTGTAGAATCAGCCACCGTCTTCTGTTTGGATCTTTTCCAAACAACAGCTCCCCAATGGAGCGTGAAGACATAACCACTTGTTTACCATCCAATGGTAACTAAGAATTTTGTTCCATATCAACTTGTTCACTATGTGGTTCTCGAATTTCTTCGAGATCAATTTTTACTCCCACTGGCTTGATCATCTAGGAATTCCTTCTCTAAGAAGTATCCTCGTCGAGCCACGAAAACCTTGTTTTCGCTAGGCAAGTAAAAGTAGTATCCTCAGGATACCCCACAAATAAACACTTGTTGGATCTTGCTTGAGTTTGGCGTCAATTTTCCTTTGACGTATGTCTCGCAGCCCCAAATCTTAAGATAAGACAATAATGGCACCATGCCATGCCATAATTCATATGGTGTCTTTTCAAATGATTTGGACGGAACTCTATTCAGTAATGAGCAATTGTTTGAGGCGCTAAACCTCAAAATGACTTTGGCAAATTCGTTCGACTCATCTTCGAGAGAACCATGTCTAATAAGGTCTGATTTCTCCTCTCGGACACTCCATTCCATTGGGGTGTATCGGGTGGAGTCCATTGTGATACTATACCACAATGTCGAAGATAGTCCTCAAACTCATAGCTCAAGTATTCACCACCTCGATCCGATCGAATGGCTTTTACTTTCTTGCCCAGTTGAAGTTCTACTTCGTGTTGAAACTCTTTGAATTTCTCAAAAGTTTCACTTTTGTGACGCATTAAGTATAGATATCCATATCTACTATAATCGTCTGTAAAAGTCACGAAGTAGCGATACCCATTTCTTGCCTCGACACTCATCAGTCCACATACATCGGAATGTATGAGAGCCAACACATCTTTCGATCTTTCTCATTTCTTGGAGAAAGGTGTCTTTGTCTTCTTACCCATCAAACAAGATTCGCAATTTTCTATTGACTTTAAGTCAAAAGAATCTAGCACTCCATCATTTTGGAGTCTAGCAATGCGTTTCTCGTTTATGTGTCCGAGACGACAATGCCATGAATATGTTTCATTAGTTTGAGTATTTAAACGTTTAGTATTCATGTTATAAATGGATTGATTATTGTCGTTATTTTCTAAATCCAAGACATATAGACCATTTTCAACTAGAATATTACTAAAGAAAATGTCATTCTTGCAAATAAAACAATCATTAGTACTAATAACTAATTCATATCCATTCGCAACAAGTCTCGAAATAGAAATAATACTCCCACTCAAAGTAGGTACATAACAACAATTATTCAAAACGAATAAGTCCATTTGGAAAAGTTAAATCATACGTCCCTTCGGCTAATGTGGCTACTCGAGCTCCATTCCCGACGCGTAAATTAACTTTGCCACGAATCAAAGATCTTCTACTTCTTAGGCCCTGCATATTATTACAAATATCAGTCCCACATCCAGTGTCCAACACTGATGATCGTGAAGTAAAGAAATGAGATTCGATAACTGAAATACCTGATGCCGATGTGTCCAAGGAAGCGGTCTTTTGCTTGCTCTCCCTCAGGAAGATCTCACAATCACGCTTCCAATGCCCCTCCTTGAGGCAGTGGAAACACTTCTTGTCATCCTTGCTCATAGGCTTAGGCGCAACCTTGTTGCCCTTTGCCTTCTTGTTTTTGTTCCCATTGCTTGGACTCTTCCCTTCAACCACCAATACTTCCGAAGTCCTAGATTTCATGTACCGCGGTTTCATGTCATTTTCGAATGTTCTGAGCATTCCGAAAAGCTGGGGAATGGTCCTTTTCATGTCTGACATGTGGAAATGCGAAATGAACGAATCGAAACTCGGAGGCAGTGACAACATGATCAAATCAGTTTGTAACTCCATCTCGAATTTCATGCCAAGCCTCTCAAGATGATCGAAATATCCTTTCATCTTGAGAAGGTGCGAGCTAACGGGCGTACCATCTTGCATCTTGCATTGCGTCGCATTGCCAAGAGCTTGATACTTCTCCACCCTTGCTTGAACCTGAAACATCTCCCTGAGCTGTTTCATAATCTCGTATGCATCCTGTTTCTCAAACTGAATTTGATATTCAGGAGTCATAGTACCCAACATGAGGCATGTCACATCATTCGAATCGTCCAAGATAGTCGTATGTTTGAATACATCATCCTCAGTTGCTTTATCCCCTGGCACGGGAGGGATAGGCGTCTCCAAGACATGTGCCTTTCCTTCCTGTTTCAGAACGAATCCCAGATTCCTCTGCCAGTCGAGAAAGTTCTTTCCGTTCATTCGTTCCTTTTCCAAAATGGAACGCAAACTAAAGCGGTTATTACTTGGTAAAGTCATGAATTCTACAATTTTTGAAAAATAATGTAATTAATAACGTGGTCTTTCATATATTAAAATTCATTTTTAAATAACTTGAAATACCCATTATTTTATCATTTCAAATAGCCCCCACTATTGAAACGGAGATTTGATACCTTAAATCTCATAATGGACAAGATCCCTATTTAACGTATTTCTAAGGTGACTATGGCCAACCACTCAGAAAATACGTCACGTCGGGTAGGACGGTGTCCAATCATCTCCAAGACGATTCTTGCTTTATTCGTGAGGTCCGGTATTGAGTCCAACTCAAAACCAGAGTGTGTGTACCTCACTCCTTGCCCCAAATCCTAGCCTAGCTAGCGAATTGGTCAAGTCCAAACCACAAGTGGAGTATCATTCAATCAGCGAATTGACATGCCAGACTATGGCCATGCAACACGTCAACTCCTAATTAATGCATGTATTCCTTGCTACGCACGTGTAAATCTGTGCCAGACTATGGCCATGCAACACAGATAAACAAACACTAGTCTAGAAGGTTCCACTTAGGGAGACATAAGACTTGATAATTACGTGGGAGGATTTTATTTTTTTATTAAAATCATTTATTTTATTCATTCACAATAACAAATAAAATTATGGTATAGCATATAGGCCTTTTAGTTTTATGAGCAATCATAAAACCCTAAAATTCCCAACCCTAAAACCCAAAATGATTCCTTGCTTCATGTGAAGATCCAATCTTCGTGTCGTGTCGTCTTGCCTTGAAGGTCCTTCTTCAAAACTAAACCTATTTTATTTTATTACAACTTTGGAAGACTCATCGGTCCCCACATAATTAAATAAAATACAATTTGGAAAGCTCACCGGCCCCCACACAACACATATTACAAGCAACACAAACAATCATCCCCGTTTTAGGCTATATGCTATACCGAATCGAATTTATAATTTGAAAATTTTAAATTATTGGGCATTTTTGACAGAAAGAAACCAAAATTTGGCTGTCCAGAATCTTGTTCGTTCGAACGCAACCCTAGGTTCGTTCGAACGCACAAACGACACAAAAATTTCAAATTTTCACGCTAAGTCCGTTCCGAACGAACTCCAAGTCCGTTCCGAACGGACTAAAAAAAATTTTTTTTTTTTTTTTTTTTTTTTTTTCGAAAACCCGACCAGTTCGTCCAGAACGAACTCCAAGTTCGTTGGAACGGACTCGATACTGCCAGTTTCCTCAAAAACCTGATTTATGCGCCGTTTTGTCCGAAAATCAAATTTTCAACAGATCCAATATGTTTAACACTTTAATAACATGCAAATATCCAATATTTGATTCACTAAAGGTCTTTCAATCATCAATTTTGCTCAATTTTGTGTAATTTTGCAATTTTAGCCCAAAAAAATCTAAAATTTCCTAAATTCGAACTAAAACATCGATTTTCGATGGTTTTAACGAGCGATTGCTCTGATACCACTGTAGAGTTACGCACGCTTATATCAAAGTGTGCAGCGGAATTAGTCTCGCATGCGTAACCTAATTCTACCGGGATCACGCCCTAAAACCAACGAAAAAGGAAGAGTTTCGGAGAATTACCTCGTACAAGTTAGTACGTGTCGATTACTTCTCCAAATCCGTGAACCTTCTCCAAGGAATGCTAGTGCAGTCCCTCTACTCGTGTCCACCTTGATTTCGACCGATCGGAAATCACCAACGCCGTTCTAGTCGACGTCACGATTGAATCTCTCAAATCCTTTTCTCAATTCTCCCTCTCAATCTCTCAGATCTAATCTGAATACTGTGGAAGAAGAAGAAGAGAAACGACGGCTCAAAACCCTAGGTCAGAAAAAGACTTAACCTAAAACGAAATCAGAATTTCATGTATATAGAACTTAAGTCCGTTCTGAACGCACTTTAAGTGTGCGTTCGAACGCACACTGTTCTGACTTCAGATAGGAAAGTCCGTTCGAACGCACTCCAAGTTCGTTCCGAACGGACATACTTCTGACAGCAGATTTGTCTATTTATATAAATTCTTCCAAGTCAATTCTTAAGCCATATTTTCTTTCATGAACATGAGTTTAGAGTTATGCATGTAATTAAGAACTGTGAAAAATGATTCATGCCAATTATGGGTTTCTTGTTTAAAAATTAGAAATAAAAAAATGAAGAACAAAGAACAAAGTGCAAAATACACTAATTTCCTTCAACATTAGTTGTATATACAATTTACATATAACTTCAACATTAGTGCAATATGCTAACAGCCCCACACAAATCCAAGCCGGTACAAGTGTGTTGGGGGCGAACCCGCTGCAATGTCAGCATCATAATGAAATATATAAATATACATCAGTCGAAGTTACGAGGATGGATTTTATGTTTCAAACCAGCAAGCCAATTTGTGCGCTCGACAGCTCGTCCCAACCGAAGTTGTTATGTTGAGAGGAATGTCTACCTCATATAACTCTTCTGCCTAAATAAAACAATAAAGTATAAATACAAGGGATTACTACATAAAACCGCATTTAAGGAAAATACAAGTCATTACATGTCGATAATGCATAACTAAGAATGTTTACGATTGCACAAATCAATTTTGTATATCAGTGTCAGATGTTATATTGAGAAACTTATGCCACTATCATTGTACATGTAAATTGAATTAAGAACTAAAACATGATTAATTTTGCCAGAAGGGGAATCAATCATTGCCAGCACCAAATTGAATTAATCAACTAGATTTAAAGTTACCTCAATACGAGAAGAATGAAGGGGCTAGTGGAGCAAAAGGATTCACCTTCATCTGTAATCGTCACGGGTAGGGTTTTCGCCTATTTTGTTGTCTCTTCAATTTGCGACAAGGTGGATTAGGTTTATCTTCTTCAATTCACCAACAGGGGCGACATCCTTCCTGATGCGTCTAAATCTTCAATTCGTGAGAGAAGAGAGGCGTCTCCTTCCCGATGCGTGTTCTTCTCCGTTTCGTCAGAGAAGAGGCGAAATTTCGTTACTGTAGCGGTTCTTCTTTATTTGGTGAGAGAAGAGAGGGGCGATATTTTTCCTTCTCTCCAGTTGGCGATCGTAGAGGTCGATCTCCATGCGGCGGCTCATGCAATTTGGATGAGGGTGAGAGTGAGTACCTACGCTAGGTTAGAAGAGGCACCGTTTAATTCACACCACCGTTTAACAAAATCACCTTCCCGTTTATCTGCTAGTACATATATTGATGCAATCGGACGGTACAAAGATGTTAAGTACCAAAAGACCAATACTTAATTAAGTACTTTAGCCCCTCTCATATATATATATATATATATATATATATATATATATATATATATATATATATATATATATATATATATATATATATATATTACGGACTACATATTAGATTGACCAACTTATGAGAATATACACTGTTATGGTCATTACATATATTTTCATAACAAATATAATTTTAGTTAATCAGAGTTGAAGTTATCACTACACTACTTATATGAGAATGATACTTGGATAAAATTCTTCATTATCTTTAACCGAATGATTATAAGATGAACATTGGATATGACATGAAGCATGATGAAGAATGTGAATGACTAAGATGAGATTTGGTCATTTCGCATAATGAAATGGGTATCTCTTAGTGTCCCCTGATGAATTGGGATTGAAGGAAATGTGTGGCCACGTTCAATAGAATTAACATATGTTGTTGATCTAAATTGAATATTCAATCTAATTCAGGATCAGAAAATAGTTCAATTGATTTGAAAGGATGACAATTATTCATGCATTTGATCAACAGATATCGAGAGAACAAAAGAACTATTTATTTATATATTTGATAAATAGGTTATGATTAGGAATCATTCATTTAATTTGGGTAGTCATGATGTATTGCTAGATGTAACTTATGATTTACATGGTTGAATGAAGATTTAACATGTTGCCAACATTAAATATATACTTATAGGGTCACACACAAAGACAAGTTTCACTGGAAATAAAAATAAAAGTATAAACACATAAACAAATGTATAAATATGAAAAGACGTGAGCCTCGGATGCTGCACGAATAGTCGCATGGTATTAATCACATATTTTATCATTTAAGGAAATGAAAGGTTTTCATATATTGTGATTAATACTCATTAATATCTTCCTATTTAACAAGATATTATATTTGGTTCAATATATAAGAGAGAGAGAGAGAGAGAGAGAGAGAGAGAGAGAGAGAGAGAGAGAGAGAGAAACCCCGCTCTCTTAACCCTAGCCGCCAATATTTGTGTGACCTAATTTTATTTTAGAAAGGGAGAGCCACCATTTTGTTTGACAAAGAAATAGAGAGAGATATGTGCAATTTCTGAAGGGCAGAAGTATCCGACTAGCATCGGAATTATTCACATCCGGTCCAAACGAATGATGTGTGGATACCTCTAGAGGAGGTGTCGATTTGGAGCATCGCTTGAAGTGATCTAATCGAACTCTTCATCGGATTTAATCGAAATCCGAGGTATTATTTTGAAACTCTTTCTTCATATTTAAATAACTTTCACATATCCGCTCCGTATATGCTTTCGGGTTAGTTCCGCTGTGTAATACGGTAGCCCAAAAACCTAACATCAATATCACTGTCAATTTTAACATGAGCCGGAAAAAAAAACGAACGACACATAGACAATGAACATAAATTGTCTATTCGTGAACTTTAACCGAGACTCCCAATTTATTGTTTCGAGTCAAAAATAGTATGCCACTATCACTGCCAATTTTAACATGAGCGGTGTAAAAATGCACGACCCATATACAATGAACATAAATACGTCTATTCATGGACTTTGATCAAGATTGTCAATTTATTGTTTCGAGTCAAAAATAGTGTGTCACTCTCTCTGCCAATCTTAGCATAAGCTGTAAAAAACGTTCGATTAGAGACCATTGTGCAAGATAATTAATCCCTACATGGTAATTGTGCATATTAACGAGCACAATAGTGAATCAACATTATTGTTGTAGAATATAAATGTCTCGTCATAATATGTCAATATCTATCACTATCAATAACATAAACGGTAAAAAAACGTACGACTCGGAGACCATGAACAAAAATTACGTTCATTCATGATTTTTGACCGAGACTCCCAATTTATTGTTTCGAGTCAAAAATTGTATGTCACTCTCGCTGCCAATCTTAGCATAAATTGTAAAAGGACGTTCGATCTAGAGACCATTGTGCAAGGTAATTGATCCAGACATGCTAATTGTGCATATTAACGAGCACAATAGTGAATCAACATTGTTGTTGTAGAATATAAATGTCTCGTTATAATATGTCAATATCTATCACTAATTCACTATCAATAACATAAACTGTAAAAAAGCGTACGACTCGGAGACCATGAATAAAAATTACGTTCATTCATGAATTTTGACCGAGACTTCCAATTTATTGTTTCGAGTAAAAAATAGTATGTCACTCTCTCTGCCAATCTTGACATAAGCTGTAAAAAAACGTTCGATCTAGAAACCATTGTGCAGGATAATTGATCCCGACATGGTAATTGTGCATATTAACAAGCACAATAGTGAATCAACAATGTTGTTGTAGAATATAAATGTCTCATTATAATATGTCAATTATCTATCACTATCAATAACATAAAACCGTACAAAAACGTACGACTCGGAGGCCATGAACAAAAATTATGTTCATTCATGAACTTTGACCGAGACTCCCAATTTATTGTTTCGAGTAAGAAATAGTATGTCACTATCATTGCCAATTTTACCATAAGCCGTAAAAAATGTACAACCCGTAGACAATAAACATAATTTACGTCTATTCATGAGTTTTGACCAAGATTCCTAATTTATGGTTTCGAGTCAAATATAGTACGTCACTCTCATTGCTAATATTAAAATAAACTGTAAAAAAAATGTACGACCCGAAGACCATGAACATAAATTACGTCCATTCATGAACTTTGACCGAGCTTCTCAATTTATTGTTTCCAGTCCGAAAAAGCATGTTAATATCACCGTCAATATTAACATAAATCGTAAAAAAACGTACGATATAGAGACCATGAACATAAATTACGTCTATTCACGATCAAGATTCTCAATTTATATATGTCCATTGTCTTTATATATGATAAGGCACGCCGCTGAACCCCCCCCCCCCCCCCCCCCCCCCCTCCACACACACACACACACACACACACTCTGTTTCCCAAGATCCACCATGGCACACCACGTGCAGTTTGTTTTAGCCGCCTAACTACGACCGGCCAAAAATGTATAAAGTTATATAAAAACTATAAATCTACTCAAAATTATATATATATATATATATAAAAGATTATTCATGTAAAAATAATACAGATACATCTAAGGAGTATATAATATATATAATATAAATACATAACATGTATTGTACTTCAAGATAACATAGTGTTCATCTTAAAAGTATATCATACATATAAAAAATCATAACATCTATATGACAAATCTAATAAATTATAACACATAAAAATATAACGTATATGTAAAAAGTATACAACATGTATTGTACTTAGGATGGGGATGTCATACATCTAGAAGTCACGCACGCACGCACGTAGTATGGCTAAAATACTTAATTAAGTATCATATATGTGGTACTTATGAGTTTGTAACCATTAATTTGTTTTGAAATTTGTGTTTTCTCATAATAATCATAAAAGTTTGTGACCATCAGTAAATGCACATATATATCTTGACAAAACACAAATTCCAAAACAAATATAATGGTTAAAAATTCATATGTATCAAATTCCTGATACTTAAAATTAAGTATCTTAGTAATTCTCATATATATATATCAAAACTAAATAAAATATATATTTTTCGGAGTATTATACACATAAAAGCCTATATTATTAATTGTAATAACCATGGTTGTAAATAGCTTCGCTAAACGCGATGCAACACCGATATAGTTTAGTTTAGAGGCAAAAGGCTACGCGCTGCAGTTTTGCAGTCCGCTACATCTAAATAAAATATTTTTAGATTAATTAATAAGAAATAAATTACTTTAATTAAAGAAATTTATTTCTTGAAAAAATTAATAATTAAAAAAATATTTTGGTTGATAAATAAACCCTATGTCTCTTATTTATGTAGAGATGTTTTAACTTGTTGGAGATTCTAATTTTCATATATTTCATTAATTATTTTATACGCTACAAATTATATCATCCGAAATAACTTTTTCTATCGTTACGAAAAATGATCAACACGCTACGAACCGCTACACGTATTTGCAACATTGGTAATAACTAACATGTCCAAAATAATTGAACAACGAGAACATAAATTATATAACATACAAAGGTCGTTTATGCAAAAAATAAAAAAAATAATCAGTAGGTTCGTATAGTAGGCAACGAGCCAATAGCAAGCCCGTCCAGAATTCGTTTCCAAGAAATAGTACTACCGGTCCATCATATATTCACCAGTCATAGATCTCCACGTCATCAAAATAGTACGCTGCTTCTTTGTGATTAATTGGTCTATGGTGGACCAGATCCATCTTTTACTGTATTAACGGCTCATTCTCCTTCTTTAGCTCTCATCTTCTCTGCTCAAAATAGATCACTTCGTTCATCCTCTCTTCAAAAGTAGAAAACAATTTTAGGTATTTCTTTTTTATATCGTCAGATCAGTTTTGCAGTTCATTTCTCTTAAACATCTAGTGCGACAGAGGTGGAAAAGATTTATCTTGAATATTTAGGTATTTTGTTGATTTTTTGCACAAATTTGGGTTTAAACTTTACCGTTTATGATAATTGAGGTTTTTCTGAACTTATCTTTGTCAAAATGATGCGCAGAATCTGCTCTTTTGAGGCAATTTTTCAAAAAAATCATCTACACTTGTTACAATTTCAAGTTTTACTGGTTCAATTTCCAAAAAGATATGAACTTCATAAATGCCTGCTATGCTGTGCATGTATCATTTTCTTGCCATTTTCGTTCTTTTCAGAAATTATAGTTTGTTATGGTGATTTATTTTATGTAGTCTCTATTTTACGTTCATTGTTTTCGATTTAGGGTTTATGCATTTCTATTTCGTTTCTTGAAACACACAATTTTTCTAATTTCACAAAACTGCAATCAGTTTAGGCTTCTTTGACACATGATCGAACTAAATGATTGATCATCCCTTTTGTTATTGTATTATACAGTACATTCATGTTTATTTCATCTTAATCCACACCATTTTTGCATGACATCAAGTTTTTAGATCAATCTAGTTTGAACCAACTTGATTTTGTTATTTAACAGGGGGGGGATTAAAGAAGCATGTCAGATCCTTGGGAAACCCTAGCCTCGAGAGAACCCGCTCCGGCCGAGGACAACGGAGAGTGGGACCAATCTGAGGATTGGGCCCCACGTCAAACCCAGACTCAGAATGATTCGCGGATCCGGTCCACAAGAGTTTCACCAGATAGGTACTTATTTTTCTTGTGAAATTTTGTTATCTAGTTTTTTTCATGCTAATCATGTTTGTAATTTGATTGTATAGAAATTATAATAGGAACAGAGATAGAAGCCCTTCTTCTCCTCCTCGCAGGTAATTTTTTTCTATTCTTAGACCTTTATGCAAATATTTAATTTACACTTTTTGATTTTTTTTGTTTGTTCACTGCATTTAGGCCGTATAGGGGGAGAGATTACGATAGAAGTCCGCAAAGAGGCAGAGAACCTTCTAGAACATACAGAGGAGAAACTTCTAGAACATTCAGAGGCAGAGAATCTTCTAGAAGGTACGAGGGAAGAGGAACTTACAGAAGCACTAGAAGACCCAATTTTAGCAGTTCCCCAAGTCCTGGTTTTAGAAGCCCGAACCGGTATTTAGTTTCCCTCTCCGCATCAAAAATAATAAATTAATTAACGATAATTTGTATTTAATACAGGTTTGAAAGAAGAAAAAGCCCGAGCACCGATAGTCGCAGTATTTCTCCAGACAATCATTTCAAAACAAAAAAACCGTACTTAATTTTCATAATTTCATATTTTTCTCATTTAAAAAATAAAAACAACATCGCAAGTTACTGTTATACGTCTTAAATTAATCAAACACGATACAGGGATAGAGGAAGGAGTCCAATTAGGGAAAGCAAATCAAAGGAAACACCAAATGAACCTGGTCCATCATGGACCAAAGCGACTGAGACGGACTCGCCGAATGGACCCGGTTCGTTGTCACCCTGGTCCAAGGCTGCAGAAGACATAGAAAAGAATTATAACCACAAGCAATTTGACGGGTGGGGCCAAGCACTCGGTGGAAACCCAAACGGTGCCGAGGCGTGGAAACAATCCAAACCTAATAATTTCTCAAACAGGTATTTTTTTAATTTTTTTTTAATTATTCAAAATTGAAATGTTTAATGATGAAACAAATGAAGGAGGAGAAATGGAGATGATGAGGATAGGAACAAATGGAGAAGAAGCAGATCTAGAGGCCGAGACAGAGACAGGTATATATCAATTCTCCACCTTTAAGTTACTCTCATTGTTAAGTTCGAATTGTGTAATTGTAGAAGAGAAAGGAGTCCGGTGAGGCCGAGGAGGAGAGAGAGAGACTCTCCTGATTACAAAAGGATGAATTGGGGAAGAGAGAGAGAGCGAAGAGACGGTTCCGAGGAAAAAAAGGACGAAAAGTCATCGTCGTGGGAGGGACCGAAATGGCGCGATTGGTCCGTAAATGCATTCAAGAATTCCGTTAAAGATTTTTCTTTGACCGATTTCAAATGGGACAATGACAATGCTAATAACCACGCCACCGAAATCCCTCCTGATGAAATCAAAGCAAATGGAGAGAATCAGAATACTGCAACTGGAGATGATAATGGAGATGAAATTGAAGCGGCTGGATCGATAGTGTTGTCGTCTCCGACGGGTAATGATAATGAAGAAGAGAAAGTTGCAATTAAGTCCTCTGAAAATGAAGAATTACGAAATGAAGAGAAAGTTGCAATTAAGTCCTCTGAAAATGAAGAATTACGAAATGAAGAGAAAGTTGCAATTAAGTCCTCTGAAAATGAAGAATTACGAAATGAAGAGAGAGTTGCAATTAAGTCCTCTGAAAATGAAGAGAAAGTTGCAATTAAGTCCTCTGAAAATGAAGAATTACGAAATGTGCCGGATTTACCACCGTTGCTTTACGATCCGTGGGACATGGATTCAGAACCGGTGGTGCGAAATGATTTGACGAATAAACCCCTGGGATTTGAGAAATTGGAAGATAAGCCCGAAACGAATACGAACATGACAAGTGTCTTGTTTGAGAAACCCGCAGTCGACCCGAATCCTGTTGATCCAATTGGAAGCACGGTTAACGAGGCACCGATTTCTCGATTGAACGAGTTAGATTATCCTCCGTTATTAGTGGATCCATGGGCTTCTTGTGAGGAGGAAAAGAATACGATTTGTTCGTCATGGGGGAAAAAGAAGGCTAGTGATGATGAAAAAGAAAATGCAATCGATGCCCCAAATTCATCGAATTGGGAAAATAAGGCCCCCAATTCGTCAAATCAGCAAATTAATGCCCCTATTTCGTCAAATTGGGAGACTAAAAGTGCCCCAAAGTCCTCCAATTGGGAAAGTGATGTCTCGAAGTCGTCAAATCAGCAAATTACAGCCCCAAAATCGTCAAATTGGGAAACTAGTAATGTCCCAAATTCGTCAAATTTGAGCGCATGGGATGCTAACCCTCCAAAGATTCCAAATGATAGTTTGGAATGGGATGCTTGGGAAACTAACACCAATGAGCCTAAGTCATCCAATTGGGGAAATGGTGGCTCAAATCAATCAAATTGGCGAAAAAATGATGCCCCGATTTCATCAAATCGGGGACAAAGCAGTGCTGCGCCAATTTCGTCAAATCGAGGACGAAATGCCGCACCGAATTCATCAAATCGGGGAGGTTATAATGCTGCAAATTCTTCGAATTGGCGGACGAATTCATCAAATTGGGGAGGTGATAATGGTGCAAATTCTTCGAATAGGGGAAGAACTTCTGCGCCGAATTCCTCAAATTGGGTACGTGATAGTGGTGCAAATTATTCGAATCGGGGACAAAATTCTGAACTGAAATCATCAAATTGGGGTGCTAACGATGGCTCAAATTCTTCAACTCGGGGAGGAGGTAATAACGGCACAAATTCTTCAACTCGGGGAAATAATGCACCAAGTTCATCGAAACTCCCAAATTCTTCGAATTGGGATACTACCACTCCAAATTCATCCAAACACCCAAATCAAAAAACCAACGTCAAGGCCAAAAGTCCAATTAGACCCCCAGGTTTCGAAAACTTAACGGATAATAACCCAACAAAACCTCCAGGATTTGAAAATTCATCTCATAACCCTCGAAAAAGCTCGGTTTCAAAGCCAAAAGGGGTTTCCAGTTCGGTTTCGAACAATGAAGATTTAACATTCAAGTCTGGCTTGACTGATTTCGCGGAGCAAAAAATCGAGCCGTTTTTCTCGAAGGGCCACATTAACGGAAGAGCTTATGCGGGATTAATCAACAAGTTCGTGGCTAAAGTGATTGGTGCGGTTGGACCCGGTGCACCGAGGACCGAAGAGAAAGTCCAGTTCTTTCTCCGCTGTCAAGCTACTGAACTCACCACTCTTGCACATGTGCGTGTTTCTCTTTAGTTTACTCTTTTATTTCTCCATTTTACTTTTGAGTAGTGATTAACAATCCCTAGACCCTTTAATAAATAAATAATAAATTATTTTGTTTTTGTGTTTGAAGGATTATTTGGCTAGGTATGTGAACCGTAAAGTCGTGGAAGAAGTATCAAGGTGATGATTTATTTGTTTATTTTGGTTGGCATATATTATAACTTATTATGAAAAAAAATCTTCCCTTTAATTATTGAGTAGCCACTGATTTCTAATCCGTCAATCATTGCATTAGCTAAAAAATAATCATTTGCAAACTCAATTTTTTTATTTTTATTTTTGTACTAGCATATCAACATACAATAGTTTGAAAAGTAATAGATGAGCTAATGAAATAATTGGGGAGCAAACATTATTTTATTTTTTCCTTTATAAAATATATTATTTTCTGACCATTAATGTTTATTTTGGTATTTATAGGTCGACCAAATGAAACGAGATATTGGCATCTTTTTGTTTCTTTTTGGTGTAACAAGTGTATTCTTTTTAAAGGGTAGATAATTTGAGATCTCGAATTAGGATGAATGAGGCTTAATTATTAATATATTCTATTCTAGTCTAGTTTAATATAGTTTGGTTTGGGGTTTATTTTGATTTATTTTGGTGTTTAAAAAAAGGGGTATAGTTTCTTTTGGTAGTTCATTTGGAAAGGATTAGTATATTTATTTATTTTCTTTCATTTTGGCTTGAATGTCATTTCAAGTTTGACGTTTCTTTTCAAATATCTTGCTTAAATTGTTGGTGAATATGAAATATTAGAGTTTGCTTCTTTTTTTCTGGTCGTTCTCGTGTACCTTTCATAACCATCACCGATCTTTATGAAGTAATAATGTAATTTTATTTTATGAAGGAGAATTATTAAAAAAAAATTAACTTTTCTCAATATTTTAAAAAACCCCGAACTTTTAGATGCTTCAAAATTGGACAAAAAAAACATTTATGTTATTTTTCATTATTTATGAAAAATAATAATAATTTTTTCATATATACTAATTAAAAAAAACAAAATGAGACTACGTGTAATTTATATAATTTTATTATTTTATTTATTATATGTTTTTTATGTAAATACCAGTGTTTTAAATAGCGGCGCTGTAGCGCCGCTATAGCGCGCTATAGCGGGTTTTGGAAGGCAAACGCTGCATCGCTTCGGAATATAGCACTGTAGCGTTTTGTTCCGCTGCAACGCTATAGCGGACCGCTATAGCGTTGAAGCGTTCAATTGTAGCGTCTGTAGCGGCGCTATAGCGTGATGATGATGATGATTATTATTATTATTATTGTTGTTGTTGTTGTTGTTATTAAATAATAATCACTATTATCATTACACAATAATAATAATTGTTATTAAATAATAGTAATAATATTAATAATTATTATTATAATTATTATTGTTATTATTATTATTGGTACTAAATAATAATAACAATAATAATAATAATTAATATTATTAGTATAAAATAATAATTATTGTTATTTAATAATAATAATAATAATAATAATGACAACGATACAAATAATAATAATAATAATAATAATAATAATAATAATAATAATAATAATAATAATAATAATAATAGAAAAATAAGATAATAACAACATCAACAACAACTATTAATAGCCTTATTATAATTACAATAATTACAATAATAAAAAGAAAAACAAAAGTAATAATAATAATAATAATATATTTTTCTTAGAGATGAATTTTAATTTATGTTAGTTTGCGAGGTTGATATAAATATGCATTCAACATAATTTTATTTATAATATTGGACCGCTAATTTATATTTATATTTGTATTGTATTATTATAAAAATAATAATTTCGATCAAAAATCCGCTGTGATGGTGAAGCGGCGCTATATCGCCCGCTAACGCTAAACGCTAAATTAAACGTCAAAACGCTGTATGCCGCTGCACGCTATTTAAAACATTGGTAAATACTAACATATAACATAATAAAAAATAAACAACGATATAAAAATTTCAGTACCTAAAAAACATCTTGGCAAAAAAAACTTTTGAGCAACTCGTTTTAATGTACATTCACTTTATATTATTTTTTTTTATGTTTTTAAGATAATTTTATTTTTAATATTGACTAATATAATAATTAATTGTTGTGTTAATAAATATTAATTATATATTTAAACAGTGTTTAAATTGGTTTGATTGTGCATATTCGAATTCGAACATATACTAAGTACATAAACTAATATATTATTCATATAGTTATAAATTAATCTGTCATTAATTATAATGATTCGTTACAAGTCAAATACATGACATGACAAATAATATATGATTTTATAAATAAATAAAAGTGCCTTGGATATGATGTTCAATGTAGCACTCATTCATAGATACAAAAAGTTCAATCAACTTTAAATAAATTAAAGAGATTTTGTTGAATGGGTCATTTGCCAACTAGATAACGCCACATTAATAATTATTTTTCTTTTTAAAATAAAGTAATCTTGAAAACTCAATATAGACACACTAACATTAAAAAATGTATATGTTGTTATCATAAAAATGAACTGATATATTAAAAAATGTTCGTTGGTATTCAAAATGTATAATGATCACGTAAAAACATATTGAAAATGATATCACGCATTTATATAAATAATAATATTTTTGTGAACGACATGAAAATATAACATTGCCACTAATTTTGACGTGAATAATCTTTTCGTAATTCATAAAAATATGTCACATCATGAAAATGTAGATATTCGCAACGTATAATTCACACGTAAACTTAAACATCTGAATGTGATTTTCATGTATCAACACTTTCCTGAGATTAATTTTTTTATTTACTTTATCATTATCCGATCACATACTCCAAATTGCAATTTTGTAAAATTATGGAAAAAGGTTTGGGTATATTTGAAATTTTTGATTTTATAAGATCTTATGTTATGTTGTCTTGTGACAAACTGACAACACAACATAACTGGCTACCAGTTCATTGCTAGTGGTATATCCTCGTACCACTGAGGACGAGACACCACTAAAGCCACTAACCAATATATTGGTTGTTTACACATAGGTCTTTGATAATCTTCTAAACATAATTAAAGTAGAAATAAGTCAAATATTATGTTGCTTTTTAAAAAATAAAAACAAGGCAGAATTTCATGTGTACCCTGCAAAACATTATAATTTCAGGTATACCTCTCAAAAATATGAAATTTCATAAATACCCCTACACAAATCTGCAAATATCATGGATATCCTTAAATTAAATTTATATCAATATAATAGTTACTCAAAATTTTGAGAATCCTATTGATTTCAGCAATGAATTTTTGAAAGAAATTATGAGATAGAGTTGACAATATTTGATTTTTATGGTTTTCAGTATTATTTTAGAGCAAAAGTCATTCATTATCATAAAAAAATAATTTGAAAAATTAGGTAATTGACATATTATCAACTAGAATGACGTGAATGATTTTTAAATGATATAATAGAAGTATACGTGATATTTTAAGAATTTTATAGGGGTAACCATGATATTTGAAGGGAATTACAAGGATATTCGTGAAATTATGGTGTTTTACAAGGGTACACGTGAAATTCAGCATGAAATATCACATTTATAGAAGATTTACTAAAACATGTAAAACTATCTAACCTTTAAGCAAGGAAGAATTCGAGATTCGATATTAGAAAGGACCAAAATCAGGAACAACAAAAACAAATAATTTTTTTTTTACTAACATCAATTTTTTCTTCGTAACTTTTTCTTATTCATTTTATATGCATAATTTGTTTACAAAAATATAAAATTAAAAATTAACAGTATATATCAAATTGATAAAATTTTCATTTTCTACTATTTGGTTGCGTTAGAATTGCACGTTCGAGAATTGAGCCAGAAATTTGTATTGTTTTGTGTGGGAAGAGAAAGTGTTGACAAATAATGAACATTTTTAATCAGTAAATCTTAATTGGGGGTGGGGGGAGGGGGAGGAGATTTCATCGAACTATGCATGTAGCGAGTGATTTCATCGAACTGTGCATTATTTATCACTTCTATTTTACCCCCCCCCCCCCCCCCCCCCCCCCCCATAAAAAAAAATCCACAGTATAATTTCAATAGATTTTCTTTACCTGTCCTCCCACCTCAAAAAAAAAAAAATCGTCAAGATCCACCACTGATTTTAGATAACCAAAATATTTCAATAGATTTTCTTTATCACTTTTATTTTACCAACCCCCCTCCCCCATAAAAAAAAAATCCGCCTGTCCTCCCAACTCAAAAAAAACTCGTCAAGATCCACCACTGATTTTAGATAACCAAAATATTTCAATAGATTTTCTTTATCACTTCTATTTTACCCCCCCACCCCCCCCCCCCCCCCCCCCCCCCCCCCCCCCCCCCTCCCCCCCCCCCCCCCCCCCCCCACACACACACACACACACACACCCCGCCCATAAAAAAAATCTACAGTATAATTTCAATAGATTTTCTTTACCTGTCCTCCCAACTCAAAAAAAAACTCGTCAAGATCCACTACTGATTTTAGATAACCAAAATAATTCAGATTAAAATTATATGTTATATTATCCAAAAAAAATAAAAGAATAAATTGACTTACGAATCATAATAAAAGTGTATGTTAATATAAAAATGTGTAAGTTTGAAAATAATTATTTTCTATGAATATCTCTTTTTATTAAACTATATGTCATGCCATACAAAAAAAATTATTATTTTATTAAAACCGTAAACTATATAATAATAATAAAAAAAAAGAATTCACTTGCGATCAAAGTCAAAAGTATCTGTTAATAACAAAATATGTAATTTTGAAAATAATAATTATTTAAGAAAATTCTTGTAACAAGTAAGTTGATTTTTTATTTATGAAAATTGAGTCTAAATATATGTTATTTGGAATTCGATTATTTTAGTCAACATACATACAAATAGACATAACAGAAAGAGCATAATAAAATTGTTTTGTGAAGGCGTAACATTTTCTGATTTATGTGAAATAAATAGACAAACTCTAGGGATAAAAATGCAAATCCCAACGAAACTTTATTTTGTACGAAACTATCCAAACAAAATAAATAAATAAAAGGGGAATTCTTCAAAAACCCCCTAATTTTTTTGGGATTTCTGAAAAACCCCCTAACTTTTAGATTTTTTGAAAAACCCCCTATAAATTAAGTTTAATTCTTGAAAAACCCCCTACTAGTGTTATTTTTTATTTTCCATCCAAATTATATTTTTTTGGACCAAAATACCCTCACAATTTATAATTGAATTTATTCTATAAACTAATAAATAAATAATATTTTACAATATAATATTATTAAATATTATATCATGATATTTATTATATGAGTTTTATATAAAATTATTTAATGTAAAAATAAAAAAATGCAATGTGAAATAGTATTTATTTATATATATATATATATATATATATATATATAGTAAAATAAAAATAATGAGTTGTAAAATATTATCATAAATTATTTTTAATTATAATAACGTGAAATATTTATCATGAAATATTTAATTTATTTATGTATTTATTAATTTATATTGAATAAAATAATTTATAAACGAAAATCAAGAAGGGTATTTTTGTCCAAAAAAATAAAAATTGGATGGAATGTTAAAGTTAATTTTTGTAGGGGGTTTTTCAAGAATTAAATTCAATTTGTAGGGGGTTTTTCAAATAATCAAAAAGTTAGGGGGTTTTTGAGGAATTCCAAAAAAGTTAGGGGGTTTTTGAGGAATTCCCCTAAATAAAATAGTACGTCGTCAACAAAGACGGTAAACATTCAAAGAGGAGTGAAGAAGTGGGAAACCGAAAGAGCGAGAAGTAACAATGGAGCTTCGTGCATCACTCTTTCTTCTTCCACTCCTTTTTCTCTTTTCCTCTGCTTATTCAATGAGCGGCAGAAAGGATGAGATTCTATTCGGCGAAGATTATGTGAGACCTAAGCCTCGCGACAGTTTCGCCTGGCCATGGAGTTCCAAGAAATCCTCCTCTGGCCCCCAACAAGTGAGCTCCTTCTCTCCTTTTCTTTGTAACGATTTTTTGTGTTTTTCTATTAATAAGAGTGTAATTTCACCAATTGGATTCTTCATTCTAATTGCTAATTTGGCTATTTTAGTCCGACTAATTCTATTCGAAAGATTACAGTTCAAAATTCTGAAACATTCTACTTTATTCACAGGTCCATATTTCACTAGCAGGAGAAAACCACATGCGTGTAACTTGGACAACCGACGACTCCGCCTCGCCCTCCACGGTACAATACGGTACCGAAACCGGTACATACACCTCCATTTCAAAAGGCGATACCACTTCCTATTCGTACCTCTTCTACTCGTCCGGTACAATCCACCACACGGTGATAGGCCCATTAACCCCAAACACAACATACTACTACAAACTAAGCAACCAAGGCCCCGAATTCAAATTCAAAACACCCCCGAATCAATTCCCAATTTCCCTCGCAATCGTCGGCGATTTAGGCCAAACCGATTGGACCACCTCAACCCTCGATCACATCCAAAAGTGCGATTACGACGCGTTGATTCTCCCTGGAGATTTATCCTACGCGGATTATCAGCAAAAATTGTGGGATAGTTTCGGAGATATCGTTCAGCCCCTCGCGAGCGAGAGGCCGTGGATGGTAACCGAAGGAAATCACGAAAAAGAAAAGATTCCATTTTTGGAATCGGGGTTTCAGGCTTATAATTCGAGATGGAAAATGCCTTATCAAGAAAGCGGGTCGAATTCTAATTTGTACTATTCGTTTGATATCACCGGAGTTCATGTTATCATGCTCGGATCTTATACTGATTATGATGAAGGCTCCGATCAATATGCTTGGCTTAAGGTTTGATTCTTTATTTCCCATCCAAAAACTCACAAATATCAATTTTGACCCTTCTAAAAATAATCCCTCATTAATAGGGCGATTTGGGGAGGTTGGATAGAGAGAAAACGCCTTGGGTGGTAGTGGTGTTGCACGCTCCTTGGTACAACAGCAATTGGGCGCACCACGGAGACGGCGACGGAATGATGAATTCCTTGGAGCCTCTTCTTTACGCTGCCCGTGTCGATCTCGTGGTCGCTGGCCATGTCCACGCATACGAACGCTCCGTACGTTTTATCATATTATTATCCACTCATCGTTATAATTATTATTAATTATTAATATTTCAGAAACGGGTGTATAATAAGAAAGTGGATCCGTGTGGGACCATGCACATAACCATCGGAGATGGCGGGAATAGAGAAGGCTTGGCTCGAAAGTACTACTCTACCACCGCTTCATTTTTTATTTTAAAATCCGAATTTTTTAATTTTATTTTTATGAACAGGTTTCATGACCCGAAGCCGAGTTGGTCGGTGTTTAGAGAGGCGAGTTTCGGGCACGGAGAGTTGAGAATAGTGAACGCATCGCATGCATGGTGGAGTTGGCATAGAAACGACGACGATCAAACTATCGTATCCGATGATTTTTGGATCACGTCGTTGGTTGGTTCGGGTTGCGTCAAGGAGCATTCGCGCGAATTAAAGAAAATTCTCATGTAAACTAATATTATGTGTATGTACTTTTTAGTGTGAAATTAAATATTACGTGGCTAACTTTTTTGTACTTGATTAGTATTTTACACGAGGATTATGTGCATTGCGTTATGTTGTATCGTGCAGAACGGATTTTCAAATCATGCTAATGTTATTTAACCAAATGAAAAGCATGATAAGATAATTTCCCCCTCCCATTAATTTTTGAATAGAAGAGATATGGTGAGGCCACATCATCGATCACTGTTCACTCGGTACTGTTCACCGTGTTTTTTTTTTTCCTTTTTTTTTGGAATTTTATTTTATTTGACATGTGTGTTGTGTTATAAATAAAATATTTGAATTTTTCATCGTATTAATAAATATAATTGACATATGTGCTGTGTTATAAATAAAATATTTGAATTTTTCATTGTATTATTTCCCCCTCCCATTAATTTTTGAATAGAAGAGATATGGTGAGGCCACATCATCGATCACTGTTCACTCGGTACTGTTCATCTGGTACTGTTCACCGTGTTTTTTTTTTTTCCTTTTTTTTTGGAATTTTATTTTATTTGACATGTGTGTTGTGTTATAAATAAAATATTTGAATTTTTCATCGTATTAATAAATATAATTGACATATGTGTTGTGTTATAAATAAAATATTTGAATTTTTCATCGTATTAATAAATATAATTTGTATACTATAATTTTACCGTTAACAAAATACTATTCACACAAATACTTTTTGTTAGCCTGAGCTGGTATTATTTTTTTTTTGATTATTATAACAGTTTTGATTGGTACCAAGCTGCGTTTTTTGTGCTTATTATAATATTTTTTATTGGTACCAAGCTGTGTCTTTTATGTTTTTTTTTTTTTTTTGTCCTTTTCAAAATTTTATTTTATTTGACATGTTTTGTATTATGAATAAAACATTTCAATTTTTCTTTTGAAACATATGATATATTTTGAGGAGGAAAAAAATTTGTATTTATTGCATAATACTTGTGAGACTAATTAATATCAGATTTTTTTTTTAAATTAACATTTATGAATATTACTTTTGTTTTGCACTTGTAACGTTTTAGATAAAATTATTATTTTATGATCATAAGAGATTTTGAAAAATCGCAGCGAAGCGCGAGAAATATTTTCCGCAGCGAAATAATATATCAAATAATTACTTTTGCTTATTATATTATTTCTTATCAAATAATATATCCCGCAGCGAAGCGCGGGATATTTTCCTAGTCAATATAAAGAGTATATTGTGGGTCTAGTTTACATGAGAAAGAAAAATTAGAGAAAGAAAAAATAGCGAATAATAAACTATTAACACATTATAGAAGTAGTTAGTTCTTTTAATTTTTAAATGTTTATCTTTGAGATATGTGAGGAAACCAAAAACATTCACATAATTGATTTTTGTTGCTCCGTAATTTTATAGGATTTATTTTTAGGGTCTCAAAGTATTCTCATATTTTAAGAAACTCCCAAGATAATGATGTATTTTTGTTAATATTTTTGCATGGAATATTTCGTCTGAAAATATTCCGACTCGTTTTAATGGATTTAACACAGTTTTGTAGGGGGCAAAGTTCTAGTGAGGATCCATTTTGGATGAAAATTTGTTATCTTTGTGATGAATTGACGATTTGTCACACAGTTCATTAAAAAGAAACAACTCGAAAAGATCAGTAAATTTGGTTCTTACACATTTTTATCAATGTTTGTGTATCCTGCGTTTTCATAGATACGTATGTAATCGAATTGTTCTCATTTCTCTATTGTTTCGCAAATTGAAAGAGCAACGATTGCTAAAGTGTATTCGGTCCTCGTTTTTTGTATTCAGTTATATGTTTTACAATTTGTAAAATAGGATTGGGAACATATGCAAAAACTTCCAAAATTGTGTATACGACACTCATGTTTTACAATTTGTAAAACTAGGAATATAGCCCGCGCTTCGCTGCGGGATATATTATTTGATAAAAAATAATATAATTAGCAAAAATAATAATTTTATATATTATTTGATATATTATTTGATATATTATTTCGCTGCGGGATATATTATTTGATAAGAAAATAGAAATATTTCTCGTGCTTCGCTGCGATTTTTCAAATGTGTTATGATCATAAAATAATAATTTTATCTAAAATGTTATAAGTATAAAACAAAAGTAATTTTCATAAATGTTAATTTAAAAAAAAAAATCTGATATTAAATAGTGTTACAAGTATTATGCAATAAATGCAAATTTTTTCCCTCCTCAAAACATATCATATGTTCCAAAAGAAAAATTCAAATGTTTTATTTAGAATACAAAACATGTCAAATAAAATAAAATTCTGAAAAAGACAAACAAAAAAACATAAAAGACGCAGCTTGATACCAATCAAAAATATTATAATAAGCACAAAAAAACGCAGCTTGGTACCAATCAAAATTGTTATAATAAGCAAAAAAAAAAAAAAAATACCAGCGGAGACTAACAAAAAGTATTTGTGTGAAGAGTATTTTATTAAATTCAAATATTTTATTTAGAACACAAGACATATGTCAATTATATTTATTAATACGATGAAAAATTCAAATATTTTATTTAGAACACAAGATATATGTCAAATAAAATCAAAGTAAAAAAAAAAAAAAAAAAAAAATACATTTAACAGTTCGAGTGAACAGTAACAAACAGTTCGAGTGAACAGTAAACGATGAATAATACCATATTCTTTGTATTCTAAAATTAATGGGAGGGGAGAATTCGGTCCTCATTTTATTGCACATTTTACAATCGAAAAAAAGAAAAAAAAATGGAGAGCTGATACGGGTTCATCATAAACTATTTAAAAAAAAAAATGGACACAATTTGGCGACAAATATCGCCATATGGGTTGAATAACATAAAAAAATAAAGAAAAAATGAACTTCAGATTTCAAGCAAAAACCAATCAATCTCTTTTGTTATACCGGCTTGATCATCAAATAAATAAATTAAAAAAAAAACATAAAATTCACTAGTTAATCAATTCTGAGAAGAAACACAAACTCTCTCATCCTTGCATCTCCTTTGATCCAAAATCATGGATTCAAAAACTCCCAAAATCGAATCCAAACCCTCCAATTCATCTCCAAGTTCTTTCATTGCAAAAATTATGCTCTCAATTGTAGACAAGCATCCGGATTTTGGCTCGTGCCTCACCTCTTTATACAAACTCTCTATTTTCAAATCCAATTTCAAATGAGGCAAAAGCTTGAGCCAAGGGTTTTCATGATACATCCTTTGAGCCTTTGCCCATGTACCATCTAATACAATCAAACTTTTCACCTCAAAATCGATTGAATTTATACCAATTGATTTCTCATTTAGGAATAACAATGCTGAATTAGCAGGGATCATTATGTCGTATTCCTCGATTTGGTATATTTCGGTCGAATTATTCTTTTTCTTGGTGTGTAGTCTCTTGACTCGAAACCCATTCGAAATCAATTTTTTACCCAATTGAGTGCCCAAAATCCAATCCAAATTGGGTCTCGCATTGCGTTCTAGAGTGATGTTTAGCTCGGCATTGGAGCATATGACCTTGTACTTGTTCATATCCTTCATAATGCAATGATTCAAATCGTCACCATCATAACAGGGATTTGGGTTTTCTTTACTGTTACCAAGCTCTGCCTTTCCGTTCTCAGTAATCTCACCAATAAATTGAGGAATTCCTAACAGGGCAGGTACATAATCCGAAATTTCCGGATTTAATGGACGAATTACAAGCTGGGCATGTAGATTAACATCGGAGACATGAACAACGGAGAGGTTTTTGAATCCGAGCTTGGCGACGCGTGTGGAATTGAGAGGATGCTTTATCTCATGGTCGTGTTGAAGCACAGTAACGTGTATAGAATTATCAAGAGGCGGGGAGCTAAATCGACAACAAAGACAGAGCTTTAATGGCTTGGTGCATTTGGGACAAATAGGTCTCTTTGTCGATTCGCCATGGCTGCCCATTCCCTTAGTTTCTCGTTAGTCTGAGTGCACAAGATTAGGGATTTAGGGTTTTGGCCTGATATGAATTAAGTTCCTGGATTTTACAAAAATTCGTTATTTGATATCCCGGATTAGTTAAAAGCCTCTAAAATAAAAAATTCACGAAAATGCCGTTCAAAAATAATATACTGTACATTGCAGACTGCTTTTCTATCATGCATATATCATTTTAATGAAATGAAAAAAGCATGACGATGAGAAGAAAATTAATATATAATAATAATGTATACGCCTTATGGTTCTCTCTAACTTCTTAATTATAATCAATAAATCGTTGGTGAATATTTTGGAAAATTAGAGCAAGTTGTTTCCACTGTTTTTTGTCAATAAGATATTAAGATGTCAGAGAAGATCAATAACGTTCGGATTGCACAACGTGGAGACCTAATAACTCTAGAAACTAAACTCCAATTGTGTAATTCAATTTTTAGAATAGTCAAAATGAACTAATTCTTATCAAGTGGCAAGTAAAATTTCGTTCATCGGAGAAATTTTTGCGTATTCTAAATTTCTTATATCAGTCCAAAAATTATGAAAATTTAGAACAAAAAATATTTGATAGTGTCCCAATTTTCAAGTGGATTCAAAGTAATAAAATCTCCACAAATTTTTATTCACAAGACAAAATCAAAGAGTATCTCTTGATAAAAAAAATTATAAATTTCATATAAAAATCTCCAATTTGTCACATTGCACCATACAATTATAGATCAAACACAATAAGAATGGTACAATTTGGAGTTACGAGTAAAAAGTAATCTAAGATTTACAGATCAGTCCTCGGCAACTTCATAGAAAAATTCAGAGAACTTTTATCACAAAAAGAAGTTTTCAGAAAATCATAGAAATTCAAAACTATTTCCTAAATTTGTCAAACAAGCATCTACATTAACCCGATTAAAATATCTGAAACATTATGCAATTACTATGATTTTCTCAGATTTAGAAGTGCAAGAATTAACAAGAACAAACAGAACAGTGAACAAGATTTTGACAGATTTACAAATAAGTCTAAAACATAATGATTTTCAGCAGTTTTGTAAATGGCATAACAATTTGAATGATACTCTAAATGAAGCGAAACAAATATCTAATGATGTAACTAATGAAAATTATAGAGATATAGAAAGTACTTAATAAAATAAAACAAAACAGATGAATTAATAGACATATTCACAATTTGTTTCAGTACTAATCTTTAATAATGACAAGAAATTAATATATAATGTATACGCCTTGTGGTTTTTTCTCTTTCTTAATTATAATCAATAAAATCATTTGTTTGGAGACCTTTTTGGAAAATTAGAGCAAGTTGTTTCAAATGTTTGTCAATAATCAGTTAGTTATTTAAATGGTTTTAAGGGAATTCTTTACCGGTAAACATCGTTAAAGTTCGACTAAAAGATTGCGAAAATAGTTTTACGTCAATAATTTATAACTCTCAGATATCAATCTGTAGAAGATTAATACATTGCCTTTTTCGAAATATATTTTGAACATTGTGTTATGTTACTATGTATTATCTCGTGGATTATTCAACTTTTTTATATATTAATCTATAAAATCATTTGAATGCATTTAAAATATCGTTAAAAATCACTTGAGTGCTAGTATTTAACTCGGGTCCGTGATCCTGAAAAACTGTGTTTTTGTCTCTAAAATGCAAGAAGATTCGGACTTATTAGTTAATTATTAAATTAGTTTATGTATTTACAATGTTTTCACTTTTCTATTTATATTTTCTTTATAATATATAATTTATGTATTTACAATGTTTTTGGCACAGAAACGACGATGATTTAAGGAAAATTGGCACGTCTCCCTTAATTAGGTGCTAGTATTACTTTGTTAAATTAAGATTTACTAATAATACGTGTAAGTACTTAATAGCACGAAATTAAATATTACATGGTGTAACTATTTTTTACACAAGAATTGTGTGCATTGTATCACACATAATTTTTTTTTGAGAGAGAGATTATGGAAACGACTTAATATCCCCTTTTATAAAAATAAATTTGTATTTATAAAGATGTATCATACATAATTGATTTTCAAATCATGCTAATGTTATCTAACCAAATGAAAAGCATGATAAGATACTCATAAAGAGTATACATCGTCTAGTTTGCTTGTAGTTCCCGGTCTTTATAAACAAAATCATTTGATTATTTTTAAAGTGAACACATCTCAATTTTTATTTAAAAGTAGTAACTATATATATTGTATACATATTTCGTAGAAAGAGAAAAAAATAGCGAAAAGAACCTCTTTAACATTTACTAAAAAAATGTTAATATTTCTTTAAAACGTTCGTCTTTGAGATATTGGAGGAATCCAAAAACATTGTCATAATAATTTTTTGTTGCCGCATAATTGTATATAAAATGTCGTCCAAGTCTCAAGGTGTTCTCGTATTTATAATAACTCCCAAGGTAATTTTGTATTGTGGTTGATACTTTTGCGTCGATTATTTTCAAATCCAATTTTCAAATGAGGCAAAAGCTTATTTTATTCCAACGTACCATCTAATACCACCAAAATTTTCACCTTAAATCGATTGAATTTATACCAATTGATTTCTAAAAACTTATTTTATTCTCGGACTTTTTGTGGATTTTTGTTATCCATGGCGAATCGACAAGGTTAGAGATTTAGGGTTTTGGCCTGATATGAATTCAGTTCCCGGATTTTACCAAATTCGTAACTTGATATCCCGGATTAGTTAAAAAACAAAATCCTAAAATCAAATTATTCGCGAGATTACCGTTCAAAAACAATGTATTGTAAAATGAAGACTGCGTTTCTAACATTGAAATCATGTAAATATCATTTTGATCAAATAAGAAAAGCACGACAATGACAAGAAAATTAATATATAATGTATACATCTTATGGTTTTTTCTACTTCTTAATTATAATTATAATTAATAAATTATTTGTGGGGATATTTTTGAAAAATTAGAGCAAGTTGTTTCCATTGTTTGTCAATAAAATTAAGATGTCCGAGAAAGTCAATTACATTCAGATAATTTATAATATATTTTATTGCTTTTCAAGCAAAAATTTCCTTTTGGGTCAAAGATTTGCCCCATTAAAAATTGTTCGTCAGTAAAGAAGGAAGAACTGAAGATAAATTTTTGGAGCATTTGTGCATATAATCTATTTGGAATCAAAATTTAAAAAATAACCTCTTTTTAAAAATATTCCAAAAATAACTTTTTTTTGATAATATTTCAAAAATAACCCAAACCGGGTTTTTAAATCCTGCCGGTAAAAATTTCAGTTTTTTTTAATTTTTAAATAAGATATATTTCCCCAAATTTTACCCTAACATCTTTTATGAAATAATTAATACACTTAATTAAAATAATAACTAGTACATTATGGCTGTTAACTTAATACATAATTAATATTTATTCGAATTCATACATTTGAATAAATTTTAATGAATATTTAATTATATAATTTAATTAGCACGTTAATTAAATATAATTGTTCTATAATGGAGAATTCGGCGTGTACATTTTGGGGAGTAATTTTTTTTTAAATAATTTACTGACACGTTTGAAAAAAATTTATTAAAATTTATTAAACTCCAAAATGTACCCGCCGAATTAATATATAATGAATCAATTGTTCACAACATAAAGTTTATCACAACATAAAGTTTTTGATACCTAATTTTTTTGATGTCAACGAATATCGAACTCACAATTTAGCACAACATAAAATTCTTTTGTAATTCACACTCAATTAATTAGGATATGAACTCATTGACAGGAAGAAGATAATTTGGATGTTACATATATCCGTTTTAAAACTTTACTGTATCGATTTGTTTTCAAAATATTTTTTGTACATTGTGTTATGTATTGTCTCCTGAATTGCTTATTTTTTTGAGAGTTCTATCATACATCTTTCTAAAATTATATTTTGGATTTTTAAAATGATGTATCTTAAATTTTACTTTTTCTGATTATTTTACTATCAACATTTTTTTATCTAGCATACCATTCATTGATAAATACATTGAAAAAAATTCATAAATAAATTTTTAATATTGTGTTGAGTGTTTGAATTTAGAAATAATATTTTGCTTAAATAAGTTTAATGATGACAAAATTTATTATACTATTTTCGAACATGACACAATGCTAAACATTTATTTAGTACTCTAATATGACATACCAAAAAGTTAAATAATACTATGAGGTAATAAAAAACATGCACCGTCATACATAAAATAAAATAAAATGCTACTATAAGATAATGATGAATCATACGACATATATAGTAACAAATCATTAACTGATAATTTTTCATTGATTCAAAATGAAATGGAAATTAGAAATAATATCAAACTTAGTAGTGAAAGTAATTTAATAAATAATATCAAAATTAAATTTAGAATATATAAATACAAATTATTTTATATCATATGATTTTTTTTATTTTACATTTTTTAAAATAACAATATTATTTGATAGGTATTTTCAATGTTTTAAATTGCGATATAGCGGTCCATTGCGCTTGAACAATAATTTACACATGATCTCCGATATTGCGTCATATTGGCCATATTGCGGCGATATTGCGGCGCTATATAGCAGGTTGCGGTGTTGCGTTTTGTGGATATTTATTGCGATTTGCGCTATTGCGGCGCAATTGCGCCGCAATTTAAATCATTGGGTATTTTATAAGTTTAATATAATAACTTATTTAGATAGATAAACTATAATTTCATTCTATTAGTTATTTAAATTTTTAATATTAAATTTGTTTGCTTAAAAAAACAAATATAATGTACATAGTATTATATGAGATTCTAATAGTTATAATTTTATTTAAGATAAATAATAATACTTAAAATTGAAATATGGAAGTCAAAATAAAGAGAAAATTAAAATGAATATATTTAATGAATTTGTAAAATTCAATGTCTAAACTTAATACTAATATATGTTGTTGTTGGGGAATATCCTCGACCCCGGGCCCGCGCAGCGGAATGAAGGCCCGGTCCGATTCCCCGATTCCCGAGATCACGCCACGACTTCGAGGGTACGATGCGAATAGAAGGACAGATTCATACCAGTGCCAAATTGATGGCACACGAAGGGTTGATCGCCGCCTTCTATTTCCTTCGGTGTCACGTTGGTGACTAGCCCGTACGTCCCATACCGCACGTCTCCCACCGTTTCGACACGCCTCGGGTTGTTTTCGTGCGTTCCATGCCCGCATGATTCCACAGCCCGTTACTCGATTACTTCTCCGGTTTGATCACAACGAAGAGCCACATGTGTCGCTCCTCTACCCGTATCCACCGTGAGTCGTAGCACCTCGGTCGCGGATGCACCTGCCTAGACGATGCACCGGCGAACTTGCATGATTGCGTTTCGATTCTCTAGACGGAGAAAATTCTTTTCTCCTTCTCTCTCAATCTCTTCGCACTCTTTCATCAAGTGATTAGAGTCTCTTAATTTCTGGATTAATTCTAAATTAACTCCATTAATTTTCTGGTTGAACTAATCTAATTATTCAACTGGTTGGACTGATGAGAGAGAGAGAAACATCATATATATACTCCATAGGATAAGGATGGGCCAAAAGGTATGTATATCTTCTATACACCTTTTCAAACAGAAAACTGCATACACCCTTTCAGTAATCTGTCAGAACGAAAATATTAAATCGTTCCAACCGACTTTGAACATTTACTAAAGTTGTAGATAATCTAATTATCTTTCCAACCCAATTTGGCCCAGCCCAATTGGAGTTCGGACCCGAAAGTTACGGCCGTTTTACTAACTGTATGTCAAACTGTCGCACCCTTTCGGTATTTCATTAGACCGATACTGATACTTCGATCAAATGAAATATATTACAACATGAAAGTTCTAGATAATCACATTATCTAACGAACGCAATTTGAACCATTCAAATCGGAGTTTCCTACTGAAAGTTATACCAGTTTTACTAATCTGTTTCGTATGCCCACGAACGCGTACGTTCGTTTGTCCTACGTACCATTTTAGCGATGATCCAAAACTGTATTTCCTTCAGTCTCCCACTCAGTTTCAGATTTACCTAAAAGGTACTCATATATATCACATATACACTATATCAGAGAATCTGGCCCGCGTATCAAATACGCTAAAGCCATGCACATCCAATGTGCAAAAACTTGCAATCAAGCCCGACATAGTACGACTCGTTGTGTGACCGTGCAGGTTCGTTTAACGATGGCAGTAGGCCGTTTCCATGGCACTACAAGCCCATGAGCGGGATCTAGTCACTCCATCATGGCTACCCATGTTAAAACGAAAAATGATTGTGATCATTGTGCCTATCTCGAATAGCGGTTACTAGTTCTCTTGTTTGCGATATCCGTTAATCAAAAGGCATGGTAATAGTCATCCTTATAATTTGATTAACTATACTTATTCCCCGATTCCGAGTTGATTTAACAAATTTCAATCGATATTAACCATTAATATCATTGACTCTGGCCAGAGATTTCGTTAATCGACTCATCGAGCGGCGCCTAAGAGATATTTCTTCCTTTCGGAATAAACAATTCCTATCTTGGAGACTCACATTGAATTCCGTGTTTCGGACAATACCCAATGATGACCCTTTTAACTCCCTGTTACGGTGAGCGTAAGATCATATCAAAGCATTGTGTTACACACGTAATGCAATCAATGATCCCCTCAAGTATGAAGAATCTAAAACCCCATCCGTCACAAGTCCATCTATAATGACTAAACCATGTCATGGACTCGCGGCTTTGGTCATATCCAATACATGTAACCTAACATATATCTACGTTCCCGATTCGACAAGCACCTTGTCCCATGATTAGCAAAACATAATCATCTCCTCGGCAAACGTACTAGTGTACGCGTTCAGTCTATCCAATAATAGAAATGCTTCTCTCTTAAGCAAGCTGATCCGCGACTAGGGATGTTTAGAAATGACACTTTAAGTGTGACGGTTTCGCTGCACATGGTCCTCAACCATGTCGACGTCCACACAAGTTCAAATCAAGGTTCATGTAACTATCATATTACACAACCCGCACACTGTTTTCATATAAGGTGAATGCATATTTAATTTAAGTAAACAAAAATTTTAAAATGAATGCATTCATATGGACTAAGTATTTGGGTGATACAACGTTTACCTATGGGTATCTCCATACCCATAACCTGCGAGGACTATCGTATTAGAGAACTACACTCTACTCTCTTCTTCCTCCTCTAGGTATCTCCATACCCATAGTCATCGCATGACAATCACGCGCGACTAGAGAGAGCGGTCTTGTAAACGGGTCCGCACGTTCCCGCTAGTGTTAATCATCATCAGGATTGGAACATTTCCAATACCTACGATCACATCTTTTCATAAAATTTCATGGATCAAATGAAATTTTCTGAGTATTGGCTAGAAGTGGTTGTGACCTCGGCATTTTTTGCTTGTACTATTGCGTCTCACGCAATAAACAACCATAAATCCGATAACTCGTGACTACTAGAGTTTGGTCATGTATCCTTGATCCATACCACTTCCTTTTGCGATTAATAACCGCAATATACTCGCCACCGTAAATAGAATCATAAACTATTGGTCTTGTGGAACCTTTCCACATAACCGTGTTTTCATTTAAGCAAAACATGTACACACTTTGTGATCGAAAGTTGTGCTACATATTTGGACGTGCTTAATCTTTGGAAACTGTTGTTTGTTATAACTCTTTATAACCAACACGTCCTCCACACCATTATAGATAATAAATCCTGAATTCTTTCGCAAAGTATTCAAGGATAAACTTCACCTCTATCAATACAAATCCCGATGGGTTTTAAATATACATAACCATTATGTATATATTTGTATAACCATTATACAATCACAAGAGTTAGTCTCATGTAATCGAATTACATTCAAACTCATGTGATTCCCATGAATTTTATTGACGGTGAACTAGACGCTTTATTTGTATGACAGATAGCCACATACATATCATGACAGATATAATAGATCCTAACATCAAATGTAAGACATCATATTATTACTTTTCGCGCTGCTTGATGTCTCACATCGAGCCGTTGAAAATTCCTGCCATTCGACATTTCGATTTATCTCCTCCAAGGAGTTTACATGTTGAAAACCATTTTCAACAATATGTCGATATATGTGCTATAACATAGAACGAGGAACTTCTTAGATCTATCCTATAGATCTTCACGCTTAATTCAAAAGCGGTCTCGTCTAAATCCTTTGTCGTTACAAGAAATATAACGCAGCTCCCACTAACCTTCATGTGTACACAAACGAATATTCCAATTCCGAGAAGCTTTCTCTAATCCATCATATGGATCGTTAAAGCGTGCATATCTTATCCCCGATTCTTATGAATCGACAAAACCGTAAGGTTGTGTCAAGTACACATCCTTTCATAAAATTTCTTTCAAGAAATTCGGTTTTGACATCCATTTTGCCACATCACATAGTCCCAATATGCGACCATGGCAAGCAGAATTTCGAGAATGTGAAAGCATGGCAACATGCGAAAACGTTTCTTCATAGTCCGACTATGAATTGCATGAAACTCTTCGCAAAAAGCCTCGCTTGACATATATGCGTATTCCTATCCATGTCGGTTCTTCATCTTGAAAAACCCACTCACATTTCACGGGTCTAACCCAGAAAGTAATGAAATCAAGTTCTGAACTTGATAATTTACATGGATCGAATCTCAGATTTCATGACACCATGTCATGTGGAATCAACTTTTCATAGCATCCTTGTAGGATATCGAATCATCATATGATTTCGATCTATCATCATTAGCCTCGATAAATCCGTATTTACCGGCTTATGATATAGCCTACTTGATCTACGAAAAATTACTTTGTGTGTTCGACTTGCGTTCATCAACTCTTGATGAAGCCATGTCAACTTTCATCGGTACAATGTTCATTTTCAAATCACGAACTCTTTCGAGATTTATTCTACTCCCACTAGCCCGCATAGAGATAAATGGCACCAAGTTCCAAACTTGTGCGCATCTAGTCCTCCTCCAAGAAGGCATCTCTTCGAGCCACGAAAATCTCATTTTCGTCGGGACGTTAGAATTAATACCCTTTAGTTTCCTTAAGGATAAACGAACAATTTTCAGATTTGGGATTGAGTTTAATCAAAACAAATTTTGAAATATACCCACATCCTCAAATCTGTACAAATGACCACTTCGGAACCATTCCGATCCATATCTCATATGGCGTCTTTTGTACCGATTAGAAGGTTTATGGTCCATATCTTATATGCAACCATTAATTAGTGCCGCTGTCTCAAGGGCGTATCCCCAAAACATTTTGGGAGATCCTATTGACTTATCATTTATCGAACCATGTCCAACATGCGTTCATTTCCTCTTTTCGGACACATCTCAATGTTCCGAATAAGGCAATCGTGAAACGATTCCACAATCATAAATGATCATCAATATTCATAACTCAAATATTGCCTCTTCGATCCTATCGAAAGGTTTAGCTCAAATACTCGCCTTCTCGATCCCATCGAAAAGCTTTGATTTTCTTGCTTAGTTGATTTCGTATTTCGTTTTTGAAACTCTTTGAACCTTTCAAAAGTCTCCGTTTCGGCACGCATTAAATAGATATTTCCATATCTAATTTAACCGTCCATAAACATAACAAAATACTGATAGCCTCCTCTTGCCTCGGAACTTATCGGATCATCTACATGTGAATGTAAGTTCCAATAATTCGTTGGATCTTTCTCCAACCATTGGAGAATGATGCCCTTTGTCGTCTTGCCTAATAAATAAGTATCGCATTAATCAATCGAATCTAATTCGAATGATTCTAGCAATCCATCATATGAAATCTAGATACGCGAATCTCATTTATATGGCCAAGACGGCAATGCCAAAAGAAGCAATCAACCTCTTGGTTTAATCCTCCTCGGATTTCACCATTCTTTGAGTCACTAGTTTGAACAACTCCTTGTCCGAACTTTCTGTTTTGGAAAACATTTTCCCAAAATACCCTTAGACATACATTTCTTTCGATCCCGCTTTTGAATTACAAGGACATCCATGCATCTTTGGATTCCCCGGACACTCCAAGCATCTCCTATTCAAATTTAAATCGCATCTCATGCAATTCAGGGATCGACTTATCTATCGAATGCATATGATATTCGGTCACGACGATCAAATCTCGTACCATCAACACACGAGTGTTAATCCAAGACCCATAAGGCGTCTCAAAATTAACCTACTCTTTGAGCCGCATCGAATCATTCAACGCGCTCTAGCTCTTGAAACTATTTCATGAGCGTTGTATTTTACTTTCATATACACCCGAATTCTCAAAACAATTTTGAGAAATATGCGTCTATACATGCCACCACAAGGCACGTAATATCGTTCGATTCCTTCTTAAAGTATATCGAACCCGGCTTTCTCTAAAGCCAATGCCTCGAGCCCCGAATCTATCATTTCCGTGTCCAACACGTTCCTTTAAGTCTAAAGAACTATTCTTTAACTATCAAGGTTAATAACGGTAATTCCGGCCCAAAAACCATCTATCATATCGATCTCATCGATATATTTGGTGTTGCTTGAAAACATAATTCTAAACGGATGATGAAGATTAACTCCTAACCGTGCGTACTTAATCTATATGCTTATATGATGAATATATGATAGTGTTATTTTATCGAATCGATAACCCTCATACCGATACGGGACTCCAAGTCCATAACACTCAAGACCCATATTTCCGTTCCTCCCACAAGTGACTTTAGCCTATCGGGTGGGATCCCGTTATTTAGGTAGGATTATATCCAATCGTATCCAATACGACTCTTGAACCTTTATAGGATTTCGGTGATGGATCGTATCCCATACAATCCCAGTTCCGTGTGTGCATCCTATCTATGCCCCGAACTCCAATCTGATTGGCCTGGACGGTTAAGTCACAACCATCTCCAACGTATCGTTCAAATAAGCTACTAGTGAGTCGACTTTAGCCTGTGCCTCACAAGTCCCGATTTAACGCTTGCCACCCTTTCGATTGTTTCAATATCACGTGCCCGACTTTAGCCTGAACCCACGTGAAACGTAACACCGAACTCGGTAGTTGTGGATATGGAAGGCATTTTCATGACTTAAATATTATGAGGGATCATGCCATTGCATGTTTCTAAATTCGTGACATAATCATATTATATCACTATCACAAGATTTTCAATATGCATATGATTTTATTTGGGAGTCTAATTATTCTAAATAATTATCTAATAATATGCTAGTATGTTTGATGCCGATCAAATCGATATAAAGAACTCAAAATTCCGAGTTTCGTAGCCAAAGTTATCGCGAAAACAAAATCAGCAACCAGAAGGGGGTCCGTTATAACGGACTGCCCAGTCCGTTGTAACGCAGAGGCCCGTGGGCACGAGAAAGCCTCGCCCGGGCATGTCCGTTATGACGCAGGGAGGTCCGTTGTAACGGACTACCCCACGGGGACCCAAATAAGCCCTTGGGGACGCGACTTTTCACGTCCCACACACGCCCCTGCATACGCCCCTTCACCCCACGCTCCGTTGCAACGCTGGGCATGTCCGTTGTAACGGACTAGCCCACGGGGCGTGAGAAAACCCTGCCCGGGGCGCCCAAAACAGCCCCCGGGGCGGCAGAAACTCAGATTTTCTGCAGATTTTGCCGTTTCGTCCGTTTTCGCTCGTTTCCAAAACGATAAATCATGAAACTTTTTCATGATCATTCCTAGATACTCTCAATCAACTTTTGATCGATCTCTAGCGAATTCTACTTGTGATTTTAACGGAATTTGACTTTCTCTATATGTAACATCATGCAAACGGGTACGAACTTTGATAACCCGTGTGTATATCGAATATACGACTATGATTCGACCCTCGAATCGATGGCGATCGCTCTGATACCACTATTGGGGAATATCCTCGACCCCGGGCCCGCGCAGCGGAATGAAGGCCCGGTCCGATTCCCCGATTTCCGAGATCACGCCACGACTTCGAGGGTACGATGCGAATAGAAGGACAGATTCATACCAGTGCCAAATTGATGGCACACGAAGGGTTGATCGCCGCCTTCTATTTCCTTCGGTGTCACGTTGGTGACTAGCCCGTACATCCCATACCGCACGTCTCCCACCGTTTCGACACGCCTCGGGTTGTTTTCGTGCGTTCCATGCCCGCATGATTCCACAGCCCGTTACTCGATTACTTCTCCGGTTTGATCACAACGAAGAGCCACATGTGTCGCTCCTCTACCCGTATCCACCGTGAGTCGTAGCACCTCGGTCGCGGATGCACCTGCCTAGACGATGCACCGGCGAACTTGCATGATTGCGTTTCGATTCTCTAGACGGAGAAAATTCTTTTCTCCTTCTCTCTCAATCTCTTCGCACTCTTTCATCAAGTGATTAGAGTCTCTTAATTTCTGGATTAATTCTAAATTAACTCCATTAATTTTCTGGTTGAACTAATCTAATTATTCAACTGGTTGGACTGATGAGAGAGAGAGAAACATCCTATATATACTCCATAGGATAATGATGGGCCAAAAGGTATGTATATCTTCTATACACCTTTTCAAACAGAAAACTGCATACACCCTTTCAGTAATCTGTCAGAACGAAAATATTAAATCGTTCCAACCGACTTTGAACATTTACTAAAGTTGTAGATAATCTAATTATCTTTCCAACCCAATTTGGCCCAGCCCAATTGGAGTTCGGACCCGAAAGTTACGGCCGTTTTACTAACTGTATGTCAAACTGTCGCACCCTTTCGGTATTTCATTAGACCGATACTGATACTTCGATCAAATGAAATATATTACAACATGAAAGTTCTAGATAATCACATTATCTAACTAACCCAATTTGAACCATTCAAATCGGAGTTTCCTACTGAAAGTTATACCAGTTTTACTAATCTGTTTCGTATGCCCACGAACGCGTACGTTCGTTTGTCCTACGTACCATTTTAGCGATGATCCAAAACTGTATTTCCTTCAGTTGTATGTTTTGTAATATTACATATTAAGTTATTAGTATTTCATATATAAAATTTTAATCTTTCATTGCATTCAGATTTAATCATGTAATCTTATGTGAAATAATAAATATATAATTGAATAGACTTAATATAATGTGTATCTAAACAATATTATCGTCATTAATGTAGGATGATGTAAATTTCTAAGAATGTTTAAAACATATGGTGTAAAATAATGATCGGGATCAAAGCACATTACTACATTTAACATTTCAAATTAATACTTACAAATTGCCATACAAAATCATGTCGTAAGTGAGTAAATAATTTTAGAAACTTGTATTTTCCGTGCGAAGTATTTCAGACATAATTTCTATAAACTTTAATAGCTTAACAAAAAAAATAAAAATTAGTATGTGTTTTGAAAGCTTTGACCTTTTCTACATTTGTTAAAAAACATAAAATACAATTTCTACATATTTGATAGAGCGCTAGAGGTTGTGAATTCAAATTGCATTGCTAACAAAAATATGAATATATCGCAATGCTTATAATGAGTGAATTGATTAAAAAAAAATGCTGTTCTAGATCGGCTAGTTAGTAGTTTGCTTATAATGAGTGAATTACTTTGTTAAATTAAGATTTACTAATATTACACGTAATTAAGTACTTTATAGTGTGACTGTTTTTTACATAAGGATTGTATCATGCAGAACTGGTTTTCAAATCATGCTAATGTTATTTAACCAAAAGGAAAAGCATGATAAGATAATCAATATAAAGAGTATATGGTGTCTAGTTTGCTTGAAGTTCCGAGTCTTTATAAACAAAACCGTGATTGTCTTTGTCTTGGTTTTCGTTTAAAAATAATAATAACTATATATATTGTATACATATTTCACAGAGAAAAAATAGCGGAAATAAATCTTTAACATTTACTTAAAATTTGTTAATGTTTCTACGATATTCGTCTTTGAGATATCGGAGGAATCCAAAACAATTAATTAAGAAGTGTATCCATTTGGCGTTGTGTAGAGCCGGTTCTAAAAAAAAAATAGAAAAAACAATTAATCAGGTCCTCCAGAAATTTTAAATTGCAACAAAAAAGTTAATTATGTTATCAATTAATTAATTTGCAATTTAGTGTTTTAAATTGTCAAATAATTAATTAAACTTTAATATTTAATTAGTATCCCATTTTTTGGTCGATGGCTTTCAAACTGCTTCCGACTCATTTAATGAAATTTTAAGCGATTTTGTAGGAGTAAAGTTTTTTTATTGAAGGAAATAACAAAGTGATATTCGGTTATATTTTAATATAAAGAAAAGTTATTTACGTGTTTTGTTTTTGGATAATTATAAATCTTTCCTACTTTTGTTGTCGTCTTTTTGCTTGCCCTCCGTGTTATCTCTTCGGTCGCCTTTTTGGCCGTGATGAACGGTGATTTTGTTATTTGTCTAAAGATTCTCGTGTTCGTTCTTTCCACACTTGCAATGAGATCGTAGCCCACATTCCATCTCATATCCTACTCCCGTCTTGTTATCCTTCTAACACATTGATTGTCCTCGACACGTTGTTTATTCAAAATAAATAACAAATTAATATTATTAATATTAATACTTATATATAATTTTGCCAAAAATGAAACTCCAAGAATTAGCCACGTCATCATTTTTCAAATTTTTGTCATCCATTAGAAATCACATGATATATTTTGACAAAAATGAGACTCCAAGTCATCATTTTTCAAATTTTGGTCATCCATTAGAAATGACATGATATATTTTGACAAAAATGAGACTCCAAAAATTACCAAGTCATGTTTTTTAAAATTAATACTAATACTTATATATAATTTTGCCAAAAATGAAGCTCCAAGAATTAGCCACGTCATCATTTTTCAAATTTTCGTCATCCTTTAGAAATCAGATGATATTTTTTGACAAAAATGAGACTCCAAAAATTACCCACGTCACGTTTTTTTGAATTGGGACTGTCCATTCAAAATTAGATGATATAAACTGTCACACATGGTATAATAATAATAATAATATTAATAATAATAATAATAATAATAATAATAATAATAATAATAATTATTATTATTATTATTATTATTATTATTAGCACGTATAAAGCTTGGAAAATCTCTCTTCTCTGGTTCCTCCACGTCATCAAAAACTTTCTGACCGTTTGATATGTGATTTTTGAAGTGTCGTCTGATTGATTGTTTATGGACCATTGGATATGCTTTTTTGGTGATGCACATCACCATGTTAATATGAACCATTTGATCTTGATCAAAATGTCCCAATTACTTGGTTTTTCATTTGAACCTGATTCATATAAACAAACTATTGTAAAAATTACATAAACATTGATCCATTGTGGATCAAGTTCATTTTTTTTGTCTCAAATAAATATGAGAACTTTAAGAAAAAATACTCCTAATTTTTTTAATATTGTAAAAACCCCCTAAATTTAAATATGTACATGTTATCTTTTATTATTTAAAAACAATCCTAAAGTTTTTGTACCATATAATAATTTTTAATCATGTTTGTATAATTTTAATATTTCATACATTATATATATGTTTGACTTTTGTAATTTTTTTCCATGAAAACTAACATAAAATAATAATAAGACGAACAACAATATTAAAAGAACACCTTCCGAATATTTAAAAATTAAAATATCATGGAACTATTAAAGAAATAAATAAAAGGAGAATGAAAAATAAAAATACAAGATGTTTAAACCGATATTTTTCTATCAATATATTTTAAAGATGTTTATGTATTATTATTTATTTTATTATTACCCGATGTTCTCTTTTCATGAATAATAAAAGAAATATTAAAATTATATAAACTCAATATGTAATTATTTTATTTTTTTGTAATCACTGCATGTTAAGAAATGTTTATGAATTTTCTTAAACTTAATAAAATTAATAGAAAATAACAAAAATATTTTTTAATTATTACATTTGAAAATAGAAGAATATTTTGGTACATTTTTTTTTTTAATATCATCCATAAGGGGTATTTGAAAATAAAAGTTTGGTAGAAGAGGTTTTGGAGTTTACAAAAAGATAGGATTTTTTTTTTTCAATATCCAAAAATATTAGAGATTTAAAAATATAGCAAAACACATATGTGTGAACAATCAAATAAAAAAACGTAGAATTCAATTTTGTATTATGCAAAAGAAAATCACGGCAGACTCGAGAAAAAGCTAGTATGACTAAACTAATGGAACTTACTACACAACTTTTGTTGTTGCGAATTTTTGTCAATGTTTCCGAAGTTAGGAGTTTCATCAAAGTACATGTAACTAAATCATTTCCATTTTCCTATTGTTGCTTAATTATCCATCCATAGTAACATGTAAATAAGGAGTGTTTCGCAAATTGTGAAGAGAGACAACTAGTAAAGTGTATTCGGTTTTCGTTGTTTCAAAAAAAATTCAATTATATGTTTTGCAATTTTTGAAATTGGACAAGGAACATTTGTAAAAACTTCCTAAATTGTGTACGAAACGCTCATGTTTTTTAGGGTTGGGAGCAGCAATGATACTAACCTCACCTATTTCCCCACTTTTTTTCCCGAATGATGATGTGGCATTTCTGGGTGTATCAGGTCATCAAACCAAGTTTGTTCAAAAAAACAAGCCCAAAAAAAACATTAACAATTGGGGTCACGAGAGAGAGAGAGAAAACTATTGGAGAGAGAAGCTCAACCCTAACTCTCGACGAGAGAGAGAGAGAGAGAGAGAGGTGTCACGAACTGCCACCGGGTAGATTCAACGAAAAAGTGACTCTGAGAGAGAGAAGCCAAGAAGCTAAGGCAAAAGTTAGGATTTTTTCTTTCATTCTTACTGCAATTCGTTTTTTGATTTTTTTCTCTAGTGTTTTCTACTCGTTTGTTTCTTCGATGGTGATGTTTGGAGATGGAGCAAAGCGACTGTGGTGTTTGTTCATCTTTTTCATCTTCATATGATGTTTCATCTCGGCCCACAAACAACCTTCGACCATAATCCGAAATTAGAATACTGGCCCGGGTTTTTCACCGGAATTAGAAATCCATCCTGGTTCTTTACTGAAATTGGAAAATCTACCCGGGTTCTTCAGAGAAATCGGAGTTGTGAGCCATTAATGGTGAGATGTAATCTGTTTGAACGTGTATTGTAAGATGTTTGATACAAAACAAATTTAAGATGGCTGGTACAATTTGCGTGCTGATACAAGGCAAAATTTGTATAATGAACATAGTAATATGTAGTGCTACGAGTCAAAATCAAATTTTAATGCCTTAATTAATCATTATTTGGGTTTAGAATGAACTTGATAATTGCTTATTTCAATAATCGAGTGTTATTGAATTAATTATTTTAAAAGGTAGATGATGCTTGGAGGCAGATCGATAATACGTCGAAGCAAAAAAGATCAAACCAAAAATAAATCTTGGGTGTTGTTATATATTTATATGATTTGTTTTGTTTGTAATATTTGGATGATCAAGTATAGTAGATAAAATGTTTGATTTTGTGCTCTTGAGTTTTGTTTGGTTGAACTGTTTGCATATTTAAAAGTATATTTAAAAGTAGCATTAATTAATAAATACATATACATATATATATATATATATATATCAATGTTTTAAATAGCGGCGCTTCAACGGCGCTATAGCGTGCTATAGCGGATTTTTGGAGGTAAATGCTGCATCGCTTCAGAATTTAGCTCTGTAGCGTTTTGTTCCGCTGCAACGCTATAGCGGACTGCTATAGCATGAAGCGTTCAAATATAGCGACCGTAGCGGTGCTATAGCGTGATTATTATTATTATTATTATTATTATTATTATTATTATTATTATTATTATTATTATTATTATTATTATAAAAATCATAATTATGTTAAAACTAATAATAATCATTATAATCATTACACAATAATAATAATGATAGTAATAATAATAATAATAATAATAATAATTATTATTATTAATATTAATATTATTTTTATAAAATAATAATTATTGTTATTAAATAATAATAATAATAATAATAATAATAATAATTATTATTATAGGAAGAATCAGATCAACAACTATTATTAGCATTATTATAATAACAATAATATAATAATAAAATAAACATAAAAGTAATAATAATAATAATAATAATAATAATAATAATAATATATTTTTCTTAGAGATGAATATTTAATTTAAGTTAGTTTGTGAGGTTGATATAAATAAGCATTTGATATAATTTTATTTATAATATTGGGCCGTTAGATTATATTTATGTGCATATTGTAGTATTATAAAACTAATAATTTTGATCAAAATTCGCTGCTATGGTGAAGCGACGCTATATCGCCCGCTAACGCTAAACGCTAAATTAAACATCAAAAACGCTGCGTGCCGCTGCACGCTATTTAAAACATTGATATATATACAATTTCAATTCATCTCGTGCATTCGAAAAAAGTACCCAATTTACATATCAAACCTCTTTATCCTTCACTCTATGTACTTGAATATTTTCCAAACTATCACAACCGATTTCAAGAAAAAACACAAAATTCACAAATAGTCGCTGATTTTGCAGGCAATCGGTTTTAATAATTGTGAGAACGTACCAGGCAGCTGAAAAAACAGACGATATAAAAAAAATTAGTAAACATATTATATTTGTTATAAAATTTAGTAAACAGTGAAGTGAAATTCAGAAAAAATATCTCAACTTCTCTACGATTTCCAGCCTTTATTAATTGATTTCAACATGCTTGCTAATTTCACAAAACAAAACTTAGTTTTCTGTTAATAGAAGCATATATGGTACAAACAAAAATGATTTTTTGAATTTAAGCAATTCTACGGAGAGATTGAATAAGAATCTGAAAACTCCACTTCTTATTGCCCAAATCAAATTGCTAATTGGTCAATTTCGTTTATTAATTCGATCTAAATTCAAGTACATAATCAGATCAACAAACCCGCAAATCTAGAGAGAGAGAGAGAGAGAGAGAGAGAGAGAGAGAGAGAGAGAGAGAGAGAGAGAGCAAACCTCTCGTGCATGCCAGATGAGAGAAAGAGCATTTTCGTGCACCCCTTCTCGGTCGACGGTCGCTTTATTTGCCTTCTCGTAAATCCTAGGCGAGCCGAGAAGGAAGAGAAGTGGGAGGAGAAACGAGCCAGTTTTATTTTCAAAAGAAAACAAGAGTTCAGCTGGTACCATAAAGTGATTTGACTTTTGAGTCATATGCTGGTGCAGTGACGTGGCAGACCATGCCATGTCATCATTTCGGGAAAAAGAGTGGGGAAAAAAGTGGGGATAGTAACATTACTCGGGTTGGGAGTTGGTCCGATGAAAATTGAAAGATCTCGTTGAAATTATTCGTTTGGAAATTTCCCGAGGAGACCATCGGACAATATCTTGTCCACATATTTCTATGTCCGTTGGATTTTATCATGATTACATTTTTGCTTGATGAAAATTATCCCTTGTTAACTTTTCCATCTTGTCAACTTTAGAAAGAACCATCACCGCTTTCTCTATTTCGGCTTTCAACTTTAGATAGAACCAATTTATTTATTTTTTTCATTTTACTTGCAGATTTGAAATCTTTTTTTTTTTTTGAAGGAGAAGGCAATTGCCATCAGTCATTTTATATAAAAAACAAAAGTTATTTACAATGATCTGAAAATTTTATATATCATGTTTTGCTTCTTGTTGGTGTGAATCAGTAATGATATGATCCAGAGTGGAAGTTTAAGCTTGTTAGAAATTGGGGATAGTTGAATCTTGTTGAATGATTCATATTCATTGATGTAATTTGGTTCATACAAAATATTCCAAGTTTCACATGTCACTTGTATTTTTATTTATGAAGTAGATTTGCTTATTTTCTTGACTGTTATTTACTTAGATGAAATGGAAGGGCAAGATAGATAGATTTGTTTTTTTTAAGAAAATATGGATTTGTTAATGCCGGCATGCCAACGGCCACATATGGCTACATTCTTGACTGAAGCCCTCTGAAGAGGATGCTTTTCTCTCATAGCTCAACAGAGCCATTTATAGTCAAGATTGAACCAAATTTCACCATTTGAGATCGAAATTGAGAGGAGAGAACGATTCTATTGGGTCCCAAAGGTTGTTACGACGTGGCTAGGAAAGAGAAGAACGAGTAACGACGTTCGTACGTGGAGAATTGACTCGTAACAGCAATGGCGAAGGTATTCGAAGACGAAGAACTCTTCTCCAGTGATTTGTAGGGTTATAATTGCTGGGGAGAATTCATTTATTATTTCTGTTATAATTGAAAACTGGAGTTGTCCATTCCAAGAGCAAATGGAGGGGATGAAGAGGCACTTAAGCTTTGTTTTGATTGGCTGAAATATCTGAGTTACGATTGTTGCAAGAACATGGAAGAAATTTTTTTCTGTGGCAGTTTGTGTGTAGAGATCGTGTAACTAGGGTGCTGTTCGGGAGAAACAGTATTATATTCCGACCGAACATGTCTGAAATATCCCGGAATAAAAAGTTGATTTAGCATTTTAGTCTATTCCATATTGAACATGGAATAGCTCTATTCTACGTGTAAAGACCCTTTATTTCGGACAAATTTACCCTTTTCTATTCCTACTTCTACTTACCTGGCAATATAATAATAATATATCTCTCTCTTCTACTTTCCCTCTCTCTTTCTCTCTTATCAGCCAACAAAAGTCCTGCTAGCTCCTTCTCCGACGAAGTTTAGCCGTCTCGCTAGAGAAATCAATTAAAAAATACCTCCACGAAAATATGTATATTTCTCTCAGTCGAAAGAGATCCATATTACCCACCCCCTTAATCTCCTTCTTTCATTTTTGAGATATTCTGACGCTACGAATTGGACCCGCGATGGAGAAGGCGAGATGGACCCTGACAATGGAGAATCTTCAATCTAGGTACTAAATTGCGATGGATAAACTTGCAGCCTTGATTTCGGTAACATGTTCTTATTTGTTCTTCTAGATATGCCATGCAATCTTTGCTACTTATGATGACAATTAGGATCACATCTATTAAAATATTGAAATGGCAGAAGCTCATAGTTGTTTTTGAAAGAAATTGATTAAAAATGCCAGATACCAGTAAGAAATAATTTCTAATTTGTCTAATTTGCCAGATACTAGTAAGCACAAAGTCTCATTTGGATAATTATTGATTTGTTATTATCCCCCAAATAAGTATTTGTTCTGGATTTGACTTAATTTGCATAAAATATCCCTACATTGTGTTATTTATTCAAAGTTCCAATGCAATTAGACCCCTTTAATTCTTCGCAATTATGGTTTTTGCGGTGCAGAATTTGCATTTAGAGAGAAAAAAAAGAGCAATAAAGAATTAAAGAGGGATTCAAATGTGAAAACAAAAAAGGATGGCAAGCACTCCCTCTTAGCGGTTTGATTTGCTCTCCTCAATTTGATTTTGTGCAAATTGAAACTCCCTTTAGTATAATTTGTCTAATTTATGTGAGTATCATATTTCATGTGTTGATTTTTGCCATTAAATTTTGATCGATTCACGTCTATGTTGCAGCGGAAATGGTTGTTCCTGCCAGGGAGGCTGAACCAGATATTCCATCGCCCAAACTGATGCTATCTTATAGGTATTTTAGAATCAGAATTGGCTACATGAAAACCGGGATAATCCCAACTGGTGTATGAAATTTCAGTAAATTCTTCGATAATTGCTTTATTTTTTTATATATGTTTTATTCTTGTAATATATCTTTTATTATTGCAAAAGCATATTTGTTGAATTGAAAAAAATCAACAACAAGGGTAATTTAGTCATTGACCATTTTTCTATAGCTTTAATCAATTTTCTTATTCTATGAATGTTACCGAACATATATGGAATATAATGGTTTAGTCGACTATTCTCTATTCCTCTATTCTTCTATTCCATGCTTTGCCGAACGGGCCCTAGTAGAATAGATAGGAATGATCTGGTTTAAGTGTGTGTTGCACGTTTGCTTGGCCACACAGGATCTGCAGTGTCATTCAACTTTGACTTTGTTGCCTTTGGTGTAAGGGGTTAAGTTCTGACCCTTTGGGATCTTTCGTGCAATGGGTCTAGAATATGGGTCGTCGGGATCTACTGTTTGGGTTTCTTTGTAGCCATTTGTGTAGTGGGTCATTTAAATAGGAATTGTGACCCGTTTCACTAAAACATTTATATCTTTCTCGTCCTTCCACCAAATAGTACGATCTTTATATCGAAATCACTCGTCTCGGCCAGAGGAATCCAACCATGGTGTTGGTTTGTAGAGATTTGGTCTTTTTTAACTGAAATAAACATAAATTCATCATTAAAATATTTTCCTCAAGAATTATTGAAAATTAAGATTATAGCATGTTTTTATGTTTATTTAATATTATTTTGCATGATTTTAAACCCTAAAAGTGTGCTTAATTATGCTTATTACAGAATCCAAAAGCATTGACAAAATTAATTTTTGTTGCCACATAATTTTATATAAAACTAGCTTCTGTCTCGCGCAATTATGTGGGAGGTGCAGGATTGTTGTCGAGTTTTCGATTATTTCTTTTTGATATGTTATTTTTTATTTGGTTTATTTTTCGGTCTCTTTTTAACGGCATTTCATTCTATATTTTAAGTTGTAATTTAATATACTTTTTCCAATTTAAATAAACATTTTATATGTGCTCATTGTGCAAATCATATCAACGAATTATGAATATATCGTACGTAACACAAATGGATATAATACACAATATATAAATAAGGCGTGGCCTTTCACTTCTTCTTTCTTCCGGTTCGATCATGTCTCATAGTGCTCAAATGAACAAAGAGGTCATGCTCTCTCCATTCTATTCATAGAAAGAGAGAGAAATTGAAGGACAATGGTTGAGGCAATAAAATGTTGGTAATACGGGATTCAAATGGGGATTTCTAATAAACAACTCTTTATTATAATTCTAATAGGCTCTTGCAACTCTTTCTCTCTTTTCTATTTGATATTTTTGATATATGAATTGCTAAACATCCAATCCCTATTTATAGACTCCATAAACTTGAAATACAAGGAATTAAAATCTTGCCTTAAAACTATTTCCTAAACTAATTTCCTTATAATTAAAACCCGCCCAATAATAATTTCCTAAATTACTTTCCTTAAAATAAACTTTCCCTAAAATTAATTGGGCTAATTAAAATTAATAATTATTAATCGGGTTTGGGCTTATTAACAGAAAAGAGTAGCAACGATCGAAGAGATTTCAGAGAGGGAGAAAAGGAGCGGGAGGAGAGGTGTCCTTCAAAGGCGCGGGGACTCTAAGAGGTATCCACGAAGCAGCGGCCGCTCTATGAACCATAGTTTTGTTTGGTTTGCTTAGTAAATTAGTCCCATCTGTACAAAAAAGGAATGGTAAAAAAAATTGTTTCTATTGCCCCATTTTTACTGTTTTTTTTAATATGTTATGAATGGCACGATAACAACCGAAGAAGATTGTCATCGAAGACGAGTTTGAAGTGACAGTTTTTTTTTCAGTTTAGATAAGATTCAGTTCTTGCTTTGAAAGGTCTGTTCTTTTATTTTGTTCACAATTCACTTATATACTTGTATAGTTTGATCATATTATACATACTTTTCTCTCTCTAACGAGGCAGGGCAATTCGAGCTTCTCCATCTCCTTCGATACTTGCTCGAAGAGTAAGGGACAAACAAAGAGAGAGCGGGGCGTGAAAGAGAGATTCGACGAGATCTTGAGATTCTTTTCCAGCAAGTACAGTTTAAAAAAGATCCCCTCTATCTCGAGCGTTTGCACATCATCAAAAGTGTGATTCTGTAAGCACTTAAGCTCAAACTTTTAGGCACTGAAAAAAAAATACGTTTTATCCTTAGTTTTTTTTGCTATTACTTTTCCTTCAAGATTCAAGAACACATAAGTCAGGTACTTGATATAATGTTTCTATAAAAAAAAATCTTTTTATGGTATCCAAAATTTGCATAATTTCTGTAAGACCTCTTTGTTCCATTTATTTAATTTATTTCACTTCCATCAAAACACATAATTTTAATCAATTCTGAGACTAACAAATTTTGCATAATTTGTGTACAAATTTTCTTTGTTCTTTTTGAGGGTTTATATGAGCAGTGGATTTTGGTACCCAACTTGTGGCTGTGGGTGATAAAAAAAAGGGTATATATAAGTATAACTAATGATGCTAAATTCCTTCTTTCTGATTCTAATAAAATAATTTTTTGTGCAAAATTGGAGAAATAAGGGAGGGTTTGAGGAAAAGGATATAAATCCAATTTTACAAAAAAGACATACTTGTATTGCTATCTTGACTTTTTACAAACTTGTTTGTAACAAATCCAAATAGTAGTTACTTATGTTCAAAATATGCGTACATGTGCAGCTCAAATTCTCAAGGCAATTCTGTAATTCTGTTACTGCTACGGATATGGTATCCAAAATTTCTAAAGGTTAGCATTCATGAATCACAATTGTTTGTTTATTTTGAAAGTGATCAATTGAAAAGTTTGTTTTTAAGAAGTACAAACAATACTATTATTCACAAGGACAAAATACATGTACTGGTTTCTTTTCTTATTGAGTGTGATTTAATTATTGAATCGACATTGTTTCGTTACACATTGAAAGTTCAGCAATAGATACTTCATGATTTTTTCAAGGCCGGGGTTTTCTAGCAATTCCAATAACAGAGGGGTCTTTTTGCAATTTAAGAATTTTTTGTAAAATTTCAGCAAAAAATGTGGATTTAATAAAATTCAAGCAAAATCAAGGGTTCTTTTGGTAAAGTTTCATTTTTTTTTGGAAATCAAAGGTTCTTGTAAAAAAAAAAATCGCAAGATCAAACATCTTTTTTGCTTAGTCTCAGTCTTTAAATATTATGATTTTCATTTGGCATTTTAGCTCTATGATGTCTTCCTAAGATGTGTTTTAGTTGGGAATTAGTTTTTATAATTATATTTTATTCAGATGAATCTTTATATAGTATATTTTTTCATGTTTTTCTATTGTAATTACCTCTTTATATATTTTTTCAATTTTCAATTATCAATTTGGTTAAAACACATATTGGTTGTCTTGATGAAACATTTTTGCTTCATGTCTCAAAAGAATTCACATAAGTATTATTGACATTATCAAGTTAGTAAGTGGGGAATGTTAGATATTTAATAACATGGCTCAACTAATAACGAGGATAGTCTTTTACAACTATTTCTATCACATAAATCAACTATTGATTCGTATTCCATTATTATCTAGAAGTGTTAACGTAGAAGTGACATCAATTAATATATTATTAAATTATTAAATATATTCATATGTATATTCTTGGTCTTATCTATCCATGCATTTATTTTGTTTTTTTTTTAAATTGTCACATTTAGTTGCTAATAAAGAAATCATCACATTTTTACGGGGAACTAAGTAAATATTTGTTATATTATGCTATGATATTCTTTTTATTGAAGTTATTAATAATAAGATTTGCTTTTCCAGATAAATTAATATTGCAATTCTTTGAACTAACTTTACATAATATTATGAATGATTTGTACTTGACAGTGAAATTATCATTTATCATAAACACTAAATTTAATAGCTCGCAGCGAAACGCAGATAATATTTCTAGTGGAAAAAGTAAAATGACGAGCCTTCAATGTATATAGAAGGTGAATTTTGAACGTTGTGTCACTTCATATTGAAGGTGTTTATTGTGATATGTTTGTATATGATCATGATAATATGTTTTGTTAATATAACAACTGATTTTTAAAGACACCGTTGTCAGTATCTTTTTCAATTTCATATTTTTACAATTACGTTATTTTAAATGTTGTTTCTTTTGATTATTAAGAAAACAAATAATAAACAAAAAATATAAAAAGAAACTTTATATATCAAAGCATATTGAATACCTAGATGGGAAAAAAACCCGCCGGGCTTCCCGCCGCGAAGCGCGGGCAAATTTTCTAGTTTTATTTATAAGTAGTAACTATATACATTGTATACATATATCATAGAAAGAGAAAAAAAATATATATCAAAAAGAACCTCTTTAACATTTACTAAAAAAATGTTAATATTTCTTTAAAACGTTCGTCTTTGAGATATTGAAGGAACCCAAAAGCATTGACATAATTAATTTTTGTTGCCGCATAATTATATATAAAATGACGTCCAAGTCTCAAGGTGTTCTCGTATTTATAATAACTCCCAAGGTAATTTTGTATCGCGGTTAATACTTTTGCGTCGATTATTTCCTAATATCTTCCGACTCGTTTGAATGAATTTAAAACGGTTTTGTAGGAGCTAAAGTTCTATTGACGATCCATATTGGATGAAACATTTGTTATCCTTCTAACACATTGATAGTCCTCGAGAGATTCTTCATTCAAAAGAGAGAATAAATATCGCAATTAAACTAATGGAACTTACAACGAAATTTTGGTCGTTGCCGTATAATAAGAGTTTCGTGGAAGTACATATAATTAAATCGTTTTCATTTTTTTTTATTGTTGCTTAATTATTCATCCATAATGGAGTGTTTCGCAAATTGAGAAGAGAGCATTAGGAAAATGTATACGGTCCTCGTTTTTCTTTTCGTTCAATTATGTGTTCTGCAATTTTTGAAATTGGGCAGGAACATTTGTAAAAACTTCCAAAATTGACCCAATTGAGTGCCCAAAATCCAATCCAAATTGGGCCTCGCATTGCGTTCTAGAGTGATGTTTAGCTCGGCATTGGAGCACAGGACCTTCTACTTGTTCATATCCTTCGTAATGCAATTATCCAAACCATCATCATCATAACTCATATCCAGTTGGGTATCAGAGAAAATTTTACAGGGTTTCGAGTTTTCTTTACCGTCGCCAAGCTCTGCCTTTCCGTTCTCAGTAATTTCACCATTAAATTGAGGAATTCCTAACAGGACAGGTACAGAATCCGAAATTTCCGGATTTAATGGACAAATTACAAGCTGGGCATGTAGATTGACATCGGAGACAAGAACAATCGAGAGGTTCTTGAATCCAAGCTTGGCGACGCGTGTGGAATTGAGAGGATGCTTTATCTCACGGTCGTGTTGAAGAACAGTAACGTATATAGGATTATCCAGAGGGGGGAAGTTAAATCGACAACAAAGACAGAGCTTTAATGGCTTGGAGCATTTGGGACAAATAGGTATTTTTGTCGATTTGCCATGGCTGCCCATTCCATTAGTTTCTCGTTAGTCTGAGTGCACAAGATTAGGGATTTAGGGTTTTGGCCTGATATGAATTCAGTTCCTGGATTTTACAAAATTCGTTATTTAATATCCCGGATTAGTTAAAAGCCTCTAAAATCAAATATTCACGAAAATACTGTGCATTGCAGACTGCTTTTCTATCATGCGTATATCATTTTAATGAAACGAAAAAAGCATGACAATGAGAAGAAAATTTATATATAATAATAATGTATACGCATTATGGTTCTCTCTAACTTCTTAATTATAATCAATAAATCGTTGACGAATATTTTGGAAAATTAGAGCAAGTTGTTTCCACTATTTTTTGTCAATAAGATATTAAGATGTCAGAGAAGATCAATAACGTTCCGATTGCACAACGTGCAGACCTAATAACTCTACAAACTAACCCTTCAATCGTGTAATTCAATTTTTAGAATAGTCAAAATGAACTAATTTTTGTCAAGTGGCAAGTAAAATTTCGCTCTACGGAGAAATTTTGCGTATTCTAAATTTTATTATTCAAAATTTCTTATATCAGTCCAAAACTTATGAAAATGTAGAACAAAAAATATTTGATAGTGTCCCAATTTTCAAGTGGATTCAAAGTAATAAAATCTCCACAAATTTTTATTCGGAAGACAAAATCAAAGAGTATCTCTTGATAAAAAAATTTAAATTTCATATCAAAATCTCCAATTTGGCACATTGCACCATACAATTATAGATCAAACAGTATAAGAATGGTACAATTTCGAGTTACGAGTAAAAAGTAATCTAAGATTTACAGATCGGTCCTTGTCAACTTTATAGAAAAATTCAGAGAACTTTTATCACAAAAAGAAGTTATCAGAAAATCATAGAAATTCGAAATTATTTCCTAAATTTGTCAAACAAGCATCTACATTAACACGATTAAAATATCTAAAACATTATGCAATTACTATGATTTTCTCAGATTTAGAAGTGCAAGAATTAACAAGAACAAACAGAACAGTGAACAAGATTTTGACAGATTTACAAATAAGTCTAAAACATAATGATTTTCAGCAGTTTTGTAAATGGCATAACAATTTGAATGATACTCTAAATGAAGCGAAACAAATATCTAATGATGTAACTAATGAAAATTATAGAGATATAGAAAGTACTTAATAAAATAAAACAAAACAGATGAATTAATAGACATATTCACAATTTGTTTCAGTACTAATCTTAAATGACCAGAAATTAATATATAATATAATGTATACGCCTTATGGTTTTTTCTCTTTCTTAATTATAATCAATAAAATCATTTGTTTGGAGACATTTTTGGAAAATTAGAGCAAGTTGTTTCAAATGTTTGTCAATAATCAGTTAGTTATTTTAATGGTTTTACGGGAATTCTTTACTGGTAAACATCGTTAAAGTTCGACTAAAAAATTGCGAAAATAGTTTTACGTCAATAATTTATAACTCTCAAATATCAATTTGCAGAAGATTAATACATTTGACTTTTTCGAAATATATTTGGAACATTGTGTTATGTTACTATGTATTATCTCGTGGATTATTCAAATTTTATATATATGAATATGTAAAATCATTTGAATGCATTTAAAATATCGCAAAAAATCATATGAGTGCTAGTATTTAGCTCGGGTCCGTGATCCTGAAAAACTAATTTTTTGTCTCAAAATGCAAGAAGATTCGGACTTATTAGTTAATTATTAAATTTAGTTTATGTATTTACAATGTTTTCACTTTTCTATTTATGTTTTCTTTATAATATATAATTTATGTATTTACAATGTTTTTCGCACGGAAATGACGATGATTCAAACTGTTGTATCCGATGATTTAAGGAAAATTCGAATTCTAATGTCTCCTTTAATTAAGTGCTAGTATTACTTTGTTAAATGAAGATTTACTAATATTACGTGTAAGTACTTATTAGCACGAAATTAAATATTACATGGTGTAACTATTTTTTACATAAGAATTGTGTGCATTGTATCATACATAATTTATTTTCAAATCATACTAATGTTATATAACCAAATGAAAAGCATGATAAAGATACTCAATATAAAGAGTATACATTTGATTGTTTCTAAAGTGAACACATCTCGATTTTTATTTAAAAGTAGTAACTATATATATTGTATACATATTTCGTAGAAAGAGAAAAAAAAATAGCGAAAAGAACCTCTTTAACATTTACTACAAAAATGTTCGTTTTTGAGATATCGGAGGAACCCAAAAGCATTGACATAATTAATTTTTGTTGCCGCATAATTATATATATAATTCTTTAATGGTAATATTTCTTTAAAAATTCTCGTATTTATAATAACTCCCAAGGTAATTTTGTATTGTGGTTAATACTTTTGCGTCGATTATTTCCTGTTAATATATTCCGACTCGTTTTAATGAATTTAAAACGGTTTTGTAGGAGCTAAAGTTCTATTGACGATCTATATTGGATGAAAAAAACGGTTATCCACCCATAATGGAGATAACAAATATTGCTATTAAACTATTGGAACTTACTACGGAATTTTGGTCGTTGCGAATTTTTGTCAATACTTTTGAAAATAAGAGTTTCATCGAAGTACATGTAATTAAATCAGTTTCCATTTTCCTGTTGTTGCTTAATTATCCATCCATGATGGAGTGTTTTGCAAATTGAGAAGAGAGAATTTGGTAGAGTGTATCAGGTCCTCGTTTTTTCTTTTCGCTCAATTATATGTTTTGCAATTTTTGAAATTGGGCAGGAAACATTTGTAAAAACTTTCAAAATTGTATAAGAAATGTTGATGTTTTTTGTGGTCAAGGAATGCCTAACTTGATTGCAACATTTTACTACCCAAATAAAAAAGTTTTTTTTTGGAAATCTGATTAGTGTGAGACCTGAATGGATTCATTATAAACTATTCTTAAAAACCAATCGACACAATTCCGTGACATACATCACCGTATGAGTTGAATTGAAAAAAAGAACGACACAAATATTACTAAATTTTGATAATAAAATCATAACCTAGTTAGTTGAGTGTAAAACACAAAAAAGTGTATGACATGAGAGGTTGTGGATTCGGTTCAAATTGACGTCAATAGATGAAATACATACGAAACTTTTTCATTTATTATCAAAAAAAAAATGAGACAATATAAACTCTCCATTTTCAAATTCAAATTCAAATTCATATCCAATTTCAAATTGAGGCAAACGCTTGAGCCAAGGTTTTTCGTGATACATCCTTGGAGCCTTTGCCTATGTACCATCTAATACAATCAAAATTTTCAACTCAAATCGATTGAATTTATGCCAATTGATTTCTCAAACTTATTTTATCCCCGGACTTTTTTTTATTGATTTTTGTTAACCATGACGAATCGACAAGATTATAGAGATTTAGGGTTTTGGCCTGATATGAATTCAGTTCCCGGATTTTACCAAATTCGTTACTTGATATCCCGGATTAGTTAAAAAACAAAATCCTAAAATCAAATTATTCACGAGATTACCGTTCAAAAACAATGTATTGTAAAATGAAGACTGCGTTTCTAACATTGAAATCATGCAAATATCATTTTAATCAAATGAGAAAAGCATGACAATGACAAGAAAATTAATATATAATGTACACATCTTATGGTTTTTTCTACTTCTTAATTATAATTAATAAATAATAAATTATTTGTGGGGATATTTTTGAAAAATTAGAGCAAGTTGTTTCCATTGTTTGTCAATATAATTAAGATGTCCGAGAAAGTCAATTACATTCAGATAATTTATAATATATTTTATTGCTTTTCAAGCAAAAATTTCCTTTTGGGTCAAATCATGTTGATTTGCCCCCATTAAAAATTGTTCGTCAGTAAACAAGGAAGAACGAAGGTAAATTTTTGGAGCATTTCTGCAAATAATTTATTTGGAATCAAAATTTAAAAAATAGCCCCTTTCTAAAAATATTCCAAAAATAATTTTTTTTAGATAATATTTCAAAAATAACCCAAACCGGGTTTTTAAATCCCGCCGGTAAAAATTTCATTTTTAAATTTTTTTTAAATATGATATATTTCTCCAAATTTTACCCGAACATCTTTTATGAACTAATTAATACACCTAATTAAAATAATAACAAGTACATGTTGGTTGTTAACTTAATACATAATTAATATTTATTCGAATTCATAAATTTGAATAAATTTTAATGAATATTTAATCATATCTTTTAATTAGCACGTTAATTAAATGTAATTGTTCTATAATGGAGAATTCGACGGGTACATTTTGGGGAGTGATTTTTTTTTAAAATAAGTTACTGACACGTTTGAAATTTTTTTATTAAAATTTATTGCATTCCAAAATGTACCCGCCGAATTAATATATAATGAATCAATTGTTCACAACATAAAGTTTTTGATACCTAATTTTTCGATACCTAATTTGTTTCGATACCTAATTTTTTTGATGCCAACGAAGATCGAACTCACAATTTATCACAACATAAAATTCTTTTGTAATTCACACTCAATCAATTAGGAGATGAACTCAATGACACGAAGAAGATAATTTGGAAGTTACATAAATCCGTTTTAAAACTTTACTGTATCGATTTGTTTTCAAAATATTTTCTGTACATTGTGTTATGTATTGTCTCGTGAATTGCTTTTTTTTTTGAGAGTTCTATCATACATCTTTCTAAAATTATATTTTGGATTTTTAAAATGTTGTATCTTAAATTTTACTTTTTCTGATTATTTTACGATCAAGATTTTTTTATCTAGGATACCATTCATTGATAAATACATTGAAAAAATTTCATAAATAAATTTTTAATATTGTGTTGAGTGTTTGAATTTAGAAATAATATTTTGCTTAAATAAGTTTAATAATGACAAAATTTATTATATTATTTTCGAATATGACACAATGCTAAACATTTATTTAGTACTCTAATATGACATACCAAAAAGTTAAATAATACTATAAGATAATAAAAAACATGCATCGTCATACATAAAAAAAGTAAAATGCTATGAATCATATGACATATATAGTAACAAATCATTAACTGATAATTTTTCATTGATTCAAAATGAAATGGAAATTAGAAATAATATCAAACTTGATAGTGAAAGTAATTTAATAAATAATATCAAAATTAAATTTAGAATATATAAATGCAAATTATTTTATATCATATGATTTTTTTTATTTTACATTTTTTAAAATAACAATATTATTTGATAGGTATTTTATAAGTTTAATATAATAACTTATTTAGATAGATAAACTATAATTTTCATTCTATTAGTTATTTAAATTTTTAATATTAAATTTGTTTGGTTAAAAAAACAAATATAATCTACATAGTATTATATGAGATTCTAATAGTTATAATTTTATTTAAGATAAATAATAATACTTAAAATTGAAATATGAATGTCAAAATAAATAGAAAATTAAAATGAATATATTTAATGAATTTATAAAATTAAATGTCTAAACTTTATACTAATATATGTTGTATGTTTGATAATATTACATATTAAGTTATTATTATTTCATATATAAAATTTTAATCTTTCATTGCATTCAGATTTAATCACGTAATCTTATGTGAAATGATAAATACATAATTGAATAGAATTAGTATAATGTGTATATAACCAATATTATCGTCATTAATGTATGATGATGTAAATTTCTAAGGATGTTTAAAACATGGTGTAAAATAATGATCGGGATCAAAACACATTACTACATTTAATATTTCAAATTAATACTTACAAATTGCCATACAAAATCATGTCGTAAGTGAGTAAATAATTTTAGAAACTTGTATTTTCCGTGCGAAGTATTTCAGACATAATTTCTATAAACTTCAATAGCTTAACAAAAAAATAAAAAAATTAGTATGTGTTTTGAAAGCTTTGACTTTTTCTACATTTGTTAAAAAACATAAAATACAATTTCTACATATTTGATAGAGCGCTAGAGGTTGTGAATTCAAATTGCATTGCTAACAAAAATATGAATATATCGCAATGCTTATAATGAGTGAATTGATTAAAAAAATATTCTGTTCTAGATCGGCTAGTTAGTGGTTTGCTTATAATGAGTGAATTACTTTGTTAAATTAAGATTTACTAATATTACACGTAAGTACTTTATAGTGTGACTGTTTTTTACATAAGGATTGTGTGCATTGTATCATGCAGAACTGGTTTTCAAATCATGCTAATGTTATTTAACCAAAAGGAAAAGCATGATAAGATAATCAATATAAAGAGCATATGGTGTCTAGTTTGCTTGAAGTTCCGAGTCTTTATAAACAAAACCGTGATTGTCTTTGTCTTGGTTTTCGTTTAAAAATAATAATAACTATATATATTGTACACATATTTCATAGATAAAAAATAGCGGAAATAAATCTTTAACATTTACTTAAAATTTGTTAATGTTTCTACAATATTCGTCTTTGAGATATCGGAGGAACCCAAAACAATTTACCTCCTCTTAAATTTTCCATCATTTTGGCCTTTCAAAAAGAGCCACCTCATTCCTTATCTGACCATCAATTCAATAAGTTCATCTGAGCCATCCATTGCTGAATTTTACAGCCCAACTTTTAAACTTTCTCCTTTCTCTTCGATACAATCGATACAAGACAATAAATCATGAACCCTGAACCCATGCCTGTACGACATCTCATTTCTTCGCCATGCTTGCGCCATGTCTGCGCCCATTCCTTCTCTTCTCCTCTCCATGCCTCCCTCAACCCACCCCCCACGATCTCTCTCTTTCGATCTGCCTTTCTCTCTCTCCTCCATCTCCGCTCCGCGTCCGAGAAAGCATGGAGTTTCGTTTTATGTTCTCCGAATCGCATGTACATGTGCTACGCTATCGCCATAACGCGAGAGTAGCTCCATCGGCAGGGCAGATCTGGCGATTTTGTCAGATCTTGTAGCTCCATCGGATGAGTTGCGTCTGAATCGGAATGGCATTTCTGGCGATTTTGTCAGATCTTGTAGCTCCATCGGATGAGTTGCGTCTGAATCGGAATGGCATTTCTGGCGATTTTGTTTTACAAACCGAGCAGTAATAGCTAGCTTCAGATCTTGCTATTTGTATTGATAAGGGAAAATAACTGAAAGGTACTTCTTTTTCTTTTTAGTGCTCTTGCTTCAGATTTTTTTTTATCAAGTGGTAGCTGATCCTTTTTATTTCGTAGAGTAAAAGTGAATGATCGAATTCTGCTTTATGGATGCCTAAAGAATGACTAGCTATGCAATAAAGGCCATGAAAACCTCAGCAGTAATTTCTCATTTCAATTTCCATTTTGTATGAATTATTTGTGTTTCCTTTGGCAAGACATTGTTAGTGAGCTCTTAGTTCTTCAGAAAGCATGGATATAATCGAAGAACAGTAACTTCTTGATAAAATGGAAACAGATTGCGAGTAATTTCTCATTTCAATTTTCATTTTGTGTGATTTATTTGTGTTTCCTTTTAACAGGTTGCGAGTTTGTTATGTGATGATGTGTTGGGCGATGCAAATAAAAGGTGCGTAATCGAATCCTTGAACTTTACAATGGGGAACAAGGTACATTGTTTACTTCTTCAAATTAGTAAAATTGCAAAAAAAAATGTTGAATTCTTGCAATTGGATAAGTTGTAATAATTTAAAAAGATTTGTAAGGTTAAGCACTGATAAATTTGAAGAATTTAATATGAACTTAATAATTTCAATATTTCTTATATTTTCTAAGTTTTGGATGGGTAAATAAATATGATATTTTGGATTTTTGGAAGGGTAAATATGATCTTTTGGATTTTACCAATTTTGTAGGCTCATCCGTTGCATCCTTCTTCTGAAGGAAAGGAACTTCACAAATCGAAGCCTTTGTTTCTGATTGGTGTATGAAAGTTTGTGTGGATTATCTTCGTTGTTCTCGGTACGCTTAATCTTTACTTAATTAGGCCGCACAAGTTTTTCGTGCCAAATGGGAAACTCAATTTCTTCGAGATCCTCGTGCTAAATTTGGGTGAGAACTCTACTATTTTTCTAACATGGCAGAATATTAAGGAACAAAAAGTTTTTACAACTTGTCTTTGGAAAACTGTTTCCTAATCATGATATGATGGTAATTTTCTTTGTTTTGAACCCTCACTTTTAAATCTGTGAAGCTTCATCTCAATGTCTTTCTTTTGGATATTTTGATTCTTACTTTGTGCATTTAGCATTTTCTCTATTCATTGAGAGCAGAAGATGTGAAATACATTTAACTGTGAGTTTTTGCGATGCGTACACTAATGTAACGCGGTCTCGATTAATTATTATACTTTTCTCATTTACTTTGTGGGGGCATTCATGATATTTCTTATTTTGAAGGGTATGTGTGATATTTTGAAGCATATATGTGATATTATGTTATTTTTATATTATGTTCTGCAGGGGCATACATAACATTGTAGGTATTCGTGATATTTTTTCTTTTGTAGGGGTATGCATAATATTTACTTGCTTTGTAGAGTTATTTATGATCTCACTTTAGAGGGGTTTATGTGAAATTTTGAAGTTTTTGGGGGTACATCTTGAATATTTGGTCTAATCTTTACTTATAAATTTAAATTGGTACACACAATTTGGTTTGTTTTGTTTTTTCCCATTTGTAAGCGTGTTAAATAATATATGTTAATATGTTAATGTTAGTTATTTTATCATTTAAATATTTAAATATATTTGTTTCAAGTTTTTGTTTTTTTTCTTCTATTTATATAAATATTATTTGATTACGTTGTTTTTCATTTTGGTCAAGAAGAAAATTAACAACAAATAAATGAAAATCACAAAGAAGAACTATACAACGAAAAATATTGATTTGTTAAAAATCCCGGTGCGAAGCGCGGACAAATTTCCTAGTTAATTAAGAAGTGTATTCGTTTGGCGTTGTGTAACTTTACTATTTTAATGAACATTAGAACCGGTTCTAAAAAAAAATAGCAAAAACAATTAATCTCTCCAATTTTCATGTACGTCCTCCAGAAATTTTAAATTGCAATAAAGAAGTTAATTATGTTATCAATTAATTAATTTGCAATTTAGTGTTTTAAATTGTCAAATAATTAATTAAACTTTAATATTCAATTAGTATCCCATTTTTTTTCGAAGGCTTTCAAACTGCTTCCGACTCATTTAATGAATTTTAAACGATTTTGTAGGAGTAAAGTTTTTTTATTGAAGGAAATACCAAAGTGATATTCGGTCATATTTTAATATAAAGAAAAGTTATTTACGTGTTTAGTTTTTGGATAATTATATATCTTTCCTACTTTTGTTGTCGTATTTTTGCTTGCCCTCCGTGTTAGCTCTCCGGTCGCCTTTTTGGCCGTGATGAACGGTGATTTTGTTATTTGTCTAAAGATTCTCGTGTTCGTTCTTTCCACACTTGCCATGAGATCTTAGCCCACATTCCGTCCCATATCCTACTCCTGTCTTGTTATCCTTCTAACACATTGATAGTCCTCGACACGTTGTTTATTCAAAATAAATGTTGTTTATTCAAAATAAATAACAAATATGACTAAAATAATGGAACTTACTACACAACTTTTGTTGTTGCGAATTTTTGTCAATGTTTCCGAAGTTAGGAGTTTCATCACAGTACATGTAACTAAGGACATGTTTGTTTTGCAGTAACTCAGACAGTTAGTAAGTCGATCTATTGCATTAGTCTATTTGTTGTTGTTTGGTTTGTTGTAATTTGTCAAACTAACGTAAGTCGACTTACATTGTCTCTCACTTTTCCTGCAACTCAAGATTCCATCAAATATACATGAAGTGGAGATACATCACAACACAACCTTTCCTTCAAATATGGATTATATTTTCATTATGTTAATTTAACGAATTAATCAAGCACAATAATCTGAATAAATAAATAAACACTACTCACAATAATCTAAATAAATAAATAAACACAATTTGAAAATACAACAAAAAATTATTACATTTAGGTATAAGTATAAATTATATTTTCATTGTGTTAATATAAGAATCTAATCAATCACCATAATCTCAAAATAACTAAAATTATATTAAATTTTAATTTTGTATATTATTTTAAAATATTTTAAAATATTTTGTCATTTTCTTAATATTAGTAAATATGAATTATATTTTAAATAATTGCGTTTTCTACTAATAGTAATGAAATGTAACGCTAGACTCATTACTAATTTAAAGAAATCCGGAAATATTTTAAATATAATTAATATTTGCAAAAACTATATAAAAATTGAGAAATATTATAAATTGTTTTAAAACATTATTAGTATACAAAATTAATATTTATATATAAATATTGTGTTTGATTAGGTTTTTAGCTATCAAATGAAAATATGATCCATACTTACATTTGAACAAAATATTTTTTATGTCAAAATTATTTTCTTTGAAAAATATGATTATTTTCGATATAAAATACTTATAAAAAAATTACGATATTTATGTTGATGTTTTCAAATAATATAGATTTTAGACATACATACATATGGGTGCAATATGGATTAATATATCAAGGAAAAAAAAATCAATTTCTACATCTCTCGACCTTTGAGAGTGTCATATCTCAAATTTTCAAAAAATTTGGTTTATTGTAGTAAATCTGAAGCATATTTTGTATTCTTATAAAAATTGTCCTAAATTTATTTTCAAATTTTAATATACATAAATCTAGAAATTTCATAATTCAATTACATCAACTCAAACATAAAAATTATAAATCATGTAGTTTCACTTTCGTGAATCCAAACATTTGAATTTGAAGTGCATTTTCAGAAAGTCGACTTGCGAAAAGTTAATTTACTTGATGTAATTTCTAAAACGGTCAACCAAACATGTCCTAAATCATTTTCATTTTCCTATTGTTGCTTAATTATCCATAACATGTAAATAAGGAGTGTTTCGCAAATTGTGAAGAGACACAACTAGTAAAGTGTATTCGGTTTTCGTTGTTTTAAAAAAATTCAATTATATGTTTTGCAATTTTTGAAATTGGACAAGGAACATTTGTAAAAACTTCCTAAATTGTGTAGGAAACGCTTATGTTTTTTAGGGTTGGGAGATGGTCCCATGAAAATTGAAAGATCTCTTTGAAATTATTCGTTTGGAAATTTCCCGAGGAGACCATCGGACAATATCTTGTCCAAATATTTCTATGTCCGTTGGATTTTATCATGATGAAATTTTTGTTTGATGAAAATTAACCCTCTTTTAACTTTTCCATCTTGTCAACTTCAGAAAGAACCATCACCGCTTTCTCTATTTCGGCTTTCAACTTTAGATAGAACCAATTTATTTATTTTTTTCATTTTACTTGCAGATTTGAAATTTTTTTTTTTTTTTGAAGGAGAAGGCAATTGCCATCAGTCATTATATATATAAAAAAAAAGTTATTTACAATGATCTGAAATCTTTATATATCATGTTTTGCTTCTTGTTGGTGTGAATCAGTAATGACATGATCCAGAGTTGAAGTTTAAGCTTGTTAGAAATTGGGGATAGTTGAATCTTGTTGAATGATTCATACATTGATGTAATTTGGTTCATACAAAATATTCCAAGTTTCACATGTCACTTGTATTTTTATTTATGATGTAGATTTGCTTATTTTCTTGACTGTTATTTACTTAGATGAAATGGAAGGGCAAGATAGATAGATTTTTTTTTTTAAGGAAATATGGATTTGTTAATGCCGGGATGCCAACGGCCACATATGGCTTCATTCTTGAGACTGGAGGTTCGTCGAATGGGATTGAAACTGGAGCGAAAAAGGAGGAACAACATAAAGGAGACAAAGATCCATAGTTATTGCATTATGTCTGGAATAATCCAAAAATTCTTTAAATCAAACTAAGAGAACAAAAAAAAAAAATTCTACAACATTTAGCAAATCCTCAACAAAAGCAATGAAAAAATACACTATTTTGGAAGTGATGTTCAAGAAACGCACGCACGCAAATTCACTTGGTTCATGAAGATTAAAGGAGGATAAAACTGAGACAACAGTCCCATCATCGATGAAAATCGGATGAGATGGTGATGCGTGTGTGCCCGAGTTCTCGAGGTCACAGTTGCGTCTGTGACCTTGCATGGAGGGATTAGAAGGGTCGAGGGGAAGAGAAATGAAGATGTCAATAGATGAAGAGGGAGGGTCGACAGGTTGAAGGGGAAAGTTTCTCCATTAATGGACGAGAGATGTTTCTTCTGAGATTTCATTCCGAATTAGGAGTCTTTCTTATTTTATGTTTAACAGGAGAGTTAACAGATAGTTAATTTTGATCAAGCGAATAGAATATCATGATAAGATCCAACGGTCATAGAAGTATGTGGACAACATCCGAACCGTGTTTTTTATGGTCATGAAATGCCTAGTTGAATTGCACCATTTTACAACCAAAAATAAAAAAGTTTGGTGTGAAACCTGAGGGCGTGTTTGCTAGGTCAGTTTTGTGTAGCAGCAGGAACCTCATAGTTGCAGGAAATCAATATATGAATATCAGGAAACTATGGTAGCAGGAAAATGCAAAAACTACGAGGGTAGGATGTTTAAAAAGTGTTTGATGAAAATCTAAGATTGTTGTTGTTGTTGTTGTTGTTGTTGTTGTTGTTATTATTATTATTATTATTATTATTATTATTATTTCTAAATACATTTTATTTTGTATTGTTTTTATTATTTCAATTAATTATTATTATTATTATTATTATTATTAATAATAATAATAATAATAATAATAATAATAATAATTTCTAAATACATATTTTATTATTATTATTATTATTATTATTATTATTATTATTATTATTATTATCACTAATTTCTAAATATATTTTAATTATGTATTATTATTATTTTGATTTTGATTTTGATTTTGATTATTATAATAATAATAATAATAATAATAATTATTATTATTATTATTATTCATTTGGTTGGTTCGTTTCAAATCAAACTAAATAAAATCAATCCGATTTCAAAACCAACCGAACTGAATGAATCAAACAATATCATTTTTCAATCGACCGGATCAAATGAACCAAATAATCCGAATTTGATCGGTTTGGTATATGATATTTGGCATCTGTGACCTTGCCTGGAGGGACGAGAGATGTTTCTCCATTAATGGACGAGAGATGTTTCTTCTGAGATTTCATTCCGAATTAGGAGTCTTTCTTATTTTATGTTTAACAGGAGAGTTAACAGATAGTTAATTTTGATCAAGCGAAATGAACATCATGATAAGATCCAACGGTCATAGAAATATGTGGACAAGATCCGAACCGTGTTTTTTTATGGTCATGAAATGCCTAGTCGAATTGCACCATTTTACAACCAAAAATAAAAAAGTTTGGTGTGAAACCTGAATGGGTTCGTAAACTATTCTTAAAAAAATAATCAACACAATCGTCACAATTCCGTGACAAATATCACCATATGGGTTGAATATTATTTTTTAAATATAATTATTCTTTTGATGATAAATTCAAAAAACAACCATTTTATTTAATATGATATACGAATACATATACGAATACGGTATTTGATATGCTATTTCGAATATTAATACAGTATCCTTCCGATATCTGATTTTGGATACGAATATGATACGAATACAATATATGATATATGATATTCAATTTCAGATATGAATATGATACAAACACAATATACGATATATGATGTCCAATTTTGAATGCGAATATGATACAAATACAGTATACGATATCTGATGTCCAATTTCGAATACGAATATGATACAAATACAGTTATCTGATATTCAATCTCCGATACGAATACAATATACAAAATCCAATTTGGAATACGAATACGATATCTAATATTTGATATTGGAAACGAATATCATATGTATACAATATATGATATCCGATATCCAATTTCGAATACGAATATGAAACGAATACAATATACGATATATGATATCCAATTTCGGATACGAATACGATATTCGATATCCGATATCCGATTTCGAATACAAATACGATACAAATACGGTATCCAATATGCGATATCCAATTTCGAATACGAATACAAATACAATATACGGTATTCGACATCCGATTTTGAATATGAATACGAATATAATATTCAATGCGAATACGGATACAAATATGATATCCAATATCTCATACCGTATGTCGTATTCAATTAAAAATAAAAAAGATGCCAACTAAAAGATATTTATTTATGTTCAAATAGATGCAAAGTAACTAACAATTAATTATTTTTATGTCTTATAGTAGTAAATAGATAACATATCGAAACTTCTTTCACATATAAGTTTTGAAAATCTAATAAATTAGGGCGTGTTTGATAGGGCAGTATTGTATATCACCAAGAAACTAGTAGTTGCACGAAACCAATATATGCATATTAGGAAACTATGATAGCAGGAATATGTAAAAACTATCCTTTAAAAGGTGTAATTTGATGAAAATCATATAATAAGAACTAACAAATTAATAAAATATTGTAGAATTGCATTATTTCACATGAAATTATATAACTATCATATTTATTTCTTAATTATATCAAATTATTATTATTATTTTATTTTTTAAATACATTTTTAATTATGTATTAATTTTTTATTATGACAATTATTATTATTATTATTAATTTCTAAAAACATTTTTTGTTATGTACTAATTTTTTATTACTACAATTATTATTATTATTGTTATAATTGTCATTATTAATATGATCATCATCATCATCATTATTATTATTATTATTCTTATTATTATTATTCTTATTATTATAATTATAATAATAATAATAATAATAATAATTATTATTATTATTATTATTATTATTATTAATTCTAAAAATATTTTTAATTACATATTATTATTATTATTATTATATATTTTTAATTATTTATTAATTATTAATTATTAATACGATTTATTTTTATTTATTTTTACTATAAATATTATTAGTATATTTATTATGCATTCTTTAATATATTTGAATATTATTATATTTTTGATAAAAACAAAATATGTTCTAATATCCTATGTGACATGCAAACCTAACATTTTCTCTCTCCAAAAATCCAATTAGAGGTAAGTTTTGAATAACCGAGAAAATGGAGATCTGATTGGCGCGATGGGTTCAATCATAAACTATTCTAAAAAGACAATTTAAACGGTACGGAACGGTCGGAAACCGTAAAACGGGATTATCGTAAAACGGTGGAAAAACGGTGAAAAAACGGTCACCGAAATCGATAATAATTTAATTAAAATTTATAGATGAAACCAAAAAAATATGTAATAATTTAATTTTTTAATAATAAAATCAAAACGTAACATCAAAATGAATGTCTAATTAAGCATAGATTAAATATTTAATTGTAAATTGAGCATAAATTAAACATAAATTAAGCATCACAAATTTTACTCACTATCATTTCAACATCCACAAACTTTAAACATTCACAAATTTTAAACATCCACAAATTTTAAATTAAAATATCAAATTCAAAAGCCTCTGTCATTTTAAACATCCATAAACTTTAGCATTCGAAGTCTGTCATTTTCTGAAAATTCAAAAATAATTCTACAAAATATCTACACACATATTCGAGAGAGAAGAATCGATTCAATCGATTCAATCGATTCTGCGCTTTCAATCGGTTATGCGGCTTCAATCGATTTTTAGGCTCCAAAATATCTACAAAAAATCTACATCCAGAGACTTCAATTGACATTACCCCAAGGTTCCCAACACAGATTCGAGAGAGAGACGAGTGAGTTCATACTTCAGTACCTGTCGGAGCCACTGTTCAAACGAGCGAGGCGAGGCGAGTTGTGCTGACTTCGAGCGAGGCGAGGCGAGGCGAGGCGAGGCGAGGCGAGGCGAGGCGAGTTCAGTACCTGTTTGAGAGAGGCTGCGAGGCGCGAGAGAGAGAGAGAGAGAGAGAGAGAGAGAGAGAGAGAGAGAGCAAGCAACTGCAAAGCTTCTTCGATCTGACTTCGAGCGAGAGAGCGAGAGAGAGGCGAGGACAGTCACTGTTCGATTTCGAGCGAGAGAGCGAGAGAGAGGCGAGGACAATCACTGTTCGACTTCGAGCGAGAGAGAGAGAGAGAGAGAGTGAGGCGAGAGTTAGGCGAGAGCAGGAGAAAGTGAGGCGAGAGAGAGAGAGAGATAAGCTGGAACCAATGGGCAAAAAAAAAAAAAAGAATTTTATTGGGCTAAAAAATATGATGGGCTGAAAAAGATGATTTTTGTTGCGAAAAACGATCGTTTTTCGCCAAAAAAAACGGTCAAACACGTAAAAAAACGTTTTACCGTTTTTTCAAACTGTCTTGCAAAAAACGTGACGTTTTTCCACCAAAACACCGTTTTTTCACCGTTTTTCACCTTTTTTCATTGTTTTTTATAACACTGATTGCACCATTTTGTTTCTTATAAGCAAATAATATTTCCTAGAAATTGTTTAAGAGAGTCCTTAATGACATCACATTTGTCCTTAGAACCTAAGCCACGGACGTTCCAAAACGTTACATAAATGTTTTTAAACGACATAATAACTTTAAAAATATTCCTAAAAAAGCAAGAAATAGATAGAAGGATTGAAGCATTTTTTGAAATCCCTAAAAAAAAGACCTATGTTAGAAGAACGTGAGCAGGTTAGCATCACTAACCCTCTTGTGTAGACAGACCTAACCACCATTCTGACTCATGTAAATATCTTTTTATTAATACAATCCGAGCACTTTGCATGCTCATTCAAAAAAAAAAAAAATAGTTTTGCGTTAATTATTTATAGCTCTCAGATATCAATTTATAGAAGTTTTACATTGAGTTTTTTGGAATATATTTTGAACATTGTGTTATGTTACTGTGTATTGTTTCTCGGATTGTTTTTTTTATATATTAATCTATAAAATAATTTCATTGCATTTAAAAATATTGCCGAAATTCATTTGAGTGCTAGTATTTAGCTCGTGTCTGTGATCCTGAAAACTATTTTTTGTCTCAAAATACAAGAAGATTCGGACTTATTTTTTGCCTAGTTAGTCGGCGTTTAGAGAGAAGAGTTTTGGGCACGGAGTTGGAGTTGGCATAAAAATGACGATGATCAAACTATTGTATCCGATGATCTTTGGATGACGTCGTTAGTTAGCTCGGGTTGCATTAAGGAGAAATCGCGTGAATTAAGGAAAACTCTTAAATCTAATGTCTCTTTTAGTTAGGTGTTAATATTACTTTGTTAAATGAAGATATTAGTAATATTAGGTGTCTGTACTTTTTAGTGTGAAATTAAATATTACATGTCTTAACTTTTTTTTGTACTTGAATCTGTTTTTACGTAAGGATTATGTGCATTGTATCATACATAATTGATTTTCAAATCATGCAAATGTTATTTAACCAAATGAAAAGCATGACAAGATAATTAATACAAGGGGGATTTATATATATTCATCCTTTCTTAAATTTGAAATTACATATTTACCCTTCTTATAATTAAAATAACAATTATCTTTTCATAAATCTAAAATATCATATTTACCAATTTCTCCGTTATTTAACGATCAACTATCTTACCTTTTACATATTTACCCTTCTAAAATTCCAAAATATCACATTTACCTTTTTAAAAATAAAAATATCATATTTACCCAAATAATATAACAATGTAATATCATAGATAACAATATAAATACAAAAAACACATCAATAAAATTTCAAATAATAAAGAGTATACAGGGTCTAGTTTGCTTGTGGTTCCCAGTTTTAATGAACCAAACCATTTGATCGTCTTTCAAGCGATACATCTTGATTATTATGAACTACATATTTCATAGTAAGACGATCAAATGTGACTATTAAAATGTATTTCACTTTAAAATTACATATTAATATTAAAATGTATTCACTTTTAACCAAACCACATTCTTTACTTTTATTTAAAAGAAATAACAAATATGACTATTAAAATGATGGAACTTCCTAGTTCCTACAAAGATTTGTCTGTTGCCAATTTTTGCCAAAATTTCTGATGTCGGGAATTTCTTTGAAGTACATGTAATTAAATCATTTCCATTTCATTCATAATAACATGTAAATAAGGAGTGTTTCGCAAATTGAGAAGAGAAGACAATTTGTAAAGGTATGCGGTCCTCGTTTATTTTTGGGCGGTGATATTGCAAGAGTTAACATGACTTAATTAAGAATAATTTAATTTTTTTTATTAAATGATCATTATGCTTTTATTAAGGATGATTTGTATTTATTACAATTATCAACTAAATCAATTCTGAGAAGAACACAAACTTTCTCAACTTATAATTACCCAAGTGTTGCAGCAAAATTATCGATTTGCTCGGAACATATCAGTATCTCAAACTTAAGTGAGTCGGTTCTTAATTGTACTAACTAATCACCTCAAGTGTTATTTCCGTGCATGTTATTGTTAATTTTAACTGTCCGAAACGAATCTATAGCCAAATTTGTCACTCAACAGTTAATTCAGATTAATGTTTAAATAAAACTTTCATTTTGTCAAAATTATAGTTTATAAATTCTAGATTATGTAAAATTTATTTATGCTAATATAAAATTTATATGTTAGAACAAATATTTAATTATATTTTTAATTAAATTAAACACAACCACATGTGTTGTTATTAACTTATGCAAACACATATTTATAATTTATTTAAGAAATAAATTGTGATATTTATTTTAATAGTTTATTTACATTTTATAATTAGCTTGTCCAATAAATTTTATTATATTAAATTTATAAGCATACATATTGTATTAAATATTTGTGATTAAAATCTGTAATAAAAAACTAATGATATTTATAAATTATTATAGTGAAAAAATACTAACAAATAATTGATTATGGATGAATTATAATGAAATTTTAAGTTTTTATTTTAATCAAGTTATAACTGGTTATGGATGGGTAATATTGTGAATAATCAAGTGTGTTCTTAATCATGATAAGAGAGAGAGATTATGAACCGGCGTGCCTTTACTTTAATTATATTAATGTGATCGAACCTCTATTTGAAGAAACGTGCCATATCCAATGTTAGGATACCACGTATTGCTTACAGATCGGTCAGCGACCGATAAACGATATGACCGATATAACGGATTCATACCAGACCATATCAGTGGTATACCGATTTTGTACTTTTTAATATTAAATACATATATTATATTAAATAAATTTTTATAATATTTATTTATGCTAAATTTCTAAAATTAATTCAAATTCTGTATTATTAATAGTCAAAATTCAACAATACAAAATAAATTTCAACATAAATTAAAAATACTTTCAAAACTATAACATAAAATTCATAGATAATACAATAAAATGTGGAAACAAATTATAATTCAAATATATATTAATCGATTCAAATCAGTCCATGTCGGTTAATATCGATCCATATATCGGTCTATATCGGCCCGAGTTCACGTTGAAGGGTCGGATCAATATGCTTGGCTTAAGGTTTGGTTTTTATTTCCCACCCAAAAACTCAAAAATATGAATTTTGCCCCTTCTATAATTCAGTATATATCAAATTACCTTTGGAATGCAAAATATATCGAATGTACCCTTCCAGCCTTGTTCAATATATTTTACAATTTGGAAGGGTAAATTTGATATTTTATGTTTTTTAAATAGTTTATCTAAAAATAATGGCTTGTCAATAGGGTGATTTGGGGAGGTTCGATAGAGAGAAAATGCCTTGGGTGGTAGTAGTGACGTTGCACGCGCCGTGGTACAACAGCAATTGGGCGCACCACAGAGACGGTGACGGAATGGTGAATTCCATGGAGCCTCTTCTTTATGCTGCCCAATATAACTCGGGTTTCGTCAAGGAGCAATTGCGCGAATTAAAGAAAATTCTCATGTAAACTAATATTACGCGTACATAATTTTTAGTGTGAAATTGAATATTACGTGTGACCGTGTCTCGCTTTTTTTGTAATTGATCAGTATTTTACACAAGGATTATGTGCATTGCGTTATGTTGTATTCAAATCATCACCATCATAAACAAATTGGAGCATATGACCTTGTACTTGTTCATATCCTTCATAATGCTATTATTCAAATCATCACCATCATAACAGGGATTTGGGTTTTCTTTACTGTTACCAAGCTCTGCCTTTCCGTTCTCAGTTTCACCATTAAATTGAGGAATTCCTATCAGGGCAGGTACAGAATCCGAAATTTCCGGATTTAATGGACGAATTACAAGCTGAGCATGTAGATTAACACCGGAGACATGAACAACGGAGAGGTTCTTGAATCCGAGCTTGGCGACGCGTGTGGAATTGAGAGGATGCTTTATCTCATGGTCGTGTTGAAGCACAGTAACGTGTATAGAATTATCCAGAGGCGGGGAGCTAAATCGACAACAAAGACAGAGCTTTAATGGCTTGGTGCATTTGGGACAAATAGGTCTCTTTGTCGATTCGCCATGGCTGCCCATTCCCTTAGTTTCTCGTTTAGTCTGAGTGCACAAGATTAGGGATTTAGGGTTTTGGCCTGATATGAATTCAGCTCCCGGATTTTACTAAATTCATTATTTGATATCCCGGATTATCTAAGAAAACAAAATCCAAAAATCAAATTATTCACGAGAATGTCGTTCAAAAATAATGTACTGTATATTTTAATCAAAAAACAAGCATGATAAGAAATTATAAAATATACGCCTTTTAATTAGGTGCTTGTATTACTTTATTAAATTAAGATTTACTAATATTACGCATAAGTACTTTGTAGCGTGACTGTTTTTTACATGAGGATTGTGTGCATTGTATCATGCATAATTGATTTTCAAATCACGCTAATGTTATCTAACCAAATGAAAAGCATGATAAGATAGATACTCGATATAAAAATAAAAAGTATACAGGGTCTAGTTTGCTTGTAGTTTTCCTGGTCTTCGTAAACAAAACCATTTGATTGCTTGTAAAACGAACACAACTATATATATTGTATAATACATATTTCATAGAAAGAGAAAAAAAATAGCGAAAAGAACCCCATTAACATTTACTAAAAAAATGTTAATATATTTTTTGAAAAAGTTCGTCTTTGAGATATCGGAGGAACCCAAAAGCATTGACAAAATTAATTTTTGTTGCCACATAATTTTATATAAAACTAGTTTTTGTCTCGTGCAATTGCGCGGGAGGTGCAGGGTTGTTGTCGAGTTTTTGATTATTATTTTTTTGATATGTTATTTTTTATTTGTTTTTTTTTCGGTTTTTTTTTTGACGATATTTCATTTTATATTTGAAGTTGTAGTTTAATATACTTTTTCCGATTTGAATAAGCATTTTATATGTGCTCATTGTGCAAATCATATCAACGAATTATGAATATATCGTACGTAACACAAATGAATACAATACACAAAATATAAATATTTCGCGACTAAACAAACAAATAATATTAAATAACCTATAATAATAGAAGAAACCAAAAAATTACAACACTATAAAGTTTTAATTAATTGTGGTATTACAAATTTACACAATTAAATACATCGGAACAAAGAAACATTTTTATTCAGGAATAAAATCTATAAAAATTATATGCTTACCTCAGTATATCATGATATGTATAAATTTTACAATAAATTTTATTTGAATCATTCAAGAGTCAGATTTCTTGCACAACTCAAATAATCTTTGTTGTAGAATTTGTCTATTTTTTATACATCATCGACAAAATTCCGACAACATCGGTGATGATGATGATGATAACGATGATGATGATGATGATGATGATGTTTTTTTTGTGTTCGTAGTTGTTAGTACCGGTGCTCGTGCATTTGTTCATATTTACATTTCGTATTTGTTTTTTTGTATTCGTGAGTTTTGATTCATGAGTGTATCGTTATTCAACTTGGTATGATATGTGTTGCACGGATACGCCGATACGACGACGCGTATCGGAAACGACGATACGGTAATTTAACATATGATGTAGGATAAGAATTGTGTGCATTATATCATACATAATTGATTTTCAAATCATGCTAATGTTATCTAACCAAATGAAAAGCATGATAAGATACTCAATATAAAGAGTATACATTTGATTGTTTTTAATGTGAACACATCTCGATTTTTATTTAAAAGTAGTAACTATATATATTGTATACATATTTCATAGAAAGAGAAAAAAAAATATCGAAAAGAACCTCTTTAACATTTACTAAAAAAATGTTAATATTTCTTTAAAACGTTCGTCTTTGAGATATCGAAGGAACCGAAATGTTGGTTCAAATTTCGTAGGGTTTGATTATCTCAAAATAATGTCGATACTACTAACAAATTTGTGTAAGCATCAATTGTAGGAGATATAGGTATGCCCGCAAAAGGATCAAAAGAATAAATAATCAATCACACATACGCGAGCAAGATAACAAGAGCCAAGTAATATCAAGATCACTCAAAAAGACTCAAGACGTCGAAGAATCAAGAGGACGTCAAAGAATAAAGATGTCGAAGAATCAAGGAATCAAGACATAGAAGATTCCGCAAGTTGGGAAATCATACAAATCACCAAAACAACTTATAGGTATTCCTAAACTTGTTTATGAACTATTAAGCTCAAGATTAGTCAAAGAAATATATTCGAAATCCATTAAAATGATGAAATAACAAAACAGATTTTCAGGAGCATGTCGGTTATAACGGAACTCAGGTCAGTTATAACGGACATACATAAATATGGTTAAAAAGAGCATGTCAGTTATAACGGACTACATGTCCGTTGTAACGGACATCCTGTCAGTTATAACGGAACTCAGGTCAGTTATAACGGACTTACATTAACCGTGTTAATAAGAGCATGTCCGTTATAACGGACCTCATGTCAGTTATAACGGAGTATGTCAGTTATAACGGACCTACACTCGGTTATAACGGACTTGTGAACTCACTTCAGAATAACCAATCATCCGTTGTAACGGAATCACCAATCCGTTGTAACGGACATATACTAACCGTTATAACGGAAGAGTCTCAGTTATAACGGAACCATAGAATAAATCTGAAGTGAAGTCACAGTAAGATGTCGGTTATAACGGACCTAAACTCAGTTGTAACGGAGTAGGTCGGTTATAACGGACCTAAACTCAGTTATAACGGACTATAGAATAAATCTGATCACAGTACAATGTCGGTTATAACGGACCTAAACTCAGTTGTAACGGAGTAGGTCGGTTATAACGGACCTAAACTCAGTTATAACGGACTATAGAATAAATCTGATCACAGTACAATGTCGGTTATAACGGACTTAAACTCCGTTGTAACGGAGTAGGTCGGTTATAACGGACCTAAACTCAGTTATAACGGACTATGGAATTTTCGAATATATTGCCTGTAACGGCTAGTTTGACTTTGAGTCCGTTGTAACGGACCTCAGGTCAGTTATAACGGACTATGCAGAAAAAACATATTAAGGGAATGGTCTATGTGTTCTATAAATAGAACCCTTCCCTCATTCTCTCACATCATCTCAACTAATATATTTTCCCAATCAAAAGAGAGAATCCTAGCTTTAAAATCTTGAGCTTAATCATCTAAACATTCTTAGAGATTATTAGATCCAATTTCGAATCCACTACTAAACGATTCCCAACTTGCGTGACCGATCACGACTAGTTCGTTAGTAGTAAATTATAATAGACTAGTTACTAATTGTAAAGCCCGCCATTGATCGATAAATTCGTGTAAATCGATCAAGGCAAACCTTGTAATTGTTTGAGTTGGGTATTCAATCGAAAGCCGAAAAGGCGCAAGGGAACCCCGGAGACGTAGGTACTTGCAATCAATCGAGTCGGTCGATTGAGCAAGTAGCCGGTGAGTTAAAGCTACAAAGCAACCACCTACCGAACTCCGTAAACAAATATCGCGTGTTATTTGTTTCGGTATTGTATTTCTTTCTCTAATTTATTTATGCTTCCGCACAAAATTGTAATTGTATCCATTACCGCGAAAATTAGACCGTAGGACTTCCTATTCACCCCCCTCTAGGTCTAAACTAAACAACACGAAAAGCATTGACATAATTAACTTTTGCTGCCGCATAATTATATATCAAAATGACGTCCAAGTCTGAAGGTGTTCTCGTATTTATAATAACTCCCAAGGTAATTTTGTATTGTGGTTAATACTTTTGCGTCGATTATTTCCTGTTAATATCTTCCGACTCGTTTTAATGAATTTAAAACGGTTTTGTAGGAGCTAAAGTTCTATTGACGATCCATATTGGATGAAACATTTGTCATCCTTCTAACAAATTGATAGTCCTTGAGAGATTGTTCATTCAAAAGAGATAACAAATATCGCTATTAAACTAATGAAACTTACAACGAAATTTTGGTCGTTGCGAGTTTTTGTCAATACTTCTGAAAATAAGAGTTTCGTGGAAGTACATTTAAATAAATCGTTTTCATTTTTCTGTTGTTGCTTAATTATCCATCCATAATGGAGTGTTTCGCAAATTGAGAAGAGAGAATTAGTAAAATGTATAACGGTCCTCTTTTTTCTTTTCGTTCAATTATGTGTTTTGCAATTTTTGAAATTGGGCAGGAACATTTGTAAAAACTTGCAAAATTGACCCAATTGAGTGCTCAAAATCCAATCCAAATTGGGCCTCGCATTGCGTTCTAGAGTGATGTTTAGCTCGGCATTGGAGCACAGGACCTTCTACTTGTTCATATCCTTCGTAATGCAATTATCCAAACCATCATCATCATAACTCATATCCAGTTGGGTATCAGAGAAAATTTTACAGGGTTTCGAGTTTTCTTTACCGTCGCCAAGCTCTGCCTTTCCGTTCTCAGTAATTTCACCATTAAATTGAGGAATTCCTAACAGGACAGGTACAGAATCCGAAATTTCCGGATTTAATGGACGAATTACAAGCTGGGCATGTAGATTGACATCGGAGACATGAACAATCGAGAGGTTCTTGAATCCAAGCTTGGCGACGCGTGTGGAATTGAGAGGATGCTTTATCTCATGGTCGTGTTGAAGAACAGTAACGTATATTGGATTATCGAGAGGGGGGAAGCAAAATCGACAACAAAGGCAGAGCTTTAATGGCTTGGTGCATTTGGGACAAATAGGTCTTTTTGTCGATTCGCCATGGCTGCCCATTCCATTAGTTTCTCGTTAGTCTGAGTGCACAAGATTAGGGATTTTGGGTGTGCTCCAATGAGAAGGGGATGGGAGGGAGGGGATGAGAATGGAGGGGAAGGTTAATTTTTAACTTGCTCTCAAGTATATTTTTATGATGAGGGGGAAATTATTTCTCCTCTATATACAAAAGAGATCAATTATTTCTCTCCCCAAATTTGGGGGGTAATGGAAGGTACAAAATATTATAACATTATAATACCTAAAATATCCCTACTTTCATTTTATAGTTAGTAATGATTCAAAAGGTAAAATTGTCAATTTTTTTATGATGTTATTCTTTCCCCTCCTTTCTCCTTCATTAATTATTTTAGAACTCGGGAGCAAGAGAAAATTCTTTTCTTTCCTTCTCATTCATTCCCTTCCCCTTCATTCCCTTCCCCTTCATTCCCCTCCCCTTCATAAAAAACTCGGGAGCACACCCTTAGGGTTTTGGCCTGATATGAATACAGTTCCTGGATTTTAGAAAATTCGTTATTTGATATCCCGGATTAGTTAAAAGCCTCTAAAATCAAATATTCACGAAAATGCCGTTCAAAAATAATATACTGTACATTGCAGACTGCTTTTCTATCATGCATATATCATTTTAATGAAACGAAAAAAGCATGACGATGAGAAGAAATTTAATATATAATAATAATGTATACGCCTTATGGTTCTCTCTAACTTCTTAATTATAATCAATAAATCGTTGGCGAATATTTTGGAAAATTAGAGCAAGTTGTTTCCACTGTTTTTTGTCAATAAGATATTAAGATGTCAGAGAAGATCAATAACGTTCGGATTGCACAACGTGGAGACCTAATAACTCTAGAAACTAAACTCCAATGGTGTAATTCAATTTTTAGAATAGTCAAAATGAACTAATTCTTATCAAGTGGCAAGTAAAATTTCGTTCATCGGAGAAATTTTTGCGTATTCTAAATTTTATTATTCTAAATTTCTTATATCAGTCCAAAAATGATGAAAATGTAGAATAAAAAATATTTGATAGTGTCCCAATTTTCATGTGGATTCAAAGTAATAAAATCTTCAGAAATTTTTATTCACAAGACAAAATCAAAGAGTATCTCTTGATAAAAAAAATTATAAATTTCATATAAAAATCTCCAATTTGGCACATTGCACCATACAATTATAGATCAAACAGAATAAGAATGGTACAATTTGGAGTTACGAGTAAAAAGTAATCTAAGATTTACAGATGAGTCCTTGACAACTTTATAGAAGAATTCAGAGAACTTTTATCACAAAAAGAAGTTTTCAGAAAATCATAGAAATTCGAAATTATTTCCTAAATTTGTCAAACAAGCATGTACATTAACACGATTAAAATATATAAAACATTATGCAATTACTATGATTTTCTCAAATTCAGATGTGCAAGAATTAACAAGAACAAACAGAAGAGTGAACAAGATTTTGACAGATTTACAAATAAGTCTAAAACATAATGATTTTCAGCAGTTTTGTAAATGGCATAACAATTTGAATGATACTCCAAATGAAGCGAAACAAATATCTAATGATGTAACCAATGAAAATTATAGAGATATAGAAAGTACTTAATAAAATCAAACAAAACAAAACAGATCAATTAACAGACAAATTCACAATTTGTTTCAGTACTAATCTTTAATGACAAGAAATTAATATATAATGTATACGCCTTATGGTTTTTTCTCTTTCTTAATTATAATCAATAAAATCATTTGTTTGGAGACATTTTTGGAAAATTAGAGCAAGTTGTTTCAAATGTTTATCAATAATCAGTTAGTTATTTTAATGGTTTGCAGGAAATTCTTTACTGGTAAACATCGTTAAAGTTCGACTAAAAAATTGCAAAAATAGTTTTACGTCAATAATTTATAACTCTCAGATATCAATATGTAGAAGATTAATACGTTGCCTTTTTCGAAATATATTTTGAACATTGTGTTACGTTACTATGTATTATCTCGTGGATTATTCAAATTTTTTATATATGAATCTGTAAAATCATTTGAATGCATTTAAAATATCGCCAAAAATCATATGAGTGCTAGTATTTAGCTCGGGTCCGTGATCATGAAAAACAGTTTTTTTTTGCCTCAAAATGCAAGAAGATTCGGACTTATTAGTTAATTATTAAATTTAATTTATGTATTTACAATGTTTTCACTTTTATATTTATGTTTTCTTTATAATATATAATTTATGTATTTACATTGTTTTTGGCACGGAAACGACGATGATTCAAACTGTTGTATCCGATGATATAAGGAAAATTGGCATGTCTCCTTTAATTAGGTGCTAGTATTACTTTGTTAAATTAAGATTTAATAATATTACGTGTAAGTACTTAATAGCACGAAATTAAATATTACATGGTGTAACTATTTTTTACACAAGAATTGTGTGCATTGCATCATACATAATTTTTTTTTTTTTTTTTTTTGAGAGAGAGATTATGGAGAGGACTTAATATTAATATCCCTTTTATAAAAATAAATTTGTATTTGTTAAGATGTATCGTACATAATTGATATTCAAATCATGCTAATGATACATATTTTATTCCAATGTACCATCTAATGAGGCAAAAGCTTGAGCCAAGATTTTTCGTGATACATCCTTTGAGCATTTGCCCATGTACCATCTAATACCACCAATTTTTTCACCTTAAATCGATTGAATTTATACCAATTGATTTCTAAAAACTTATTTTATTCCCGGACTTTTTGTGAATTTTTTTTATCCATGGCGAATCGACAAGATTAGAGATTTAGGGTTTTGGCCTGATATGAATTCAGTTCCCGGATTTTACCAAATTCGTTACTTGATATCCCGGATTAGTTAACTAAAATCAAATTATTCACGAGATTGCCGTTCAAAAACAATGTATTGTAAAATGAAGACTGCGTTTCTAACATTGAAATCATGCAAATATCATTTTAATCAAATGAGAAAAGCATGACAATGACAAGAAAATTAATATATAATGTATACATCTTATGGTTTTTTCTACTTCTTAATTATAATTAATAAATAATAAATTATTTGTGGGGATATTTTTGAAAAATTAGAGCAAGTGTTTCCATTGTTTGTCAATAAAATTAAGATGTCCGAGAAAGTCAAATACATTCAGATAATTTATATTGTATTTTATTGCTTTTCAAACAAATATTTTCTATTGCGTCAAATGATGTTGATTTCCCCCATTAAAAAATGTTCGTCAGTAAAGAAGGAAGAATGAAGATAAATTTTTGGAACATTTGTGCGTATAATTCTATTTGGGATCAAAATTAAAAAAATAATCTTCTTTCTAAAAATATTCCAAAAATAACTCTCTTTTTGATAATATTTCAAAATTAACCCAAACCGGGTTTTTAAATCACGCCGGTAAATTTTTTTTTTTTTTTAATTTTTAAATATGATATATTTCTACAAATTTTACCCTAACATCTTTTATGAACTAATTAATACACTTAATTAAAATAATAACTAGTACATGTTGGCTGTTAACTTAATACATAATTAATATTTATTCGAATTCATAAATTGGAATAAATTTTAATGAATATTTAATTATATCTTTTAATTAGCACGTTAATTAAATGTAATTGTTCTATAGTGGAGAATTCGGCGGGTACATTTTTGAGAGTGATTTTTTTTTAAAATAAGTTACTGACACGTTTGAAATTTTTTTATTAAAATTTATTGCACTCCAAAATGTACCCGCCGAATTAATATATAATGAATCAATTGTTCACAACATAAAGTTTATCACAACATAAAGTTTTTGATACCTAATTTTTTTGATGCCAACGAAGATTGAACTCACAATTTATCACAACATAAAGTTCTTTTGTGATTCACACTCAATCAATTATGATATGAACTCATTGACAGGAAGAAGATAATTGGGATGTTACGTATATCCGTTTTAAAACTTTACTGTATTGATTTGTTTTCAAAATATTTTTTGTACATTGTGTTATGTATTGTCTCGTGAATTGCTTATTTTTTTGAGAGTTCTATCATACATATTTCTAAAATTATATTTTGGATTTTTAAAATGATGTATCTTAATTTTTACTTTTTCTGATTATTTTACGATCAAGATTTTTTATCTAGCATACCATTCATTGATAAATACATTGAAAAAATTTCATAAATAAATTTTTAATATTGTGTTGAGTGTTTGAATTTAGAAATAATATTTTGCTTAAATAAATTTAATGATGACAAAATTTATATTTTCGAATATGACACAATGTTAAACATTTATTTAGTACTCTAATATAACATGATTCATACAACATATATAGCAACAAATCATTAACTGATAATTTTTCATTGATTCAAAATGAAATGGAAATTAGAAATAATATCAAACTTAATAGTGAAAGTAATTTAATAAATAATATCCAAATTAAATTTAGAATATATAAATACAAATTATTTTATATCATATGATTTTTTTTATTTACATTTTTTAAAATAACAATATTATTTGATAGGTATTTTAGAAGTTTAATAATAATAACTTATTTTAGATGGATAAACAATAATTTTAATTCTATTAGTTATTTAAATTTTTAATATTAAATTTGTTTGGTTAAAAAAACAAATATAATCTACATAGTATTATATGAGATTCTAATAGTTATAATTTTATTTAAAATAAATAATAATACTTTAATTTAAATATGGATGTCAAAATAAAGAGAAAATTAAAATGAATATATTTAATGAATTTGTAAAATTAAATGTCTAAACTTTATACTAATATATGTTGTATGTTTTATAATATTACATATTAAGTTATTAGTATTTCATATATACAATTTTAATTTTTCATTGCATTCGTATTTAATCATGCAATCTTATGTGAAATGATAAATACATAATTGAATAGAATTAGTATAATGTGTATCTAACCAATATTATCGTCATTAATGTAGGATGATGTAAATTTTTTAGGATGTTTAAAACATGGTGTAAAATAATGATCGGGATCAAAACACATTACTACATTTAACATTTCAAATTAATACTTACAAATTTCCATACAAAATACATGTCCTAAATGAGTAAATAATTTCAGAAACTTGTATTTTCCGTGCGAAGTATTTCAGACATAATTTCTATAAACTTTAATAGCTTAACAAACAAAAAAAATTAGTATGTGTTTTGAAAGCTTTGACTTTTTCTACATTTGTTAAAAAACATAAAATACAATTTCTACATATTTGATAGAGCGCTAGTGGTTGTGAATTCAAATAGGATTGCTAACAAAAATATGAATATTCGCAATACTTATAATGAGTGAATTGATTAAAAAAATATTCTGTTCTAGATCGGCTAGTTAGTGGTTTGATTATAATGAGTGAATTACTTTGTTAAATTAAGATTTGCTAATATTACACGTAAGTACTTTATAGTGTGACTGTTTTTTACATAAGGATTGTGTGCATTGTATCATGCAGAACTGGTTTTCAAATCATGCTAATGTTATTTAACCAAAAGGAAAAGCATGATAAGATAATCAATATCAATATAAAGAGTATATGGTGTCTAGTTTGCTTGAAGTTCCGAGTCTTTATAAACAAAACCGTGATTGTCTTTGTCTTGGTTTTCGTTTAAAAATAATAATAACTATATATATTGTATACATATTTCATAGAGAAAAAAATAGCGGAAAAAAATCTTTAACATTTACTTAAAATTTGTTAATGTTTCTACAATATTCGTCTTTGAGATATCGGAGGAATCCAAAACAATTAATTAAGAAGTATATTACTTTGGCGTTGTGTAGAGCCGGTTCTAAAAAAAAATAGAAAAAACAATTAATCTCTCCAATTTTCATGTAGGTCCTCCAGAAATTTTAAATTGCAACAAAGAAGTTAATTTTGTTAGCAATTAATTAATTTGCAATTTAGTGTTTTAAATTGTCAAATAATTAATCAAACTTTAATATTTAATTAGTATCCCATTTTTTGGTCGAAGGCTTTCAAACTGCTTCCGACTCATTTAATGAATTCTAAACGGTTTTGTAGGAGTAAAGTTTTTTTATTGAAGGAAATACCAAAGTGATATTCGGTCATATTTTAATATAAAGTAAAGTTATTTGCGTGTTTTGTTTTTGGATAATTATAAATATTTCCTACTTTTGTTGTCATCTTTTTGCTTGCCCTCCGTGTTAGCTCTTCGGTCGCCTTTTTGGCCGTGATGAACAATGATTTTGTTATTTGTCTAAAGATTCTCGTGTTCGTTCTTTCCACACTTGCCATGAGATCGTAGCCCACATTCCATCCCATATCCTACTCCCGTCTTGTTATCCTTCTAACACATTGATAGTCCTCGACACGTTGTTTATTCAAAATAAATAACAAATATGACTAAAATAATGGAACTTACTACACAACTTTTGTTGTTGCGAATTTTTGTCAATGTTTCCGAATTTAGGAGTTTCATCAAAGTACATGTAACTAAATCATTTCCATTTTCCTATTGTGGCTTCATTCTTGAGCCTGGAGGTTCGTCGAATGGGATTGAAACTGGAGCGAAAAAGGAGGAACAACATAAAGGAGACAAAGATCCATAGCTATTGCATTATGTCTGGAATAATCCAAAAATTCTTTAAATCAAACTAAGAGAACAAAAAAATTAATTCTACAACATTTAGCAAATCCTCAACAAAAGCGATGAAAAAATACACTATTTTGGAAGTGATGTTCAAGAAACGCACGCACGCAAATTCACTTGGTTCGTGAAGATTAAAGGAGGATAAAACTGAGACAACAGTCCCATCATCGATGAAAATCGGATGAGATGGTGATGCGTGTGTGCCCGAGTTCTCGAGGTCACAGTTGCGTCTGTGACCTTGCCTGGAGGCTGGAGGGATCAGAAGGGTCGAGGGGAAGAGAAATGAACATGTCAATAGATGAAGAGGGAGGGTCGACAGGTTGAAGGGGAAAGTTTCTCCATTAATGGACGAGAGATGTTTCTTCTGAGATTTCATTCCGAATTAGGAGTCTTTCTTATTTTATGTTTAACAGGAGAGTTAACAGATAGTAAATTTTGATCAAGCGAATAGAACATCATGATAAGATCCAACGGTCACAGAAGTATGTGGACAAGATCCGAACCGTGTTTTTTTATGGTCATAAAATGCCTAGTCGAATTGCACCATTTTACAACCAAAAATAAAAAAGTTTGGTGTGAAACCTGAATGGGTTCGTAAACTATTCTTAAAAAAATAATCAACACAATCGTCACAATTCCGTGACAAATATCACCATATGGGTTGAATATTATTTTTTAAATATAATTATTCTTTTGATGATAAATTCAAAAAACAACCATTTTATTTAATATGATATACGAATACATATACGAATACGGTATTTGATATGCTATTTTGAATATTAATACAGTATCCTTCCGATATCTGATTTTGGATACAAATATGATACGAATACAATATATGATATATGATATTCAATTTCAGATACGAATATGATACAAACACAATATACGATATATGATGTCCAATTTCGAATGCGAATATGATACAAATACAGTATACGATATTTGATGTCCAATTTCGAATACGAATATGATACAAATACAGTTATCTGATATTCAATCTCCGATACGAATACAATATACAAAATCCAATTTGGAATACGAATACGATATCTAATATTTGATTTTGGAAACGAATATCATATGTATACAATATATGATATCCGATATCCAATTTCGAATACGAATATGAAACGAATACAATATACGATATATGATATCCAATTTCGGATACGAATACGATATTCGATATCCGATATCCGATTTCGAATACAAATACGATACAAATACGGTATCCAATATGCGATATCCAATTTCGAATACGAATACAAATACAATATACGGTATTCGACATCCGATTTTGAATATGAATACGAATATAATATTCAATACGAATACGGATACAAATATGATATCCAATATCTCATACCGTATGTCGTATTCAATTAAAAATAAAAAAGATACCAACTAAAAGAAATTTATTTATGTTCAAATAGATGCAAAGTAACTAACAATTAATTATTTTTATGTCTTATAGTAGTAAATAGATAACATATCGAAACTTCTTTCACATATAAGTTTTGAAAATCTAATAAATTAGGGCGTGTTTGATAGGGCAGTATTGTATATCACCAAGAAACTAGTAGTTGCACGAAACCAATATATGCATATTAGGAAACTATGATAGCAGGAATATGCTAAAATTATCCTTTAAAAGGTGTAATTTGATGAAAATCATATAATAAGAACTAACAAATTAATAAAATATTGTAGAATTGCATTATTTCACATGAAATTATATAACTATCATATTTATTTCTTAATTATATCAAATTATTATTATTATTATTATTATTTTATTTTTTAAATACATTTTTAATTATGTATTAATTTTTTATTATGACAATTATTATTATTATTATAATTATAATAATAATTATAATATTATTATTATTATTAATTTCTAAAAACATTTTTTTGTTATGTACTAATTTTTTATTACTACAATTATTATTATTATTATTATTGTTATAATTGTCATTATTAATATGATCATCATCATCATCATTATTATTATTATTATTATTATTATTCTTATTATTATTATTATTATTATTATTATTATTATTATTATTATTATTATTATTATTATTAATAATAATTCTAAAAATATTTTTAATTATTTATTAATTATTAATTATTAATACGATTTATTTTTTATTTATTTTTACTATAAATATTATTAGTATATTTATTATGCATTCTTTAATATTTTTGAATATTATTATATTTTTGATAAAAACAAAATATGTTCTAATATCCTATGTGACATGCAAACCTAATATTTTCTCTCTCCAAAAATCCAATTAGAGGTAAGTTTTGAATAACCGAGAAAATGGAGATCTGATTGGCGCGATGGGTTCAATCATAAACTATTCTAAAAAGACAATTTAAACGGTACGGAACGGTCGGAAACCGTAAAACGGGATTATCGTAAAACGGTGGAAAAACGGTGAAAAAACGGTCACCGAAATCGATAATAATTTAATTAAAATTTATAGACGAAACCAAAAAAATATGAAATAATTTAATTTTTTAATAATAAAATCAAAACGTAACATCAAAACGAATGTCTAATTAAGCATAGATTAAATATTTAATTGTAAATTGAGCATAAATTAAACATAAATTAAGCATCACAAATTTTACTCACTATCATTTCAACATCCACAAACTTTAAACATTCACAAATTTTAAACATCCACAAATTTTAAATTAAAATATCAAATTCAAAAGCCTCTGTCATTTTAAACATCCATAAACTTTAGCATTCGAAGTCTGTCATTTTCTGAAAATTCAAAAATAATTCTACAAAATATCTACACACATATTCGAGAGAGAAGAATCGATTCAATCGATTCAATCGATTCTGCGCTTTCAATCGGTTATGCGGCTTCAATCGATTTTGCGGCTCCAAAAAATCTACAAAAAATCTACATCCAGAGACTTCAATCGACATTACCCCAAGGTTCCCAACACAGATTCGAGAGAGAGACGAGTGAGTTCATACTTCAGTACCTGTCGGAGCCACTGTTCAAACGGGCGAGGCAAGGCGAGTTGTGCTGACTTCGAGCGAGGCGAGGCGAGGCGAGGCGAGTTCAGTACCTGTTTGAGAGAGGCTGCGAGGCGCGCGCGCGAGAGAGAGAGAGAGAGAGAGAGAGAGAGAGAGAGAGAGAGAGCAAGCAACTGCAAAGCTTCTTCGATCTGACTTCGAGCGAGAGAGCGAGAGAGAGGCGAGGACAGTCACTGTTCGATTTCGAGCGAGAGAGCGAGAGAGAGGCGAGGATAGTCACTGTTCGACTTCGAGCGAGAGAGAGAGAGAGAGAGAGAGAGAGAGAGAGAGAGAGAGTGTGTGAGGCGAGAGTGAGGCGAGAGCAGGAGAAAGTGAGGCGAGAGAGAGAGATAAGCTGGAACCAATGGGCAAAAAAAAAAAAAAAGAATTTTATTGGGCTAAAAAATATGATGGGCTGAAAAAGATGATTTTTGTTGCGAAAAACTATCGTTTTTCGCCAAAAAAAAGGTCAAACACGTAAAAAAACGTTTGACCGTTTTTTCAAACCGTCTTGCAAAAAACGGGACGTTTTTCCACCGAAACACCGTTTTTTCACCATTTTTCACCGTTTTTCATTGTTTTTTATAACACTGATTGCACCATTTTGTTTCTTGTAAGCAAATAATATTTCCTAGAAATTGTTTAAGAGAGTCCTTAATGACATCACATTTGTCCTTAGAACCTAAGCTACGGACGTTCCAAAACGTTACATAAATGTTTTTAAACGACATAATAACTTTAAAAATATTCCTAAAAAAGCAAGAAATAGATAGAAGGATTGAAGCATTTTTTGAAATCCCTAAAAAAGAGACCTATATATGTTAGAAGAACGTGAGCAGGTTAGCATCACTAACCCTCTTGTGTAGACAGACCTAACCACCATTCTGACTCATGTAAATATCTTTTTATTAATACAATCCGAGCACTTTGCATGCTCATTCAAAAAAAAAAAAAAAATAGTTTTGCGTTAATTATTTATAGCTCTCAGATATCAATTTATAGAAGTTTTACATTGAGTTTTTTGAAATATATTTTGAACATTGTGTTATGTTACTGTGTATTATTTCTCGGATTGTTTTTTTTATATATTAATCTATAAAATAATTTCATTGCATTTAAAAATATCGCCGAAATTCATTTGAGTGCTAGTATTTAGCTCGTGTCTGTGATCCTGAAAACTATTTTTTGTCTCAAAATACAAGAAGATTCGGACTTATTTTTTGCCTAGTTAGTCGGCGTTTAGAGAGAAGAGTTTTGGGCACGGAGTTGGAGTTGGCATAAAAATGACGATGATCAAACTATTGTATCCGATGATCTTTGGATGACGTCGTTAGTTAGCTCGGGTTGCATTAAGGAGAAATCGCGTGAATTAAGGAAAACTCTTAAATCTAATGTCTCTTTTAGTTAGGTGTTAATATTACTTTGTTAAATGAAGATATTAGTAATATTAGGTGTCTGTACTTTTTAGTGTGAAATTAAATATTACATGTCTTAACTTTTTTTTGTACTTGAATCTGTTTTTACGTAAGGATTATGTGCATTGTATCATACATAATTGATTTTCAAATCATGCAAATGTTATTTAACCAAATGAAAAGCATGACAAGATAATTAATACAAGGGGGATTTATATATATTCATCCTTTCTTAAATTTGAAATTACATATTTACCCTTTTTATAATTAAAATAACAATTTATCTTTTCATAAATCTAAAATATCATATTTACCAAAAAATTAAAAACCATCCAATTTCTCCGTTATTTAACGATCAACTATCTTACCTTTTACATATTTACCCTTCTAAAATTCCAAAATATCACATTTACCTTTTTAAAAATAAAAATATCATATTTACCCAAATAATATAACAATGTAATATCATATATAACAATATAAATACAAAAAACACATCAATAAAATTTCAAATAATAAAGAGTATACTGGGTCTAGTTTGCTTGTGGTTCCCAGTTTTAATGAACCAAACCATTTGATCGTCTTTCAAGCGAATGCATCTTGATTATTATGAACTACATATTTCATAGTATGACGATCAAATGTGACTATTAAAATGTATTCACTTTAAAATTACATATTACATATTACATATTAATATTAAAATGTATTCACTTTTAACCAAACCACATTCTTTACTTTTATTTAAAAGAAACTAGCTTTTTTCACCGCGCAATTGCGCGAGTTGCTTGTGATTCAATGAGGAAATGAATGTGTTATGTGTTGTTATTGTCATTTTTTTATGAAGTTGTTTGTTTATTGAAATTAAGATTCTTTCATGTTAATTACTTTGTTATTCATCCAATAATGTTCACTTGATGTGGCTGAGAATGTTTAGAATGGTAAGACATGTTCACATTACTTCGAAAAGCTACGAAATTGACAACATTTCTCATTAGTGAATCACGCACCGGTATTCTTATCTATGTACATCCAGCAAGTAATTCAAAAGTGACACTGACATAAGATCGAAAACATTAACGAAAGGAGAAGAACATAGCTCGAAACACTTTATAGACACCATGTATCAATATTTACTCTTTATATGAGCCATCATGTTTACAAATCTATACATGTTGGTCTTTGAATATTCGCAGGTATTTCTCGATACATTAAAAATAAACAGGATCAGTCAGTGTTAATGTCTTCAAGCGAACAACATATATCGTTATACAATCATAAACTTACGGATTATCAATATATTTTTTCTAATAATGGCATATGATTTGGTCTTTTTCTAAATGAAAATTTAATAAACTTTTTCCATTTGATAAAATGCGACTTGGATTACTCTCGAGTGATAGATTTTTTGCAATTTCAAATATGATTATTTTCTAAAACAACATGCACATATCATCAATAAATACAAAGCTAATAAGAAGAAAATACATTAAGCCTCGAGAATTTCAAATTCCATGCATTCGTTCAGCCAGGAGCACTCCTTAGAGTACCATGAACAAACATCTAGTTGCTACAATTCGAGTATGATAATGAAACTAAAGAAGCATACTGGATGTTTGTTCAAGGCAATCCTCAGTTGCTACGACTGTAACCAAACAACACATATATGTAAGCAATACTCATCATTGGCTGATCAAAGCAGTGAGAATAAGAAGCAAAATCATGTTTTCAACATCCAACGCCACCAATGAAATTAAAGCAATGAGAATCAAAACCAAAACCATAAGCCTCGAGCAGCCAAAATCAATAGCAAAATTATATGTTTTCAACAGCCAATGGCAAGGAGCAGTAAACGCAACATTGTAGATCAAGAAGAGCACCACAGTATCAACCGACCCACTATCAATCAATCAGAGAAAACAAATCAGTTGGCCAAAACCAAATCAATCATAATCAATGAATGCAAACAGGACCGGCCCCGATAATTTCGTTGCCCTAGCCCAAAGTGTTAACATCTCCAAGATGATGCCCGCGAGATATTGTCCTATAGAAAAAATCTCATATTTTTTTTAACTTGCAGTGTAATTTTTAACAATTATTATAGTAATGTTTATTAAAACTCAATTATTGAAGCAAAAAGAAAACAATATATTGGTTTGGAATATATTTATATTATAAAATAAATCCAAAAAGAAACATATTTCTATTTGTCAAACAACTTTTGTCAAAAAACTTGATTAATGGAAATATCTAATAGATACTTCATTTTCAAAATATTAAATGAAGAAGACTATTATTATCTATAAATTAGAGCTAAGATATATTTTTTCTGTTTGTTTTGCTTATTTGTTTTTCTTATAGTTAGTAAATTTTTGAAGATAAATGAAATTAGAAAAGAGAAAGAATAATGTTAGTTGTGAATTTCTGATACCTGTTTTTAAATAAATTAAAATTTTCTATATAATTTAATGTTATTACGGCCATGCGAATGCTTGATCCAAGATCTATTTCAATGTCCGTGATCAATTTTTTTTTTTTTGAGTAAATTCGGAGAGGGCTCAAAGTCCCCCTTCCAAACACAATTTCTTTTTTTTATTTTTATTTTTTTATTACAAACCCGTAGGCCGGACCGTAGGCCACACACTCTATTCACTCATTTAACATTTAATCTATAATCCAGTGTCCCCGTCGGGAATCGAACCCCACACCTCTCGCTCCCTAGCCAAGCGGTGTGACCAACTAGGCTAACTCTAGTTGGCGTCCGTGATCAATTTAATTTTCATAAAATGTTCCCTCAATTTTTTTTTTGCTTGTAATTTGTTTTCTCATTCAAATCCCTTCAAATATTTGAGAATAAAAAAAATTATTTGACCAATGAGGCACCGAAGAGAAGAAAATAATATTTGAAAAAAAAAAAAAAAATTGACCAATGAAGTATCATTGAAGAGAAGAAAATAATATTTGAGGACCAAAATCAAAACAAATTATTTGACCAATGAAGCATCATCGAAGATAAAAAAAAAAATATTTGAGAACCAAAACAAATTTTATTTGACCAACTGGGCTGAAGAGAACAAGATCCAAAAAATAAATGACCAATGAGGCATCATTGAAGAGTAAAAAATAATATTTGAGAACCAAAACAAATTTTATTTGATCATGGGCTGTGAAGTGAACAAAATCCAAAAATTAAATCCCATTAGTGCAGCACCTGGGGATCGAACTCTAGAGAAGTGGCATTCAAGAAGAGTCTATCAACCAACCATGCTAGAATAGTTTACTGATTATATATCATATCCTATGTCTAATATATGTTGCCTCCGGCCCAAGTGCTGCCCTAGTCCGCGGGCTTGCTGGGCTTGCCCTTGGGCCGGGCCTGAATGCAAAGCACAAATGAATCAAAAATCATATGGCCCGAATAACACTAATGACGCGAAAGCATGTGAAAAGCATAATTTCTATAGAATTACCCATTTTAAGATGCTACAAATGAAGCAAAACAGCAAGCATATTTCAACGAAACTCATCATCGGTTCAAACTACTTAATAAACACGCACCACAACAGCCACAAACAACAACGTGTTCCGACAAAACCACTTACTAAGAAGTAAGAAGCATACTCGATGGTCATTCAATATCAGACCTGATATTCATTCAAGACAATCCAAATTTGCCACAACTCAAGCGAAACAACACACGTATTTAAGCAATACTCATCACCGGTTCGAATCACTTACTAAGATTGATATCGCTTCGCAGCTGCAAATTCATCAAGACCATCACACATAACAAATCGGACGGGCAGAAATAAATCAATCGCAATCAAAAACCACAAAAGAAAGATCAATCACAAATCAGATGGCCATAATAGAACTGGTGACATGGAAGCGTGAGAGTGGCAGAATTTCTATAGAAATTTCGACATTAATAACTTGTTCCTCGGCTATCAATTAATAAGACAGATCATGCCTCAGAATAGAACTGGCAACAGTTGTTATTGACTGAACAGAACACCAAAATTCGTTCTTATACATATCACAGTCAGGACCAACCAAGGATAACGCTAACAAAAATCAACAGTCCATACATATCAACCTCTAAACAAAGAGCTCAAAGCCTCAATCAAGATACCACAAACACCCAAATCCGTTTTTATATTATAGAGCTTACGACTTCAATCCAGATACCACATATGCTCAGTGGTTTGACAACATAGACAGAGAAGAAAAGAAAACAACAAAATCCGAAGAAAAAAAAAGAAAACAAAACAGATGTGATTAGGGACAAACAAAAAACAAATCTGAAAAACAAAGAAAACAAAATAGATCTGATTAGTCACAAACGAAAAACAACAAAAAACAAATCCATCAAATTTAACAACCAAAAACACCCAACCATTCATATGAACACACTAAACACATGAAAACAACAGCCCCTTATCCTTCAAACAATCATAGTGACATGCACATCTGGAAGAGTAAAAACAACAAAGCCAAAAGAAACACTAACTGGCATAAAACAACAAAGAGCACTGCTAGAACCAATCAATAAAAATAAAATACCAGACATAAAAGGAAGCCAAAGCAACCAAAAATCCTCCAAGAAGACAGCAAAACGGGTCCACATAATCAGATCGAAGCAATGGGAAAGAGAAGCAAACAAAGACAGAGAGAATATATGCTAAGAATAGCCCCCAACACTAACAAAAGAAATAAAAGGCGGAGTAAATGAGGAGGGTGATAAGAGAGAAGACGGCCCCACCATACACCAAGAAGAGCACAAAAGAATGGAAGAGACAAAATCCATACACCGAGAGCAATCAAAATAAAGACACCCACCGACATATTTTAGTGGAGATCAAACGACCCAAGATGAGCCAAACAATATCAAACGGCTAACAATCACTCAATCACAGAAAAGAAATCAGACGGTCACAAATAAATCAATCACAATCAAAACACAAAAGTTTGATCAATCAGAAATCAGATGACCATAATAGAACTGGTGACGTGAAGGCAGGAGAATCCAGCGATTCTTGTAAAATTATACATAAGTATAATACCAAATATGACTATTAAAATGATGGAACTTCCTAGTTCCTACAAAGATTTGTCTGTTGCCAATTTTTGCCAAAATTTCTGATGTCGGGAATTTCTTTGAAGTACATGTAATTAAATCATTTCCATTTCATCCATAATAACATGTAAATAAGGAGTGTTTCGCAAATTGAGAAGAGAAGACAATTTGTAAAGGTATGCGGTCCTCGTTTATTTTTGGGCGGTGATATTGCAAGAGGTAACATGACTTAATTAAGAATAATTTAATTTTTTTTATTAAATGATCATTATGCTTTTATTAAGGATGATTTGTATTTACTATTTATTACAATTATCAACTAAATCAATTATGTTTCATAAATGTATATTGGAATTGAGAAATGTAAAAATTGAATTTCTTAGTAATAATAATAATAATAATAATAATAATAATAATAATACACTTTGCACATATTCGAAGACTAAATATCGTTATTTATATGATGATTTAAAATCATGGACATCGTTTAGTTAAAAAAAGATTGTATGATTAATTTGACTTATTTATATTTATATATTTATTATATTTGATTCATCATAATATTAAAAAATAATGTAGCATGATTGAAGGAAGATAACAACACCAATATATGGACATAATAAATACAACAAAAATAAATAGGAGTAGAAAGAACATTTGTTAATAAAAAATTTAAATTGTTTTTAATTAAACTATGTTAGATTTTGCAATAGCATCATTCTTTCTTTTAGTTCAATTATATGTTTTTGAAATTTTGAAATTGGATAGGGTCTATGTTGCACGGATACGGGTACGGGTATCGTATCCGATACGATACGGATACGGCGATACGGTAATTTTTGAAAAATCACGGATACGGATACGGTTATATAGTTATTATTTTAATATATTTATATTATATATAATAAATAAATAAATAATAAATTAAATAATATTTTTAAATTAAATATCATGACAATAAAAAAAATCAACATAACAATACAAGTATCATAAAATTATCTTAAATTATTTTAGAAGTATCCTAAAACTAGTTTTAGAAGTATCCTAGAAGTATCCTAGAAGTATCATATACAAATTATTTAAAAATATTATGGGCCAAAACATATATTGGGCCGAAGTATCCTAAATGGAGTATCCCAGCCGTATCCTAAACGTATCCCAGCCGTATCCTGCCGTATCCCCGCCGTATCCGAAAAAAAAAAAATATTAAAAAATTCGGATACTCCACGTGGCGTATCCGATACGTATCGCAGCCGTATCGCACCCGTATCCGTATCGGATACCCGTATCCTCAGGATACTTCGGCATTTTTGGAGTATCCGCGTAACATAGGATAGGGTCCATAGGGAACATGTGTAAGAACTTCCAAAATTCTGTATGAAACACTCGATGTTTTTTATGGTCATCAAATGCCTAATTTAATTGCATATTTTACAACCAAAATAAAAAAAAGTTTGGTGTGAAACCTGAATGGGTTCATCATAAACTATTCTTAAAAAACAATCGACACAATTCCGTGACAAATATCACCATATGGGTCGAATATCAAAAAAACAATCGACACAATTTCTTGACAAACTATCTCAACTAAATGAATTACAAAAACAAAATCCACTAGCTAGTCAATTCTGAGAAGAACACAAACTTTCTCAACTTATAATTACCCAAGTGTTGCAGCAAAATTATCGATTTGCTCGGAACATATCAGTATCTCAAACTTAAGTGAGTCGGTTCTTAATTGTACTAACTAATCACCTCGAGTGTTATTTCCGTGCATGTTATTGTTAATTTTAACTGTCCGAAACGAATCTATAGCCAAATTTGTCACTCAACAGTTAATTCAGATTAATGTTTAAATAAAACTTTCATTTTGTCAAAATTATAGTTTATAAATTCTAGATTATGTAAAATTTATTTATGCTAATATAAAATTTATATGCTAGAACAAATATTTAATTATATTTTTAATTAAATTAAACACACCCACATGTGTTGTTATTAACTTATGCAGACACATATTTATAATTTATTTAAGAAATAAATTATAATTTATTAAAATAAATTGTGATATTTATTTTAACAGTTTATTTACATTTTATAATTAGCTTGTCCAATAAACTTTATTATATTAAATTTATAAGCATACATATTGTATTAAATATTTGTGATTAAAATCTGTAATAAAAAACTATGATATTTATAAATTATTATAGTGAAAAAAATACTTACAAATAATTGATTCTGGATGAATTATAATGAAATTTTAAGTTTTTATTTTAATCAAGTTATAACTGGTTATGGATGGATAATATTGTGAATAATCAAGTGTTTTCTTAATCATGATAAGAGAGAGATATTATGAACCGGCGTGCCTTTACCTTAATTATATTAATGTGATCGAACCTCTATTTGAAGAAACGTGTCATATCCAATGTTACAGATATCACATACCGCTTACAGATCGGTCGGCGACCGATGAATGATATGACCGATATAACTGATTCATATCAGTGGTATACCGATTTTGTATTTTTTAATATTAAATATATATATTATATTAAATAAATAAATTTTAATAATATTTATTTATACTAAATTTCTAACATTAATTCAAATTCTGCATTATTAATAGTTAAAATTCAACAATACAAAATAAATTTCAAGTTAAATTAAAAATACATTCAAAACTATAACATAAAATTCACAGATAATACAATAAAATGTAATAATGAGTCGAACCAAAATTAAATGTTGAAATAAATTATAATTCAAATCTATATTAATCGATTCGAATCAGTCCATATCGATCGTCCATATATCGGTCTATATCGGTCGGAGTTCACGTTGAAGGGTTAGATCAATATGCTTGGCTTAAGGTTTGGTTTTTATTTCCCACCCAAAAAGTCAAAAATATGAATTTTGCCCCTTCTATAATTCAGTATATACCAAATTACCTTTCGAATGTAAAATATATCTAATGTACCCTTCAAGCCTTGTTCAATATATTTTACAATTTGGAAGGGTAAATTTGATATTTTATGTTTTTAAAATAGTTTATCTAAAAATAATGGCTTGTCAATAGGGTGATTTGGGGAGGTTCGATAGAGAGAAAATGCCTTGGGTGGTAGTACTGACGTTGCACGCGCTGTGGTACAACAGCAATTGGGCACACCACAGAGACGGTGACGGAATGGTGAATTCGATGGAGCCTCTTCTTTATGCTGCCCAGTGTAGCTCGGGTTTCGTCAAGGAGCAATTGCGCGAATTAAAGAAAATTCTCATGTAAACTAATATTATGCGTACGTAATTTTTAGTGTGAAATTGAATATTACGTGTGGCCGTGTCTCGCTTTTTTTGTAATTGATCAGTATTTTACACAAGGATTATGAGCATTGCGTTATGTTGTATCATGCAGAACTGGTTTTCAAATCATGCTAATGTTATTTAACCAAATGAAAAGCATAATAAAATAATCAATATAAAGAGTATATTGTGGGTCTAGTTTACATGAGAAAGAAAAATTAGAGAGAAAAAATAGCGAATAATAAACTATTAACACTTCATAGAAGTAGTTGGTTCTTTTAAATGTTTATCTTTGAGATATGTGAGGAAACCAAAAACATTCACATAATTGATTTTTGTTGCTCCGTAATTTTATAGGATTTATTTTTAGGGCCTCAAAAGTATTCTCATATTTTAAGAAACTCACAAGATAATGATGTATTTTTGTTAATATTTTTGCATGGAATATTTGGTCTGAAAATATTCTGACTCGTTTTAATGGATTTGACACAGTTTTGTAGGGGGTAAAGTTCTAGTGAGGATCCATTTTGGATGAAAATTTGCTATCCTTGTGACGAATTGACGTTCTGTCACCCAGTTCATTAAAAAGAAACAACTCGAAAAGATCAGTAAATTCGGTTCTTACACATTTTTATCAATGTTTGTGCATCCTACGTTTTCATAGATACATATGTAATCGAATTGTTCTCATTTCTCTATTGTTTGCCTAATAATTCATCCATAATAACATATAAATAGGGCTGTTTCGCAAATTGAAAGAGCAACGATTGCTAAAGTGTATGCGATCCTCCTTTTTTGTATTCAGTTATATGATTTACAATTTGTAAAATTCGGTCCTAATTTAATTGCACATTTTACAATACAAAAAAAAAATGGAGAGCTGATACGGATTCATCATAAACTATTATAAAAAAACAATTGACACAATTTGGTGACAAATATCACCATATGGGTTGAATAACATAAAAAAAATAAAGAAAAAATGAACAGATTTCAAGCAAAAACCAATCAATCTATTTTGTTATACCGGCATGATCATCAAATAAATAAATTAAAAAAAAAACATAAAATTCACTAGTTAATCAATTCTGAGAAGAAACACAAACTCTCTCATCCTTGCATCTCCTTTGATCCAAAATCATGGATTCAAAAACTCCCAAAATCGAATCCAAACCCTCCAATTCATCTCCAAGTTCTTTCATTGCAAAAATTATGCTCTCAATTGTAGACAAGCATCCAGATTTCGGCTCGTGCCTCACCTCTTTATACAAACTCTCTATTTTCAAATCCAATTTCAAATGAGGCAAAAGCTTGAGCCAAGGGTTTTCATGATACATCCTTTGAGCCTTTGCCCATGTACCATCTAATACAATCAAACTTTTCACCTCAAAATCGATTGAATTTATACCAATTGATTTCTCATTTGGGAATAGCAATGCTGAATTAGCAGGGATTATTATATCATATTCCTCAATTTGGTATATTTCGGTCGAATTATTCTTTTTCTTGGTGTGTAGTCTCTTGACTCGAAACCCATTCGAAATCAATTTTTGACCCAATTGAGTGCCCAAAATCCAATCCAAATTGGGTCTCGCATTGCGTTCTAGAGTGATGTTTAGCTCGGCATTGGAGCATATGACCTTGTACTTGTTCATATCCTTCATAATGCAATGATTCAAATCGTCACCATCATAACAGGGATTTGGGTTTTCTTTACTGTTACCAAGCTCTGCCTTTCCGTTCTCAGTAATCTCACCAATAAATTGAGGAATTCCTAACAGGGCAGGTACATAATCCGAAATTTCCGGATTTAATGGACGAATTACAAGCTGGGCATGTAGATTAACATCGGAGACATGAACAACGGAGAGGTTTTTGAATCCGAGCTTGGCGACGCGTGTGGAATTGAGAGGATGCTTTATCTCATGGTCGTGTTGAAGCACAGTAACGTGTATAGAATTATCAAGAGGCGGGGAGCTAAATCGACAACAAAGACAGAGCTTTAATGGCTTGGTGCATTTGGGACAAATAGGTCTCTTTGTCGATTCGCCATGGCTGCCCATTCCCTTAGTTTCTCGTTAGTCTGAGTGCACAAGATTAGGGATTTAGGGTTTTGGCCTGATATGAATTAAGTTCCTGCCAACTAGAGTTAGCCTAGTTGGTCACACCTCTTGGCTAGGGAGCAAGAGGTGTGGGGTTCGATTCCCGACGGGGACACTGGATTATAGATTAAATGTTAAATGAGTGAATAGAGTGTGTGGCCTACGGGTTTGTAATAAAAAAAAAATAAAAAAAAAAGAGATTGTTTTTGGAAGGGGGACTTTGAGCCCTCTCCGAATTTACTCAAAAAAAAAAAAAAAAAAAAAAATGAATTAAGTTCCTGGATTTTACAAAATTCGTTATTTGATATCCCGGATCAGTTAAAAGCCTCTAAAATAAAAAATTCACGAAAATGCCGTTCAAAAATAATATACTGTACATTGCAGACTGCTTTTCTATCATGCATATATCATTTTAATGAAACGAAAAAAGCATGACGATGAGAAGAAAATTAATATATAATAATAATGTATACGCCTTATGGTTCTCTCTAACTTCTTAATTATAATCAATAAATCGTTGGTGAATATTTTGGAAAATTAGAGCAAGTTGTTTCCACTGTTTTTTGTCAATAAGATATTAAGATGTCAGAGAAGATCAATAACGTTCGGATTGCACAACGTGGAGACCTAATAACTCTAGAAACTAAACTCCAATTGTGTAATTCAATTTTTAGAATAGTCAAAATGAACTAATTCTTATCAAGTGGCAAGTAAAATTTCGTTCATCGGAGAAATTTTTGCGTATTCTAAATTTCTTATATCAGTCCAAAAATTATGAAAATTTAGAACAAAAAATATTTGATAGTGTCCCAATTTTCAAGTGGATTCAAAGTAATAAAATCTCCACAAATTTTTATTCACAAGACAAAATCAAAGAGTATCTCTTGATAAAAAAAATTATAAATTTCATATAAAAATCTCCAATTTGTCACATTGCACCATACAATTATAGATCAAACAGAATAAGAATGGTACAATTTGGAGTTACGAGTAAAAAGTAATCTAAGATTTACAGATCAGTCCTCGGCAACTTTATAGAAAAATTCAGAGAACTTTTATCACAAAAAGAAGTTTTCAGAAAATCATAGAAATTCAAAACTATTTCCTAAATTTGTCAAACAAGCATCTACATTAACCCGATTAAAATATCTGAAACATTATGCAATTACTATGATTTTCTCAGATTTAGAAGTGCAAGAATTAACAAGAACAAACAGAACAGTGAACAAGATTTTTACAGATTTACAAACAAGTCTAAAAAATAATGATTTCCAGCAGTTTTGTAAATGGCATAACAATTTGAATGATACTCTAAATGAAACGAAACAAATATCTAATGATGTAACTAATGAAAATTATAGAGATATAGAAAGTACTTAATAAAATCAAACAAAAGAGATCAATTAACAGACAAATTCACAATTTGTTTCAGTACTAATCTTTAATAATGACAAGAAATTAATATATAATGTATACGCCTTGTTTTTTCTCTTTCTTAATTATAATCAATAAAATCATTTGTTTGGAGACCTTTTTGGAAAATTAGAGCAAGTTGTTTCAAATGTTTGTCAATAATCAGTTAGTTATTTAAATGGTTTTAAGGGAATTCTTTACCGGTAAACATCGTTAAAGTTCGACTAAAAGATTGCGAAAATAGTTTTACGTCAATAATTTATAACTCTCAGATATCAATCTGTAGAAGATTAATACATTGCCTTTTTCGAAATATATTTTGAACATTGTGTCATGTTACTATGTATTATCTTGTGGATTATTCAACTTTTTTTATATATTAATCTATAAAATCATTTGAATGCATTTAAAATATCGTTAAAAATCACTTGAGTGCTAGTATTTAACTCGGGTCCGTGATCCTGAAAAACTGTGTTTTTGTCTCAAAAATGCAAGAAGATTCGGACTTATTAGTTAATTATTAAATTAGTTTATGTATTTACAATGTTTTCACTTTTCTATTTATATTTTCTTTATAATATATAATTTATGTATTTACAATGTTTTTGGCACAGAAACGACGATGATTCAAACTGTTGTATCCGATGATTTAAGGAAAATTGGCACGTCTCCCTTAATTAGGTGCTAGTATTACTTTGTTAAATTAAGATTTACTAATAATACGTGTAAGTACTTAATAGCACGAAATTAAATATTACATGGTGTGACTATTTTTTACACAAGAATTGTGTGCACTGTATCACACATACTTTTTTTTTTTTGTTTTTTTTGTTTTTTGAGAGAGAGATTATGGAAACGACTTAATATCCCCTTTTATAAAAATAAATTTGTATTTATAAAGATGTATCATACATAATTGATTTTCAAATCATGCTAATGTTATCTAACCAAATGAAAAGCATGATAAGATACTCATAAAGAGTATACATCGTCTAGTTTGCTTGTAGTTCCCGGTCTTTATAAACAAAATCATTTGATTATTTTTAAAGTGAACACATCTCAATTTTTATTTAAAAGTAGTAACTATATATATTGTATACATATTTCGTAGAAAGAGAAAAAAATAGCGAAAAGAACCTCTTTAACATTTACTAAAAAAATGTTAATATTTTTTTAAAACGTTCGTCTTTGAGATATTGGAGGAATCCAAAAACATTGTCATAATTATTTTTTGTTGCCGCATAATTGTATATAAAATGTCGTCCAAGTCTCAAGGTGTTCTCGTATTTATAATAACTCCCAAGGTAATTTTGTATTGTGGTTGATACTTTTGCGTCGATTATTTTCAAATCCAATTTTCAAATGAGGCAAAAGCTTATTTTATTCCAACGTACCATCTAATACCACCAAAATTTTCACCTTAAATCGATTGAATTTATACCAATTGATTTCTAAAAACTTATTTTATTCTCGGACTTTTTGTGGATTTTTGTTATCCATGGCGCATCGACAAGGTTAGAGATTTAGGGTTTTGGCCTGATATGAATTCAGTTCCCGGATTTTACCAAATTCGTTACTTGATATCCCGGATTAGTTAAAAAACAAAATCCTAAAATCAAATTATTCGCGAGATTACCGTTCAAAAACAATGTATTGTAAAATGAAGACTGCGTTTCTAACATTGAAATCATGTAAATATCATTTTGATCAAATAAGAAAAGCACGACAATGACAAGAAAATTAATATATAATGTATACATCTTATGGTTTTTTCTACTTCTTAATTATAATTATAATTAATAAATTATTTGTGGGGATATTTTTGAAAAATTAGAGCAAGTTGTTTCCATTGTTTGTCAATAAAATTAAGATGTCCGAGAAAGTCAATTACATTCAGATAATTTATAATATATTTTATTGCTTTTCAAGCAAAAATTTCCTTTTGGGTCAAATCATGTTGATTTGCCCCATTAAAAATTGTTCGTCAGTAAAGAAGGAAGAACTGAAGATAAATTTTTGGAGCATTTGTGCATATAATCTATTTGGAATCAAAATTTAAAAAATAACCTCTTTTTAAAAATATTCCAAAAATAATTTTTTTTTGATAATATTTCAAAAATAACGCAAACCGGGTTTTTAAATCCTGCCGGTAAAAATTTCAGTTTTTTTTTATTTTTAAATATGATATATTTCACCAAATTTTACCCTAACATCTTTTATGAACTAATTAATACACTTAATTAAAATAATAACTAGTACATTATGACTGTTAACTTAATACATAATTAATATTTATTCGAATTCATACATTTGAATAAATTTTAATGAATATTTAATTATATAATTTAATTAGCACGTTAATTAAATATAATTGTTCTATAATGGAGAATTCGGCGTGTACATTTTGGGGAGTGATTTTTTTTTAAATAATTTACTGACACGTTTGAAAAAAATTTATTAAAATTTATTAAACTCCAAAATGTACCCGCCGAATTAATATATAATGAATCAATTGTTCACAACATAAAGTTTATCACAACATAAAGTTTTTGATACCTAATTTTTTTGATGCCAACGAATATCGAACTCACAATTTAGCACAACATAAAATTCTTTTGTAATTCACACTCAATTAATTAGGATATGAACTCATTGATAGGAAGAAGATAATTTGGATGTTACATATATCCGTTTTAAAACTTTACTGTATCGATTTGTTTTCAAAATATTTTTTGTACATTGTGTTATGTATTGTCTCCTGAATTGCTTATTTTTTTGAGAGTTCTATCATACATCTTTCTAAAATTATATTTTGGATTTTTAAAATGATGTATCTTAAATTTTACTTTTTCTGATTATTTTACTATCAACATTTTTTTATCTAGCATACCATTCATTGATAAATACATTGAAAAAAATTCATAAATAAATTTTTAATATTGTGTTGAGTGTTTGAATTTAGAAATAATATTTTGCTTAAATAAGTTTAATGATGACAAAATTTATTATACTATTTTCGAACATGACACAATGCTAAACATTTATTTAGTACTCTAATATGACATACCAAAAAGTTAAATAATACTATGAGGTAATAAAAAACATGCACCGTCATACATAAAATAAAATAAAATGCTACTATAAGATAATGATGAATCATACGACATATATAGTAACAAATCATTAACTGATAATTTTTCATTGATTCAAAATGAAATGGAAATTAGAAATAATATCAAACTTAGTAGTGAAAATAATTTAATAAATAATATCAAAATTAAATTTAGAATATATAAATACAAATTATTTTATATCGTATGATTTTTTGTATTTTACATTTTTTAAAATAACAATATTATTTGATAGGTATTTTCAATGTTTTAAATTGCGATATAGCGGTCCATTGCGCTTGAACAATAATTTACACATGATCCCCGATATTGCGTCATATTGGCCATATTGCGGCGATATTGCGGCGTTATATAGCAGGTTGCGGTGTTGCGTTTTGTGGATATTTATTGCGATTTGCGCTATTGCGGCGCAATTGCGCCGCAATTTAAATCATTGGGTATTTTATAAGTTTAATATAATAACTTATTTAGATAGATAAACTATAATTTCATTCTATTAGTTATTTAAATTTTTAATATTAAATTTGTTTGCTTAAAAAAACAAATATAATGTACATAGTATTATATGAGATTCTAATAGTTATATTTTTATTTAAGATAAATAATAATACTTAAAATTGAAATATGGATGTCAAAATAAAGAGAAAATTAAAATGAATATATTTAATGAATTTGTAAAATTCAATGTCTAAACTTAATACTAATATATGTTGTATGTTTTATAATATTACATATTAAGTTATTAGTATTTCATATATAAAATTTTAATCTTTCATTGCATTCAGATTTAATCATGTAATCTTATGTGAAATAATAAATATATAATTGAATAGGCTTAATATTATCGTCATTAATGTAGGATGATGTAAATTTCTAAGAATGTTTAAAACATATGGTGTAAAATAATGATCGGGATCAAAGCACATTACTACATTTAGCATTTCAAATTAATACTTACAAATTGCCATACAAAATCATGTCGTAAGTGAGTAAATAATTTTAGAAACTTGTATTTTCCGTGCGAAGTATTTCAGACATAATTTCTATAAACTTTAATAGCTTAACAAAAAAAAAAAAAATTAGTATGTGTTTTGAAAGCTTTGACCTTTTCTACATTTGTTAAAAAACATAAAATACAATTTCTACATATTTGATAGAGCGCTAGAGGTTGTGAATTCAAATTGCATTGCTAACAAAAATATGAATATATCGCAATGCTTATAATGAGTGAATTGATTAAAAAAAAATTCTGTTCTAGATCGGCTAGTTAGTAGTTTGCTTATAATGAGTGAATTACTTTGTTAAATTAAGATTTACTAATATTACACGTAATTAAGTACTTTATAGTGTGACTGTTTTTTACATAAGGATTGTGTGCATTGTATCATGCAGAACTGGTTTTCAAATCATGCTAATGTTATTTAACCAAAAGGAAAAGCATGATAAGATAATCTCCCCTCCCATTAATTTTTGAATACCTGATATATGGTGAGGCCACGTCACCTGTTACTGTTCATCACGTTACTGTTCGTTTCGTACTGTTCATCCAATTACTGTTCATTCATCTACTGTTCGTTCCGGTACTGTTCAAATTTTTTTTTTTTTTTTTTGAATTTTTTTTTATTTGACGTATGTCTTGTGTTCTAAATAAAATATTTGAATTTTTCATCGTATTAATAAATATAATTGACATATGTCTTGTGTTCTAAATAAAATATTTGAATTTTTCATCGTATTAATAAATATAATTTGTATACTATAATTTTACTGTTAACTAAACAAAATACTATTCACACAAATACTTTTTGTTAGCCTGAGCTGGTATTATTATTTTTTTTGGCTTATTATAACATTTTTGATTGGTACCAAGCTGCGTTTTTTTGTGCTTATTATAATATTTTTGATTCGTACCAATTCTAAATATATCAAATAATATATAAAATTATTACTTTTGCTTATTATATTATTTCTTATCAAATAATATACCCCGCAGCGAAGCGCGGGATATTGTCCTAGTCAATATAAAGAGTATATGGTGTCTAGTTTGCTTGAAGTTCCGAGTCTTTATAAACAAAACCGTGATTGTCTTTGTCTTGGTTTTCGTTTAAAACTAATAATAACTATATATATTATATACATATTTCACAGAGAAAAAATAGCGGAAATAAATCTTTAACATTTACTTAAAATTTGTTAATGTTTCTACAATATTCGTCTTTGAGATATCGGAGGAATCCAAAACAATTAATTAAGAAGTGTATCCATTTGGCGTTGTGTAGAGCCGGTTCTAAAAAAAAATAGAAAAAACAATTAATCAGGTCCTCCAGAAATTTTAAATTGCAACAAAAAAGTTAATTATGTTATCAATTAATTAATTTGCAATTTAGTGTTTTAAATTGTCAAATAATTAATTAAACTTTAATATTTAATTAGTATCCCATTTTTTGGTCGATGGCTTTCAAACTGGTTCCGACTCATTTAATGAAATTTTAAACGATTTTGTAGGAGTAAAGTTTTTTTATTGAAGGAAATAACAAAGTGATATTCGGTTATATTTTAATATAAAGAAAAGTTATTTACGTGTTTTGTTTTTGGATAATTATAAATCTTTCCTACTTTTGTTGTCGTCTTTTTGCTTGCCCTCCGTGTTATCTCTTCGGTCGCCTTTTTGGCCGTGATGAACGGTGATTTTGTTATTTGTCTAAAGATTCTCGTGTTCGTTCTTTCCACACTTGCAATGAGATCGTAGCCCACATTCCATCCCATATCCTACTCCCGTTTTGTTATCCTTCTAACACATTGATTGTCCTCGACACGTTGTTTATTCAAAATAAATAACAAATTAATATTATTAATATTAATACTTATATATAATTTTGCCAAAAATGAAACTCCAAGAATTAGCCACGTCATCATTTTTCAAATTTTGGTCATCCATTAGAAATCACATGATATATTTTGACAAAAATGAGACTCCAAGTCATCATTTTTCAAATTTTGGTCATCCATTAGAAATGACATGATATATTTTGACAAAAATGAGACTCCAAAAATTACCAAGTCATGTTTTTTAAAATTAATACTAATACTTATATATAATTTTGCCAAAAATGAAGCTCCAAGAATTAGCCACGTCATCATTTTTCAAATTTTGGTCATCCATTAGAAATCAGATGATATTTTTTGACAAAAATGAGACTCCAAAAATTACCCACGTCACGTTTTTTTGAATTGGGACTGTCCATTCAAAATTAGATGATATAAACTGTCACACATGGTATAATAATAATAATAATATTAATAATAATAATAATAATAATAATAATTATTATTATTATTATTATTATTATTAGCATTATTAGCATTATTAGCACGTATAAAGCTAGGAAAATCTCTCTTCTCTGGTTCCTCCACGTCATCAAAAACTTTCTGACCGTTTGATATGTGATTTTTGAAGTGTTGTCTGATTGATTGTTTATGGACCATTGGATATGCTTTTTTGGTGATGCACATCACCATGTTAATATGAACCATTTGATCTTGATCAAAATGTCCCAATTACTTGGTTTTTCATTTGAACCTGATTCATATAAACAAACTATTGTAAAAATTACATAAACATTGGTCCATTGTGGATCAAGTTCATTTTTTTTGTCTCAAATAAATATGAGAACTTTAAGAAAAAATACTCCTAATTTTTTTAATATTGTAAAAACCCCCCTAAATTTAAATATGTACATGTTATCTTTTATTATTTAAAAAAAATCCTAAATTTTTTGTACCATATAATAATTTTTAATCATGTTTGTATAATTTTAATATTTCATACATTATATATATGTTTGACTTTTGTAATTTTTTTCTATGAAAACTAACATAAAATAATAATAATACGAACAACAATATTAAAAGAACACCTTCCGAATATTTAAAAATTAAAATATCATGGAACTATTAAAGAAATAAATAAAAGGAGAATGAAAGATAAAAATACAAGATGTTTAAACCGATATTTTTCTATCAATATATTTTAAAGATGTTTATGTATTATTATTTATTTTATTATTACCCGATGTTCTCTTTTCATGAATAATAAAAGAAATATTAAAATTATATAAACTCAATATGTAATTATTTTATTTTTTTGTAATCACTGCATGTTAAGAAATGTTTATGAATTTTCTTAAACTTAATAAAATTAATAGAAAATAACAAAAATATTTTTTAATTATTACATTTGAAAATAGAAGAATATTTTGGTACATTTTTTTTTTTAATATCATCCATAAGGGGTATTTGAAAATAAAAGTTTGGTAGAAGAGGTTTTGGAGTTTACAAAAAGATAGGATTTTTTTTTTCAATATCCAAAAATATTAGAGATTTAAAAATATAGCAAAACACATATGTGTGAACAATCAGATAAAAAAACGTAGAATTCAATTTTGTATTATGCAAAAGAAAATCACGGCAGACTCGAGAAAAAGCTAGTATGACTAAACTAATGGAACTTACTACACAACTTTTGTTGTTGCGAATTTTTGTCAATGTTTCCGAAGTTAGGAGTTTCATCAAAGTACATGTAACTAAATCATTTCCATTTTCCTATTGTTGCTTAATTATCCATCCATAGTAACATGTAAATAAGGAGTGTTTCGCAAATTGTGAAGAGAGACAACTAGTAAAGTGTATTCGGTTTTCGTTGTTTTAAAAAAAATTCAATTATATGTTTTGCAATTTTTGAAATTGGACAAGGAACATTTGTAAAAACTTCCTAAATTGTGTACGAAACGCTCATGTTTTTTAGGGTTGGGAGCAGCAATGATACTAACCTCACCTATTTCCCTATTTTTTTTCCCGAATGATGATGTGGCATTTCTGGGTGTATCAGGTCATCAAACCAAGTTTGTTCAAAAAAACAAGCCCAAAAAAAACATTAACAATTGGGGTCACGAGAGAGAGAGAGAAAACTATTGGAGAGAGAAGCTCAACCCTAACTCTCGACGAGAGAGAGAGAGAGAGAGAGAGAGAGAGAGAGGTGTCACGAACTGCCACCGGGTAGATTCAACGAAAAAGTGACTCTGAGAGAGAGAAGCCAAGAAGCTAAGGCAAAAGTTAGGATTTTTTCTTTCATTCTTACTGCAATTCGTTTTTTGATTTTTTTCTCTAGTGTTTTCTACTCATTTGTTTCTTCGATGGTGATGTTTGGAGATGGAGCAAAGCGACTGTGGTGTTTGTTCATCTTTTTCATCTTCATATGATGTTTCATCTCGGCCCACAAACAACCTTCGACCATAATCCGAAATTAGAATACTGGCCCGGGTTTTTCACCGGAATTAGAAATCCATCCTGGTTCTTTACTGAAATTGGAAAATCTACCCGGGTTCTTCAGAGAAATCGGAGTTGTGAGCCATTAATGGTGAGATGTAATCTGTTTGAACGTGTATTGTAAGATGTTTGATACAAAACAAATTTAAGATGGCTGGTACAATTTGCGTGCTGATACAAGGCAAAATTTGTATAATGAACATAGTAATATGTAGTGCTACGAGTCAAAATCAAATTTTAATGCCTTAATTAATCATTATTTGGGTTTAGAATGAACTTGATAATTGCTTATTTCAATAATCGAGTGTTATTGAATTAATTATTTTAAAAGGTAGATGATGCTTGGAGGCAGATCGACAATACGTCGAAGCAAAAAAGATCAAACCAAAAATAAATCTTGGGTGTTGTTATATATTTATATGATTTGTTTTGTTTGTAATATTTGGATGATCAAGTATAGTAGATAAAATGTTTGATTTTGTGCTCTTGAGTTTTGTTTGGTTGAACTGTTTGCATAGCCAGTTTATATCATTATATTCTCAATGTATTTACATTTCGACGCAAGAACATGCAACCCTGTATTCTATATATTTATTTACTTTTATCTTCATGCCTCAACTTAAATTTCAAGTCACGATATACTTTAGAATGCCTAAATCAACATATATCATTAACAAGCATATTTAAAAGTAGCATTAATTAATTAATAAATACATATACATATATATATATATATATATATATATATATATATATATATATATATATATATATATATATATATATATATATATATATATCAATGTTTTAAATAGCGGCGCTTCAACGGCGCTATAGCGTGCTATAGCGGATTTTTGGAGGTAAATGCTGCATCGCTTCAGAATTTAGCTCTGTAGCGTTTTGTTCCGCTGCAACGCTATAGCGGACTGCTATAGCATGAAGCGTTCAAATATAGCGACCGTAGCGGTGCTATAGCGTGATTATTATTATTATTATTATTATTATTATTATTATTATTATTATTATTATTATTATTATTATTATTATTATTATTATTATAAAAATCATAATTATGTTAAAACTAATAATAATCATTATAATCATTACACAATAATAATAATTGTTATTAAATAATAGTAATAATAATAAATATTATTATTAATATTAATATTATTTTTATAAAATAATAATTATTGTTATTAAATAATAATAATAATAATAATTATTATTATTATTATTATAGGAAGAATCAGATCAACAACTATTATTAGCATCATTATAATAACAATAATATAATAATAAAATAAACATAAAAGTAATAATAATAATAATAATAATAATAATATATTTTTCTTAGAGATGAATATTTAATTTAAGTTAGTTTGTGAGGTTGATATAAATAAGCATTTGATATAATTTTATTTATAATATTGGGCCGTTAGATTATATTTATGTGCATATTGTAGTATTATAAAACTAATAATTTTGATCAAAATTCGCTGCTATGGTGAAGCGACGCTATATCGCCCGCTAACGCTAAACGCTAAATTAAACATCAAAAACGCTGCGTGCCGCTGCACGCTATTTAAAACATTGATATATATACAATTTCAATTCATCTCGTGCATTCGAAAAAAGTACCCAATTTACATATCAAACCTCTTTATCCTTCACTCTATGTACTTGAATATTTTCCAAACTATCACAACCGATTTCAAGAAAAAACACAAAATTCACAAATAGTCGCTGATTTTGCAGGCAATCGGTTTTAATAATTGTGAGAACGTACCAGGCAGCTGAAAAAACAGACGATATAAAAAAAATTAGTAAACATATTATATTTGTTATAAAATTTAGTAAACAGTGAAGTGAAATTCAGAAAAAATATCTCAACTTCTCTACGATTTCCAGCCTTTATTAATTGATTTCAACATGCTTGCTAATTTCACAAAACAAAACTTAGTTTTCTGTTAATAGAAGCATATATGGTACAAACAAAAACGATTTTTTGAATTTAAGCAATTCTACGGAGAGATTGAATAAGAATCTGAAAACTCCACTTCTTATTGCCCAAATCAAATTGCTAATTGGTCAATTTCGTTTATTAATTCGATCTAAATTCAAGTACATAATCAGATCAACAAACCCGCAAATCTAGAGAGAGAGAGAGAGAGAGAGAGAGAGAGAGAGAGAGAGAGAGAGAGAGAGAGAGAGAGAGCAAACCTCTCGTGCATGCCAGATGAGAGAAAGAGCATTTTCGTGCACCCCTTCTCGGTCGACGGTCGCTTTATTTGCCTTCTCGTAAATCCAAGGCGAGCCGAGAAGGAAGAGAAGTGGGAGGAGAAACGAGCCAGTTTTATTTTCAAAAGAAAACAAGAGTTCAGCTGGTACCATAAAGTGATTTGACTTTTGAGTCATATGATGGTGCAGTGACGTGGCAGATCATGCCATGTCATCATTTCGGGAAAAAGAGTGGGGAAAAAAGTGGGGATAGTATCATTACTCGGGTTGGGAGTTGGTCCGATGAAAATTGAAAGATCTCGTTGAAATTATTCGTTTGGAAATTTCCCGAGGAGACCATCGGACAATATTTTGTCCACATATTTCTATGTCCGTTGGATTTTATCATGATTACATTTTTGCTTGATGAAAATTATCCCTTGTTAACTTTTCCATCTTGTCAACTTTAGAAAGAACCATCACCGCTTTCTCTATTTCGGCTTTCAACTTTAGATAGAACCAATTTATTTATTTTTTTCATTTTACTTGCAGATTTGAAATCTTTTTTTTTTTTGAAGGAGAAGGCAATTGCCATCAGCCATTTTATATAAAAAACAAAAGTTATTTACAATGATCTGAAAATTTTATATATCATGTTTTGCTTCTTGTTGGTGTGAATCAGTAATGACATGATCCAGAGTGGAAGTTTAAGCTTGTTAGAAATTGGGGATAGTTGAATCTTGTTGAATGATTCATATTCATTGATGTAATTTGGTTCATACAAAATATTCCAAGTTTCACATGTCACTTGTATTTTTATTTATGAAGTAGATTTGCTTATTTTCTTGACTGTTATTTACTTAGATGAAATGGAAGGGCAAGATAGATAGATTTGTTTTTTTTAAGAAAATATGGATTTGTTAATGCCGGGATGCCAACGGCCACATATGGCTTCATTCTTGACTGAAGCCCTCTGAAGAGGATGCTTTTCTCTCATAGCTCAACAGAGCCATTTATAGTCAAGATTGAACCAAATTTCACCATTTGAGATCGAAATTGAGAGGAGAGAACGATTCTATTGGGTCCCAAAGGTTGTTACGACGTGGCTAGGAAAGAGAAGAACGAGTAACGACGTTCGTACGTGGAGAATTGACTCGTAACAGCAATGGCGAAGGTATTCGAAGACGAAGAACTCTTCTCCAGTGATTTGTAGGGTTATAATTGCTGGGGAGAATTCATTTATTATTTCTGTTATAATTGAAAACTGGAGTTGTCCATTCCAAGAGCAAATGGAGGGGATGAAGAGGCACTTAAGCTTTGTTTTGATTGGCTGAAATATCTGAGTTACGATTGTTGCAAGAACATGGAAGAAATTTTTTTCTGTGGCAGTTTGTGTGTAGAGATCGTGTAACTAGGGTGCTGTTCGGGAGAAACAGAATATGGTGGAATAGAAGATTAAATAGGTTAATCCAGTCTATTCCGACCGAACATGTCTGAAATATGGTGGAATAGAAGAAATAATTCCTAATTTGTCTAATTTGCCAGATACTAGTAAGCACAAAGTCTCATTTGGATAATTATTGATTTGTTATTTCAGACATGTTCGGTCGGAATAGACTGGATTAACCTATTTAATCTTCTATTCCACCATATTCTGTTTCTCCCGAACAGCACCCTAGTTACACGATCTCTACACACAAACTGCCACAGAAAAAAATTTCTTCCATGTTCTTGCAACAATCGTAACTCAGATATTTCAGCCAATCAAAACAAAGCTTAAGTGCCTCTTCATCCCCTCCATTTGCTCTTGGAATGGACAACTCCAGTTTTCAATTATAACAGAAATAATAAATGAATTCTCCCCAGCAATTATAACCCTACAAATCACTGGAGAAGAGTTCTTCGTCTTCGAATACCTTCGCCATTGCTGTTACGAGTCAATTCTCCACGTACGAACGTCGTTACTCGTTCTTCTCTTTCCTAGCCACGTCGTAACAATTAAATTTAGTGTTTATGATAAATGATAATTTCACTGTCAAGTACAAATCATTCATAATATTATGTAAAGTTAGTTCAAAGAATTGCAATATTAATTTATCTGGAAAAGCAAATCTTATTATTAATAACTTCAATAAAAAGAATATCATAGCATAATATAACAAATATTTACTTAGTTCCCCGTAAAAATGTGATGATTTCTTTATTAGCAACTAAATGTGACAATTTAAAAAAAAAACAAAATAAATGCATGGATAGATAAGACCAAGAATATACATATGAATATATTTAATAATTTAATAATATATTAATTGATGTCACTTCTACGTTAACACTTCTAGATAAATAATGGAATACGAATCAATAGTTGATTTATGTGATAGAAATAGTTGTAAAAGACTATCCTCGTTATTAGTTGAGCCATGTTATTAAATATCTAACATTCCCCACTTACTAACTTGATAATGTCAATAATACTTATGTGAATTCTTTTGAGACATGAAGCAAAAATGTTTCATCAAGACAACCAATATGTGTTTTAACCAAATTGATAATTGAAAATTGAAAAAATATATAAAGAGGTAATTACAATAGAAAAACATGAAAAAATATACTATATAAAGATTCATCTGAATAAAATATAATTATAAAAACTAATTCCCAACTAAAACACATCTTAGGAAGACATCATAGAGCTAAAATGCCAAATGAAAATCATAATATTTAAAGACTGAGACTAAGCAAAAAAGATGTTTGATCTTGCGATTTTTTTTTTTACAAGAACCTTTGATTTCCAAAAAAAAATGAAACTTTACCAAAAGAACCCTTGATTTTGCTTGAATTTTATTAAATCCACATTTTTTGCTGAAATTTTACAAAAAATTCTTAAATTGCAAAAAGACCCCTCTGTTATTGGAATTGCTAGAAAACCCCGGCCTTGAAAAAATCATGAAGTATCTATTGCTGAACTTTCAATGTGTAACGAAACAATGTCGATTCAATAATTAAATCACACTCAATAAGAAAAGAAACCAGTACATGTATTTTGTCCTTGTGAATAATAGTATTGTTTGTACTTCTTAAAAACAAACTTTTCAATTGATCACTTTCAAAATAAACAAACAATTGTGATTCATGAATGCTAACCTTTAGAAATTTTGGATACCATATCCGTAGCAGTAACAGAATTACCGAATTGCCTTGAGAATTTGAGCTGCACATGTACGCATATTTTGAACATAAGTAACTACTATTTGGATTTGTTACAAACAAGTTTGTAAAAAGTCAAGATAGCAATACAAGTATGTCTTTTTTGTAAATTTGGATTTATATCCTTTTCCTCAAACCCTCCCTTATTTCTCCAATTTTGCACAAAAAATTCTTTTATTAGAATCAGAAAGAGGGAATTTAGCATCATTAGTTATACTTATATATACCCTTTTTTTTATCACCCACAGCCACAAGTTGGGTACCAAAATCCACTGCTCATATAAACCCTCAAAAAGAACAAAGAAAATTTGTACACAAATTATGCAAAATTTGTTAGTCTCAGAATTGATTAAAATTATGTGTTTGGATGGAAGTGAAATAAATTAAATAAATGGATCAAAGAGGTCTTACAGAAATTATGCAAATTTTGGATACCATAAAAAGATTTTTTTTTTATAGAAACATTATATCAAGTACCTGACTTATGTGTTCTTGAATCTTGAAGGAAAAGTAATAGCAAAAAAAACTAAGGATAAAACGTATTTTTTTTTCAGTGCCTAAAAGTTTGAGCTTAAGTGCTTACAGAATCACACTTTTGATGATGTGCAAACGCTCGAGATAGAGGGGATCTTTTTTAAACTGTACTTGCTGGAAAAGAATCTCAAGATCTCGTCGAATCTCTCTTTCACGCCCCGCTCTCTCTTTGTTTGTCCCTTACTCTTCGAGCAAGTATCGAAGGAGATGGAGAAGCTCGAATTGCCCTGCCTCGTTAGAGAGAGAAAAGTATGTATAATATGATCAAACTATACAAGTATATAAGTGAATTGTGAACAAAATAAAAGAACGGACCTTTCAAAGCAAGAACTGAATCTTATCTAAACTGAAAAAAAAACTGTCACTTCAAACTCGTCTTCGATGACAATCTTCTTCGGTTGTTATCGTGCCATTCATAACATATTAAAAAAACAGTAAAAATGGGGCAATAGAAACAATTTTTTTTACCATTCCTTTTTTGTACAGATGGGACTAATTTACTAAGCAAACCAAACAAAACTATGGATTCATAGAGCGACCGCTGCTTCGTGGATACCTCTTAGAGTCCCCGCGCCTTTGAAGGACACCTCTCCTCCCGCTCCTTTTCTCCCTCTCTGAAATCTCTTCGATCGCTGCTACTCTTTTCTGTTAATAAGCCCAAACCCGATTAATAATTATTAATTTTAATTAGCCCAATTAATTTTAGGGAAAGTTTATTTTAAGGAAAGTAATTTAGGAAATTATTATTGGGCGGGTTTTAATTATAAGGAAATTAGTTTAGGAAATAGTTTTAAGGCAAGATTTTAATTCCTTGTATTTCAAGTTTATGGAGTCCATAAATAGGGCTTGGATGTTTAGCAATTCATATATCAAAAATATCAAATAGAAAAGAGAGAAAGAGTTGCAAGAGCCTATTAGAATTATAAGAAAGAGTTGTTTATTAGAAATCCCCATTTGAATCCCGTATTACCAACATTTTATTGCCTCAACCATTGTCCTTCAATTTCTCTCTCTTTCTATGAATAGAATGGAGAGAGCATGACCTCTTTGTTCATTTGAGCACTATGAGACATGATCGAACCGGAAGAAAGAAGAAGAGAAAGGCCACGCCTTATTTATATTTTGTGTATTATATCCATTTGTGTTACGTACGATATATTCATAATTCGTTGATATGATTTGCACAATGAGCACATATAAAATGTTTATTTAAATTGGAAAAAGTATATTAAATTACAACTTAAAATATAGAATAAAATGCCGTTAAAAAGAGACCGAAAAATAAACCAAATAAAAAATAACATATCAAAAAGAAATAATCGAAAACTCGACAACAATCCTGCACCTCCCACATAATTGCGCGAGACAGAAGCTAGTTTTATATAAAATTATGTGGCAACAAAAATTAATTTTGTCAATGCTTTTGGATTCTGTAATAAGCATAATTAAGCACACTTTTAGGGTTTAAAATCATGCAAAATAATATTAAATAAACATAAAAACATGCTATAATCTTAATTTTCAATAATTCTTGAGGAAAATATTTTAATGATGAATTTATGTTTATTTCAGTTAAAAAAGACCAAATCTCTACAAACCAACACCATGGTTGGATTCCTCTGGCCGAGACGAGTGATTTCGATATAAAGATCGTACTATTTGGTGGAAAGACGAGAAAGATATAAATGTTTTAGTGAAACGGGTCACAATTCCTATTTAAATGACCCACTACACAAATGGCTACAAAGAAACCCAAACAGTAGATCCCGACGACCCATATTCTAGACCCATTGCACGAAAGATCCCAAAGGGTCAGAACTTAACCCCTTACACCAAAGGCAACAAAGTCAAAGTTGAATGACACTGCAGATCCTGTGTGGCCAAGCAAACGTGCAACACACACTTAAACCAGATCATTCCTATCTATTCTACTAGGGCCCGTTCGGCAAAGCATGGAATAGAAGAATAGAGGAATAGAGAATAGTCGACTAAACCATTATATTCCATATATGTTCGGTAACATTCACAGAATAAGAAAATTGATTAAAGCTATAGAAAAATGGTCAATGACTAAATTACCCTTGTTGTTGATTTTTTTCAATTCAACAAATATGCTTTTGCAATAATACAAGATATATTACAAGAATAAAACATATATAAAAAAATAAAGCAATTATCGAAGAATTTACTGAAATTTCATACACCAGTTGGGATTATCCCGGTTTTCATGTAGCCAATTCTGATTCTAAAATACCTATAAGATAGCATCAGTTTGGGCGATGGAATATCTGGTTCAGCCTCCCTGGCAGGAACAACCATTTCCGCTGCAACATAGATGTGAATCGATCAAAATTTAATGGCAAAAATCAACACATGAAATATGATACTCACATAAATTAGACAAATTATACTAAAGGGAGTTTCAATTTGCACAAAATCAAATTGAGGAGAGCAAATCAAACCGCTAAGAGGGAGTGCTTGCCATCCTTTTTTGTTTTCACATTTGAATCCCTCTTTAATTCTTTATTGCTCTTTTTTTTTCTCTCTAAATGCAAATTCTGCACCGCAAAAACCATAATTGCGAAGAATTAAAGGGGTCTAATTGCATTGGAACTTTGAATAAATAACACAATGTAGGGATATTTTATGCAAATTAAGTCAAATCCAGAACAAATACTTATTTGGGGGATTTTATCATGATTACAATGGCCACATATTTTATGCAAATTAAGTCAAACCATAATTTCCGTTGGATTTTATCATGATTACATTTTTGCTTGATGAAAATTATCCCTCTGTTAACTTTTCCATCTTGTCAACTTTAGAAAGAACCATCACCGCTTTCTCTATTTCGGCTTTCAACTTTAGATAGAACCAATTTATTTATTTATTTCATTTTACTTGCAGATTTGAAATCTTTTTTTTTTTTTGAAGGAGAAGGCAATTGCCATCAGTCATTATATATAAAAAACAAAAGTTATTTACAATGATCTGAAATCTTTATATATCATATTTTGTTTCTTGTTGGTGTGAATCTGTAATGACATGATCCAGAGTGGAAGTTTAAGCTTGTTAGAAATTGGGGATAGTTGAATCTTGTTGAATGATTCATATTCTTTGATGTAATTTGGTTCATACAAAATATTCCAAGTTTCACACGTCACTTGTATTTTTATTTATGAAGTAGATTTGCTTAATTTTCGCGACTGTTATTTACTTGGATGAAATGGAAGGGCAAGATAGATAGATTTGTTTTTTTTAAGGAAATATGGATTTGTTAATGCCGGGATGCCAATGGCCACATATGGCTTCATTCTTGAGCAGGCCCGGCCCCGGCTGGTGAGACCTGGGCTTGGGGGTCTGTTTTTTATTGGGGGTCCGATATTTTTATAATTGCTAATATACAAAAATAGAGATGTATTTCATCCAATTTAGAAAGAGAATTGCCAGCCTGTCGTCCATAAGAAACATTGTAAAATATTTCGTTAGACCTCTTCACTCATCCTCTATTCTCTTTAATTAGCAAATACACACAATAAGATTCAGCGGAGATTTACAACTCTGACTCCGAAGGATAGGTCAGTTGTGCCGCGTCCGTGTTAGCATAATTGTAATAATGAGATTAAAGCCCATTGATTCTATAAGGCCTCTACATATGTGGTAGTTGGATCTATGGTTCTAATTAATGAACCGTTAGTGATCAACGGTTGTTAGTTACTCTAGTTAGGTTATAAATAGAACACATTGGAATCGCAAAAAGTATCAATCAATACAATATCATTTTCTCAATATTTTCTATAATTTATTATTGTATATATTTCTACAGTCCGTTTCATTGGTTCTCTGGTTGGATCGACTTAGAGGTAGAAGACGATGGATGGGTAGACGAAAATGGGACTGGTTGTGGTGCCCTTCTCAGCTTTTCTGAGTTTAGTTTCTCTCTCTCTCTCTCTGGATAAACTATCAGGATACTCTTATGAGTTGCTTGAGACTTGCTCTTTTTAACTTATAATAGTATGGCATTTATTAATCTTTTTGAACAATGTTTGTTAAAGTTGGAGATTTTGTTACAATTCTGATTAGAAACAATGTATAGTTGCTTGGGTAAATTTTCAATTTTTAATATGTCTACTGTGCCAATACCAATATAGCTAGATATGTCATATGTGTGGCTATATATGAAACATACAATTACCAATTAACTGAAAAATATATTAGTAATTTTTAGTATTTTTTTTATATTAATTTTCAGTCTTTCTAAAATTTCAGGCTCAACCAATATTACGAGGAAAGAAAAAACTTGCGGAGGGGGTCTTTTGAAAAAATAGGCTTCGGGACCTCCGAAACCTGGGACCGGGCCTGGTGAAGCCCTCTGAAGAGGATGCTTTTCTCTCGTATCTCAACAGAGCCATTTATAGTCAAGATTGAACCAAATTTCACCATTTGAGATCGAAATTGAGAGGAGAGAACGATTCTATTGGGTCCCAAAGGTTGTTACGACGTGGCTAGGAAAGAGAAGAACGAGTAACGACGTTCGTACGTGGAGAATTGACTCGTAACAGCAATGGCGAAGGTATTTGAAGACGAAGAACTCTTCTCCAGTGATTTGCAGGGTTATAATTGCAGGGAGAATTCATTTATTATTTCTGTTATAATTGAAAGCTGGAGTTGTCCATTCCAAGAGCAAATGGAGGGGATGAAGAGGCACCTAAGCTTTGTTCTGATTGGCTGATATATATCTGAGTTCTGATTGTTGCAAGAATATGAAAGAACTTTTATTTCTGTGGCAATTTGTGTGTAGAGATCGTGTAACTAGAAGAATAGATAGGAATGATCTGGTTTAAGTGTGTGTTGCACGTTTGCTTGGCCACACAGGATCTGCAGTGTCATTCAGCTTTGACTTTGTTGCCTTTGGTGTAAGGGGTTAAGTTCTGACCCTTTGTGATCTTTCGTGCAATGGATCTAGAATATGGGTCGTCGGGATCTACTGTTTGGGTTTCTTTGTAGCCATTTGTGTAGTGGGTCATTTAAATAGGAATTGTGACCCGTTTCACTAAAACATTTATATCTTTCTCGTCTTTCCACCAAATAGTACGATCTTTATATCGAAATCACTCGTCTCGGCCAGAGGAATCCAACCATGGTGTTGGTTTGTAGAGATTTGGTCTTTTTTAACTGAAATAAACATAAATTCATCATTAAAATATTTTCCTCAAGAATTATTGAAAATTAAGATTATAGCATGTTTTTATGTTTATTTAATATTATTTTGCATGATTTTAAACCCTAAAAGTGTGCTTAATTATGCTTATTACAGAATCCAAAAGCATTGACAAAATTAATTTTTGTTGCCACATAATTTTATATAAAACTAGCTTCTGTCTCGCGCAATTATGTGGGAGGTGCAGGATTGTTGTCGAGTTTTCGATTATTTCTTTTTGATATGTTATTTTTTATTTGGTTTATTTTTCGGTCTCTTTTTAACGGCATTTTATTCTATATTTTAAGTTGTAATTTAATATACTTTTTCCAATTTAAATAAACATTTTATATGTGCTCATTGTGCAAATCATATCAACGAATTATGAATATATCGTACGTAACACAAATGGATATAATACACAAAATATAAATAAGGCGTGGCCTTTCTCTTCTTCTTTCTTCCGGTTCGATCATGTCTCATAGTGCTCAAATGAACAAAGAGGTCATGCTCTCTCCATTCTATTCATAGAAAGAGAGAGAAATTGAAGGACAATGGTTGAGGCAATAAAATGTTGGTAATACGGGATTCAAATGGGGATTTCTAATAAACAACTCTTTCTTATAATTCTAATAGGCTCTTGCAACTCTTTCTCTCTTTTCTATTTGATATTTTTGATATATGAATTGCTAAACATCCAAGCCCTATTTATGGACTCCATAAACTTGAAATACAAGGAATTAAAATCTTGCCTTAAAACTATTTCCTAAACTAATTTCCTTATAATTAAAACCCGCCCAATAATAATTTCCTAAATTACTTTCCTTAAAATAAACTTTCCCTAAAATTAATTGGGCTAATTAAAATTAATAATTATTAATCGGGTTTGGGCTTATTAACAGAAAAGAGTAGCAGCGATCGAAGAGATTTCAGAGAGGGAGAAAAGGAGCGGGAGGAGAGGTGTCCTTCAAAGGCGCGGGGACTCTAAGAGGTATCCACGAAGCAGCGGTCGCTCTATGAATCCATAGTTTTGTTTGGTTTGCTTAGTAAATTAGTCCCATCTGTACAAAAAAGGAATGGTAAAAAAAATTGTTTCTATTGCCCCATTTTTACTGTTTTTTTAATATGTTATGAATGGCACGATAACAACCGAAGAAGATTGTCATCGAAGACGAGTTTGAAGTGACAGTTTTTTTTTCAGTTTAGATAAGATTCAGTTCTTGCTTTGAAAGGTCCGTTCTTTTATTTTGTTCACAATTCACTTATATACTTGTATAGTTTGATCATATTATACATACTTTTCTCTCTCTAACGAGGCAGGGCAATTCGAGCTTCTCCATCTCCTTCGATACTTGCTCGAAGAGTAAGGGACAAACAAAGAGAGAGCGGGGCGTGAAAGAGAGATTCGACGAGATCTTGAGATTCTTTTCCAGCAAGTACAGTTTAAAAAAGATCCCCTCTATCTCGAGCGTTTGCACATCATCAAAAGTGTGATTCTGTAAGCACTTAAGCTCAAACTTTTAGGCACTGAAAAAAAAATACGTTTTATCCTTAGTTTTTTTTGCTATTACTTTTCCTTCAAGATTCAAGAACACATAAGTCAGGTACTTGATATAATGTTTCTATAAAAAAAAAATCTTTTTATGGTATCCAAAATTTGCATAATTTCTGTAAGACCTCTTTGATCCATTTATTTAATTTATTTCACTTCCATCCAAACACATAATTTTAATCAATTCTGAGACTAACAAATTTTGCATAATTTGTGTACAAATTTTCTTTGTTCTTTTTGAGGGTTTATATGAGCAGTGGATTTTGGTACCCAACTTGTGGCTGTGGGTGATAAAAAAAAGGGTATATATAAGTATAACTAATGATGCTAAATTCCCTCTTTCTGATTCTAATAAAAGAATTTTTTGTGCAAAATTGGAGAAATAAGGGAGGGTTTGAGGAAAAGGATATAAATCCAAATTTACAAAAAAGACATACTTGTATTGCTATCTTGACTTTTTACAAACTTGTTTGTAACAAATCCAAATAGTAGTTACTTATGTTCAAAATATGCGTACATGTGCAGCTCAAATTCTCAAGGCAATTCGGTAATTCTGTTACTGCTACGGATATGGTATCCAAAATTTCTAAAGGTTAGCATTCATGAATCACAATTGTTTGTTTATTTTGAAAGTGATCAATTGAAAAGTTTGTTTTTAAGAAGTACAAACAATACTATTATTCACAAGGACAAAATACATGTACTGGTTTCTTTTCTTATTGAGTGTGATTTAATTATTGAATCGACATTGTTTCGTTACACATTGAAAGTTCAGCAATAGATACTTCATGATTTTTTCAAGGCCGGGGTTTTCTAGCAATTCCAATAACAGAGGGGTCTTTTTGCAATTTAAGAATTTTTTGTAAAATTTCAGCAAAAAATGTGGATTTAATAAAATTCAAGCAAAATCAAGGGTTCTTTTGGTAAAGTTTCATTTTTTTTTGGAAATCAAAGGTTCTTGTAAAAAAAAAAATCGCAAGATCAAACATCTTTTTTGCTTAGTCTCAGTCTTTAAATATTATGATTTTCATTTGGCATTTTAGCTCTATGATGTCTTCCTAAGATGTGTTTTAGTTGGGAATTAGTTTTTATAATTATATTTTATTCAGATGAATCTTTATATAGTATATTTTTTCATGTTTTTCTATTGTAATTACCTCTTTATATATTTTTTCAATTTTCAATTATCAATTTGGTTAAAACACATATTGGTTGTCTTGATGAAACATTTTTGCTTCATGTCTCAAAAGAATTCACATAAGTATTATTGACATTATCAAGTTAGTAAGTGGGGAATGTTAGATATTTAATAACATGGCTCAACTAATAACGAGGATAGTCTTTTACAACTATTTCTATCACATAAATCAACTATTGATTCGTATTCCATTATTTATCTAGAAGTGTTAACGTAGAAGTGACATCAATTAATATATTATTAAATTATTAAATATATTCATATGTATATTCTTGGTCTTATCTATCCATGCATTTATTTTGTTTTTTTTTTAAATTGTCACATTTAGTTGCTAATAAAGAAATCATCACATTTTTACGGGGAACTAAGTAAATATTTGTTATATTATGCTATGATATTCTTTTTATTGAAGTTATTAATAATAAGATTTGCTTTTCCAGATAAATTAATATTGCAATTCTTTGAACTAACTTTACATAATATTATGAATGATTTGTACTTGACAGTGAAATTATCATTTATCATAAACACTAAATTTAATTGTTACGACGTGGCTAGGAAAGAGAAGAACGAGTAACGACGTTCGTACGTGGAGAATTGACTCGTAACAGCAATGGCGAAGGTATTCGAAGACGAAGAACTCTTCTCCAGTGATTTGTAGGGTTATAATTGCTGGGGAGAATTCATTTATTATTTCTGTTATAATTGAAAACTGGAGTTGTCCATTCCAAGAGCAAATGGAGGGGATGAAGAGGCACTTAAGCTTTGTTTTGATTGGCTGAAATATCTGAGTTACGATTGTTGCAAGAACATGGAAGAAATTTTTTTCTGTGGCAGTTTGTGTGTAGAGATCGTGTAACTAGGGTGCTGTTCGGGAGAAACAGAATATGGTGGAATAGAAGATTAAATAGGTTAATCCAGTCTATTCCGACCGAACATGTCTGAAAAAACCCGCCGTGCTTCCCGCCGCGAAGCGCGGGCAAATTTTCTAGTTTTATTTATAAGTAGTAACTATATACATTGTATACATATATCATAGAAAGAGAAAAAAAATATATATCAAAAAGAACCTCTTTAACATTTACTAAAAAAATGTTAATATTTCTTTAAAACGTTCGTCTTTGAGATATTGAAGGAACCCAAAAGCATTGACATAATTAATTTTTGTTGCCGCATAATTATATATAAAATGACGTCCAAGTCTCAAGGTGTTCTCGTATTTATAATAACTCCCAAGGTAATTTTGTATCGCGGTTAATACTTTTGCGTCGATTATTTCCTAATATCTTCCGACTCGTTTGAATGAATTTAAAACGGTTTTGTAGGAGCTAAAGTTCTATTGACGATCCATATTGGATGAAACATTTGTTATCCTTCTAACACATTGATAGTCCTCGAGAGATTCTTCATTCAAAAGAGAGAATAAATATCGCAATTAAACTAATGGAACTTACAACGAAATTTTGGTCGTTGCCGTATAATAAGAGTTTCGTGGAAGTACATATAATTAAATCGTTTTCATTTTTTTTTATTGTTGCTTAATTATCCATCCATAATGGAGTGTTTCGCAAATTGAGAAGAGAGCATTAGGAAAATGTATACGGTCCTCGTTTTTCTTTTCGTTCAATTATGTGTTCTGCAATTTTTGAAATTGGGCAGGAACATTTGTAAAAACTTGCAAAATTGACCCAATTGAGTGCTCAAAATCCAATCCAAATTGGGCCTCGCATTGCGTTCTAGAGTGATGTTTAGCTCGGCATTGGAGCACAGGACCTTCTACTTGTTCATATCCTTCATAATGCAATTATCCAAACCATCATCATCATAACTCATATCCAGTTGGGTATCAGAGAAAATTTTACAGGGTTTCGAGTTTTCTTTACCGTCGCCAAGCTCTGCCTTTCCGTTCTCAGTAATTTCACCATTAAATTGAGGAATTCCTAACAGGGCAGGTACAGAATCCGAAATTTCCGGATTTAATGGACGAATTACAAGCTGGGCATGTAGATTGACATCGGAGACATGAACAATCGAGAGGTTCTTGAATCCAAGCTTGGCGACGCGTGTGGAATTGATAGTGTCCCAATCCAAAACTTATGAAAATGTAGAACAAAAAATATTTGATAGTGTCCCAATTTTCAAGTGGATTCAAAGTAATAAAATCTCCACAAATTTTTATTCGGAAGACAAAATCAAAGAGTATCTCTTGATAAAAAAATTTAAATTTCATATCAAAATCTCCAATTTGGCACATTGCACCATACAATTATAGATCAAACAGTATAAGAATGGTACAATTTGGAGTTACGAGTAAAAAGTAATCTAAGATTTACAGATCGGTCCTTGTCAACTTTATAGAAAAATTCAGAGAACTTTTATCACAAAAAGAAGTTATCAAAAAATCATAGAAATTCGAAATTATTTCCTAAATTTGTCAAACAAGCATCTACATTAACACGATTAAAATATCTAAAACATTATGCAATTACTATGATTTTCTAAGATTTAGAAGTGCAAGAATTAACCAGAACAAACAGAACAGTGAACAAGATTTTGACAGATTTACAAATAAGTCTAAAACATAATGATTTTCAGCAGTTTTGTAAATGGCATAACAATTTGAATGATACTCTAAATGAAGCGAAACAAATATCTAATGATGTAACTAATGAAAATTATAGAGATATAGAAAGTACTTCATAAAATAAAACAAAACAGATGAATTAATAGACATATTCACAATTTGTTTCAGTACTAATCTTAAATGACCAGAAATTAATATATAATATAATGTATACGCCTTATGGTTTTTTCTCTTTCTTAATTATAATCAATAAAATCATTTGTTTGGAGACATTTTTGGAAAATTAGAGCAAGTTGTTTCAAATGTTTGTCAATAATCAGTTAGTTATTTTAACAATAATGTTAGACACCTAGATTTCGCACCTAGATTTTATCTAGATGTATACGTGGCAAATCACAGTCGATCCACCTCAAATAATTAAAAGAAAATTACATTCTGAAAGTTCCAAATTTAATCGCCACGTGTATTTCTAGGTGCAAATCTAAATAAAATTTCTAGGTGCATATCATTGTTGGTTATTTTAATGGTTTTAAGGGAATTCTTTACTGGTAAACATCGTTAAAGTTCGACTAAAAAATTGCGAAAATAGTTTTACGTCAATAATTTATAACTCTCAAATATCAATTTGCAGAAGATTAATACATTTGACTTTTTCGAAATATATTTGGAACATTGTGTTATGTTACTATGTATTATCTCGTGGATTATTCAAATTATATATATATGAATATGTAAAATCATTTGAATGCATTTAAAATATCGCCAAAAATCATATGAGTGCTAGTATTTAGCTCGGGTCCGTGATCCTGAAAAACTATTTTTTTGTCTCAAAATGCAAGAAGATTCGGACTTATTAGTTAATTATTAAATTTAGTTTATGTATTTACAATGTTTTCACTTTTCTATTTATGTTTTCTTTATAATATATAATTTATGTATTTACAATGTTTTTGGCACGGAAATGACGATGATTCAAACTGTTGTATCCGATGATTTAAGGAAAATTCGAATTCTAATGTCTCCTTTAATTAAGTGCTAGTATTACTTTGTTAAATGAAGATTTACTAATATTACGTGTAAGTACTTATTAGCACGAAATTAAATATTACATGGTGTAACTATTTTTTACATAAGAATTGTGTGCATTGTATCATACATAATTTATTTTCAAATCATACTAATGTTATATAACCAAATGAAAAGCATGATAAAGATACTCAATATAAAGAGTATACATTTGATTGTTTCTAAAGTGAACACATCTCGATTTTTATTTAAAAGTAGTAACTATATATATTGTATACATATTTCGTAGAAAGAGAAAAAAAATAGCGAAAAGAACCTCTTTAACATTTACTACAAAAATGTTCGTTTTTGAGATATCGGAGGAACCCAAAAGCATTGACATAATTAATTTTTGTTGCCGCATAATTATATATATAATTCTTTAATGGTAATATTTCTTTAAAAATTCTCGTATTTATAATAACTCCCAAGGTAATTTTGTATTGTGGTTAATACTTTTGCGTCGATTATTTCCTGTTAATATATTCCGACTCGTTTTAATGAATTTAAAACGGTTTTGTAGGAGCTAAAGTTCTATTGACGATCTATATTGGATGAAAAAAACGGTTATCCACCCATAATGGAGATAACAAATATTGCTATTAAACTATTGGAACTTACTACGGAATTTTGGTCGTTGCGAATTTTTGTCAATACTTTTGAAAATAAGAGTTTCATCGAAGTACATGTAATTAAATCAGTTTCCATTTTCCTGTTCTTGCTTAATTATCCATCCATGATGGAGTGTTTAGCAAATTGAGAAGAGAGAATTAGGTAGAGTGTATCCGGTCCTCGTTTTTTCTTTTCGCTCAATTATATGTTTTGCAATTTTTGAAATTGGGCAGGAAACATTTGTAAAAACTTTCAAAATTGTATAAGAAATGTTGATGTTTTTTGTGGTCATGGAATGCCTAACTTGATTGCAACACTTTACTACCCAAATAAAAAGTTTTTTTTTTTTTGAAATCTGATTAGTGTGAGACCTGAATGGATTCATTATAAACTATTCTTAAAAACCAATCGACACAATTCCGTGACATACATCACCATATGAGTTGAATTGAAAAAAAGAACGACACAAATATTACTAAATTTTTTTAATAAAATCATAACCTACTTAGTTGAGTGTAAAACACAAAAAAGTGTATGACATGAGAGGTTGTGGATTCGGTTCAAATTGACGTCAATAGATGAAAAACATACGAAACTTTTTCATTTATTATCAAAAAAAAAAATGAGACAATATAAACTCTCCATTTTTCAAATTCAAATTCAAATTCATATCCAATTTCAAATTGAGGCAAAAGCTTGAGCCAAGGTTTTTCGTGATACATCCTTGGAGCCTTTGCCTATGTACCATCTAATACAATCAAAATTTTCAACTCAAATCGATTGAATTTATGCCAATTGATTTCTCAAACTTATTTTATCCCCGGACTTTTTTTATTGATTTTTGTTAACCATGACGAATCGACAAGATTATAGAGATTTAGGGTTTTGGCCTGATATGAATTCAGTTCCCGGATTTTACCAAATTCGTTACTTGATATCCCGGATTAGTTAAAAAAACAAAATCCTAAAATCAAATTATTCACGAGATTACCGTTCAAAAACAATGTATTGTAAAATGAAGACTGCGTTTCTAACATTGAAATCATGCAAATATCATTTTAATCAAATGAGAAAAGCATGACAATGACAAGAAAATTAATATATAATGTATACATCTTATGGTTTTTTCTACTTCTTAATTATAATTAATAAATAATAAATTATTTGTGGGGATATTTTTGAAAAATTAGAGCAAGTTGTTTCCTGTTTGTCAATATAATTAAGATGTCCGAGAAAGTCAATTACATTCAGATAATTTATAATATATTTTATTGCTTTTCAAGCAAAAATTTCCTTTTGGGTCAAATCATGTTGATTTGCCCCCATTAAAAATTGTTCGTCAGTAAACAAGGAAGAACGAAGGTAAATTTTTGGAGCATTTCTGCAAATAATCTATTTGGAATCAAAATTTAAAAAATAGTCCCTTTCTAAAAATATTCCAAAAATAATTTTTTTTAGATAATATTTCAAAAATAACCCAAACCGGGTTTTTAAATCCCGCCGGTAAAAATTTCATTTTTAAAATTTTTTTAAATATGATATATTTCTCCAAATTTTACCCGAACATCTTTTATGAACTAATTAATACACCTAATTAAAATAATAACAAGTACATGTTGGTTGTTAACTTAATACATAATTAATATTTATTCGAATTCATAAATTTGAATAAATTTTAATGAATATTTAATCATATCTTTTAATTAGCACGTTAATTAAATGTAATTGTTCTATAATGGAGAATTCGGCGGGTACATTTTGGGGAGTGATTTTTTTTAAAATAAGTTACTGACACGTTTGAAATTTTTTTATTAAAATTTATTGCATTCCAAAATGTACCCGCCGAATTAATATATAATGAATCAATTGTTCACAACATAAAGTTTTTGATACCTAATTTTTCGATACCTAATTTTTTTCGATACCTAATTTTTTTGATGCCAACGAAGATCGAACTCACAATTTATCACAACATAAAATTCTTTTGTAATTCACACTCAATCAATTAGGAGATGAACTCAATGACACGAAGAAGATAATTTGGATGTTACATAAATCCGTTTTAAAACTTTACTGTATCGATTTGTTTTCAAAATATTTTCTGTACATTGTGTTATGTATTGTCTCGTGAATTGCTTTTTTTTTGAGAGTTCTATCATACATCTTTCTAAAATTATATTTTGGATTTTTAAAATGTTGTATCTTAAATTTTACTTTTTCTGATTATTTTACGATCAAGATTTTTTATCTAGGATACCATTCATTGATAAATACATTGAAAAAATTTCATACATAAATTTTTAATATTGTGTTGAGTGTTTGAATTTAGAAATAATATTTTGCTTAAATAAGTTTAATGATGACAAAATTTATTATATTATTTTCGAATATGACACAATGCTAAACATTTATTTAGTACTCTAATATGACATACCAAAAAGTTAAATAATACTATAAGATAATAAAAAGCATGCATCGTCATACATAAAAAAAGTAAAAATGCTATGAATCATATGACATATATAGTAACAAATCATTAACTGATAATTTTTCATTGATTCAAAATGAAATGGAAATTAGAAATAATATCAAACTTGATAGGTAAAGTAATTTAATAAATAATATCAAAATTAAATTTAGAATATATAAATGCAAATAATTTTATATCATATGATTTTTTTTATTTTACATTTTTTAAAATAACAATATTATTTGATAGGTATTTTATAAGTTTAATATAATAACTTATTTAGATAGATAAACTATAATTTTCATTCTATTAGTTATTTAAATTTTTAATATTAAATTTGTTTGGTTAAAAAAACAAATATAATCTACATAGTATTATATGAGATTCTAATAGTTATAATTTTATTTAAGATAAATAATAATACTTAAAATTGAAATATGAATGTCAAAATAAATAGAAAATTAAAATGAATATATTTAATGAATTTATAAAATTAAATGTCTAAACTTTATACTAATATATGTTGTATGTTTGATAATATTACATATTAAGTTATTATTATTTCATATATAAAATTTTAATCTTTCATTGCATTCAGATTTAATCACGTAATCTTATGTGAAATGATAAATACATAATTGAATAGAATTAGTATAATGTGTATCTAACCAATATTATCGTCATTAATGTATGATGATGTAAATTTCTAAGGATGTTTAAAACATGGTGTAAAATAATGATCGGGATCAAAACACATTACTACATTTAATATTTCAAATTAATACTTACAAATTGCCATACAAAATCATGTCGTAAGTGAGTAAATAATTTTAGAAATTTGTATTTTCCGTGCGAAGTATTTCAGACATAATTTCTATAAACTTCAATAGCTTCTAATTGAAGGTCGACAGCAGCATTTCTATCCGTCTACACTTGTGTATGCAGGCAATTCAGCGTATGATTGCTCCCAACTTCCATAAATCAGTTGCATTGCTTTACATCGAGCATCCCAAGCTCTTCGATAAGAAATTTCAATTACATACACGTTTTTAATTATATCAATAATATTTTTTGGAGATAGAGATATAGTTCCTCTCAAATGAGGCATTATAATCCTACGTATGTGTTTGGTTGTTAGTTGTCTACTATCACTGATACCACTCTCATTTCTACAAGTGTGAGGACCGTTATATTTTGATATTGTCCAATAATCCGTATTTTTAGGGTTAAAAGCACGCATTCTCCATGAACAATCATTGCTTTTGCATGCGACATCCCATTCTCTTGGTCTACTTCTTTTAACGAAAAAACTAACAAAATTTTTAATCGTCCATTCTTGTACCGCAAATTGTAATGATTCTTTGTCCGAAAAAATCATTCCAACCCAAGATTTATTTGCCGAAAGTTCTATACAAGGATTGTTAATATCGTTTCCATATTCTTCACATACCATTTCTTCTACCCATTCATCATTTTCAAAAACATCCGGCAACCCTTCACCCATATTCATTTCATCTAAATTAGTATTTCTCGCATTCAATACCTCATCGATATCGGCTTCTGGACCTTGGGTTTGCTCGTCATCATCGTCTGATTCCGACTCTTCGCTCGTTTCATCAGTATCTTCATTACACTCATCATCAGATTGAGTAACAATTGGATCATTTGAATAAGTCTGATTTCCGGCCATTTCGTACGATGATTGTGAAGGACCCGCCATGTGTGGTTGGATATTATTTTGGTAAGGATTGTAATTACCATCATGAAAGGAAGTTGGATTTGGATAGTAATTGGAGGGAACGAGTTTCACAAACAATTTAATCGTTCTATTTTGAAGATTGCTCATCATCATAGAAAGACTATGATCATCAGTGATATCGATAATATCACCTATTCCATCACCAAAAGGCCAATTACATTTTATTGATAAATCGTAAATTTCCGGGTTTATTTCAATAGTTTGAGAAATTGAATATTTTAGATCGTTATATGTAATATAAACTGGTACGTTTATCATTTTTCGATTACCACCTTCGTAACGGGGAATTGGACCATTCAAATTAACGGTCCTGTTCCAATCAACAACTAAGTTTTGCATATTGCTACATCGTATAAAAACTAAAAATCAATACAAACTATAAATACAAAATTATTTAAAAAACAATAATATTAATTAAAAAATTACTTTGAGAATAGAGGAGAACGAGATCCACCTTGTAAAGAAAGAGCTGAGATGAAGAAATGAAGGAGGATTCGGGAGTGTTTAAATAGATAAATTGATCGACTTTTGAAATGTAGGGGGGACAAAAAAAATCTTTAAAATCCTTCGACTTTTGAAAGGTAGAGAAATCCACCGATTTTTGATAGGGAAATTTTCAAATAACCCCCTAACTTTTCTTGAATTTACAAAAAACCTCCTAACTTTTGAGAATTGCAATTAACCCCCTCTAAGGGTATTTCATTGAATTGCTTTTTTTTTGGACCAAAATACCCCTCTATTTTTCATCTTTAAATTTAATAAACATATTTTTGTATTATTTTATTAATTTATTAATTTAAAATCACTATAAATATTTTTTAACATATATTAATTATAAAAAAGTATATGTCACATACATAATTTTAATTCTTTATTTATTATATATTTTATCATAAAAACTAAATTAAATAAAAAAATAGAGGGGTATTTTGGTCCCAAAAAAATAGCAATTTCATGAAATACCCCTAGAGGGGTTAAATTGCAAATTCAAGTTAAGTTTGGGGGTTTTTTGCAAATTCAATAAAAATTAGGGGTTTTTTGCAAATTCACGGGTGGAGGGTGGGATCACGGGGGCGATTGGGGGGCGTGCATCTGACCGACCTTTCAAAGGTCGAAAGGATGAGGTGGCAAAATCTGTCCGACTTTTGAAAAATCGAACGGATGATGTGGCAATAATCAACCTGGTAAGTCTGCAAATGGGGGGTGTTTAGGGTATTAAGATGCTCGACTTTTGAAAGATCGAGCATTTTAGCAAACTCTCGACTTTTCAAAGGTCGAGAGTGTTATTTCTCAAATTTTGAAACTAATTGGTTTATTTTTGGTAATACGAAACTAATCCTGTCTAAACAGTAAAATTTTCCTTGAATTTTTACCAATTGATTTCTCATTTGGGAATAGCAATGCTGAATTAGCAGGGATCATTATGTCGTATTCCTCGATTTGGTATATTTCAGTCGAATTATTCTTTTTCTTGGTGTGTAATCTCTTAACTCGAAACCCATTTGAAATCAATTTTTGACCCAATTGAGTGCCCAAAACCCAATCCAAATTGGGCCTCGCATTGCGTTCTAGAGTGATGTTTAGCTCGGCATTGGAGCATATGACCTTGTACTTGTTTTTTTTTTTTATTAACTGAGACGGGCTCAAAGACCCGTACCCAGACTATATTGAAATAATATAGTGCACGGATGTGCCAAGTTATTTACAGATGAAAAAATTATAAATATGAAAAAGACGAAGAAAAGAAAAGAAAAAAGAAAGAGAAGAAAAGTGAAGAAAGAATAAAGAAGAAAAGAAGTGAAATTTAAATATTTTCTACATTTCTTATGACTATTGCCTTCTTCTTCATGCTTGTATGCAACTCTATTTCCTCTCTTATTTTTTGTACTGGTCTTTGTATCGTGTATTTTTTTCTTGAAAAATCCGATTGCATCTTTCTTTCCATATATTAAAGCATGTTATTGCGATGATTTCCTTTTTTTCCCTAGTGAACATGGTTGTCATTATTGCTCGAAGGACATCATTTTCTTGCAAGATTGCAATGTCGAATTCCGCATCAATAGCCGTCCATATCGCCACAGTGTATGGGCATGTATTTAATATATGACTCACCGATTCTTCTTTTTGCTTGCATAAATAGCATCTATTTGGTATTTGCCATCCTCTCATATTCAAGTTATCTATCGTTAATATGCTATTTTTTTGTGCAAACCATATGCTATTATTCAAATCATCACCATCATAACAGGGATTTGGGTTTTCTTTACTGTTACCAAGCTCTGCCTTTCCGTTCTCAGTTTCACCATTAAATTGAGGAATTCCTATCAGGGCAGGTACAGAATCCGAAATTTCCGGATTTAATGGACGAATTACAAGCTGAGCATGTAGATTAACACCGGAGACATGAACAACGGAGAGGTTCTTGAATCCGAGCTTGGCGACGCGTGTGGAATTGAGAGGATGCTTTATCTCATGGTCGTGTTGAAGCACAGTAACGTGTATAGAATTATCCAGAGGCGGGGAGCTAAATCGACAACAAAGACAGAGCTTTAATGGCTTGGTGCATTTGGGACAAATAGGTCTCTTTGTCGATTCGCCATGGCTGCCCATTCCCTTAGTTTCTCGTTTAGTCTGAGTGCACAAGATTAGGGATTTAGGGTTTTGGCCTGATATGAATTCAGCTCCCGGATTTTACTAAATTCATTATTTGATATCCCGGATTATCTAAGAAAACAAAATCCAAAAATCAAATTATTCACGAGAATGTCGTTCAAAAATAATGTACTGTATATTTTAATCAAAAAACAAGCATGATCAGAAATTATAAAATATACGCCTTTTAATTAGGTGCTTGTATTACTTTATTAAATTAAGATTTACTAATATTACGCATAAGTACTTTTTAGCGTGACTGTTTTTTACATAAGGATTGTGTGCATTGTATCATGCATAATTGATTTTCAAATCACGCTAATGTTATCTAACCAAATGAAAAGCATGATAAGATAGATACTCGATATAAAAATAAAAAGTATACAGGGTCTAGTTTGCTTGTAGTTTTCCTGGTCTTCGTAAACAAAACCATTTGATTGCTTGTAAAACGAACACAACTATATATATTGTATAATACATATTTCATAGAAAGAGAAAAAAAAATAGCGAAAATAACCCCATTAACATGTCATTTACTAAAAAAATGTTAATATATTTTTTGAAAAAGTTCGCCTTTGAGATATCGGAGGAACCCAAAAGCTTTGACAAAATTAATTTTTGTTGCCACATAATTTTATATAAAACTAGTTTTTGTCTCGTGCAATTGCGCGGGAGGTGCAGGGTTGTTGTCGAGTTTTTGATTATTATTTTTTTGATATGTTATTTTTTATTTGTTTTTTTTTCGGGTTTTTTTTTGACGATATTTCATTTTATATTTGAAGTTGTAGTTTAATATACTTTTTCCGATTTGAAAAAGCATTTTATATGTGCTCATTGTGCAAATCATATCAACGAATTATGAATATATCGTACATAACACAAATGAATACAATACACAAAATATAAATATTTCGCGACTAAACAAACAAATAATATTAAATAACCTATAATAATAGAAGAAACCAAAAAATTACAACACTATAAAGTTTTAATTAATTGTGGTATTACAAATTTACACAATTAAATACATCGGAACAAAGAAACATTTTTATTCAGGAATAAAATCTATAAAAATTATATGCTTACCGCAGTATATCATGATATGTATAAATTTTACAATAAATTTTATTTGAATCATTCAAGAGTCGGATTTCTTGCACAACTCAAATAATCTTTGTTGTAGAATTTGTCTATTTTTTATATATCATCGACAAAATTCCGACAACATCGGTGATGATGATGATGATCATGATGATGATCATATGATGATGGTAATTATATGATGATGATGATGATGATGATGATGTTTTTTTTTGTGTTCGTAGTTGTTAGTACCGGTGCTCGTGCATTTGTTCATATTTACATTTCGTATTTGTTTTTTTGTATTCGTGAGTTTTGATTCATGAGTGTATCGTTATTCAACTTGGTAAGATCTGTGTTGCACGGATACGCCGATACGACGACGCGTATCGGAAACGACGATACGGTAATTTAACATATGATGTAGGATAAGAATTGTGTGCATTATATCATACATAATTGATTTTCAAATCATGCTAATGTTATCTAACCAAATGAAAAGCATGATAAGATACTCAATATAAAGAGTATACATTTGATTGTTTTTAATGTGAACACATCTCGATTTTTATTTAAAAGTAGTAACTATATATATTGTATACATATTTCATAGAAAGAGAAAAGAAAATATCTCTTTAACATTTACTAAAAAAATGTTAATATTTCTTTAAAACGTTCGTCTTTGAGATATCGAAGGAACCGAAAAGCATTGACATAATTAACTTTTGCTGCCGCATAATTATATATCAAAATGACGTGCAAGTCTGAAGGTGTTCTCGTATTTATAATAACTCCCAAGGTAATTTTGTATTGTGGTTAATACTTTTGCGTCGATTATTTCCTGTTAATATCTTCCGACTCGTTTTAATGAATTTAAAACGGTTTTGTAGGAGCTAAAGTTCTATTGACGATCCATATTGGATGAAACATTTGTCATCCTTCTAACAAATTGATAGTCCTTGAGAGATTGTTAATTCAAAAGAGATAACAAATATCGCTATTAAACTAATGAAACTTACAACGAAATTTTGGTCGTTGCGAGTTTTTGTCAATACTTCTGAAAATAAGAGTTTCGTGGAAGTACATTTAAATAAATCGTTTTCATTTTTCTGTTGTTGCTTAATTATCCATCCATAATGGAGTGTTTCGCAAATTGAGAAGAGAGAATTAGTAAAATGTATAACGGTCCTCGTTTTTCTTTTCGTTCAATTATGTGTTTTGCAATTTTTGAAATTGGGCAGGAACATTTGTAAAAACTTGCAAAATTGACCCAATTGAGTGCTCAAAATCCAATCCAAATTGGGCCTCGCATTGCGTTCTAGAGTGATGTTTAGCTCGGCATTGGAGCACAGGACCTTCTACTTGTTCATATCCTTCATAATGCAATTATCCAAACCATCATCATCATAACTCATATCCAGTTGGGTATCAGAGAAAATTTTACAGGGTTTCGAGTTTTCTTTACCGTCGCCAAGCTCTGCCTTTCCGTTCTCAGTAATTTCACCATTAAATTGAGGAATTCCTAACAGGGCAGGTACAGAATCCGAAATTTCCGGATTTAATGGACGAATTACAAGCTGGGCATGTAGATTGACATCGGAGACATGAACAATCGAGAGGTTCTTGAATCCAAGCTTGGCGACGCGTGTGGAATTGAGAGGATGCTTTATCTCATGGTCGTGTTGAAGAACAGTAACGTATATTGGATTATCGAGAGGGGGGAAGCAAAATCGACAACAAAGGCAGAGCTTTAATGGCTTGGTGCTTTTGGGACAAATAGGTCTTTTTGTCGATTCGCCATGGCTGCCCATTCCATTAGTTTCTCGTTTAGTCTGAGTGCACAAGATTAGGGATTTAGGGTTTTGGCCTGATATGAATTCAGTTCCTGGATTTTACAAAATTCGTTATTTAATATCCCGGATTAGTTAAAAGCCTCTAATATCCCGTATACAGAATAAGAATGGTACAATTTGGAGTTACGACTTACGAGTAAAAAGTAATCTAAGATTTACAGATGAGTCCTTGACAACTTTATAGAAGAATTCAGAGAACTTTTATCACAAAAAGAAGTTTTCAGAAAATCATAGAAATTCGAAATTATTTCCTAAATTTGTCAAACAAGCATGTACATTAACACGATTAAAATATCTAAAACATTATGCAATTACTATGATTTTCTCAAATTCAGATGTGCAAGAATTAACAAGAACAAACAGAAGAGTGAACAAGATTTTGACAGATTTACAAATAAGTCTAAAACATAATGATTTTCAGCAGTTTTGTAAATGGCATAACAATTTGAATGATACTCTAAATGAAGCGAAACAAATATCTAATGATGTAACCAATGAAAATTATAGAGATATAGAAAGTACTTAATAAAATCAAACAAAACAAAACAGATCAATTAACAGACAAATTCACAATTTGTTTCAGTACTACTCTTTAATGACAAGAAATTAATATATAATGTATACGCCTTATGGTTTTTTCTCTTTCTTAATTATAATCAATAAAATCATTTGTTTGGAGACATTTTTGGAAAATTAGAGCAAGTTGTTTCAAATGTTTATCAATAATCAGTTAGTTATTTTAATGGTTTGCAGGAAATTCTTTACTGGTAAACATCGTTAAAGTTCGACTAAAAAATTGCGAAAATAGTTTTACGTCAATAATTTATAACTCTCAGATATCAATATGTAGAAGATTAATACGTTGCCTTTTTCGAAATATATTTTGAACATTGTGTTACGTTACTATGTATTATCTCGTGGATTATTCAAATTTTTTATATATGAATCTGTAAAATCATTTGAATGCATTTAAAATATTGCCAAAAATCATATGAGTGCTAGTATTTAGCTCGGGTCCGTGATCCTGAAAAACAGTTTTTTTTTGCCTCAAAATGCAAGAAGATTCGGACTTATTAGTTAATTATTAAATTTAATTTATGTATTTACAATGTTTTCACTTTTATATTTATGTTTTCTTTATAATATATAATTTATGTATTTACAATGTTTTTGGCACGGAAACGACGATGATTCAAACTGTTGTATCCGATGATATAAGGAAAATTGGCATGTCTCCTTTAATTAGGTGCTAGTATTACTTTGTTAAATTAAGATTTAATAATATTACGTGTAAGTACTTAATAGCACGAAATTAAATATTACATGGTGTAACTATTTTTTACACAAGAATTGTGTGCATTGCATCATACATAATTTTTTTTTTTTTTTTGAGAGAGAGATTATGGAGAGGACTTAATATTAATATCCCTTTTATAAAAATAAATTTGTATTTGTAAAGATGTATCGTACATAATTGATATTCAAATCATGCTAATGATACATATTTTATTCCAATGTACCATCTAATGAGGCAAAAGCTTGAGCCAAGATTTTTCGTGATACATCCTTTGAGCATTTGCCCATGTACCATCTAATACCACCAAATTTTTCACCTTAAATCGATTGAATTTATACCAATTGATTTCTAAAAACTTATTTTATTCCCGGACTTTTTGCGAATTTTTGTTATCCATGGCGAATCGACAAGATTAGAGATTTAGGGTTTTGGCCTGATATGAATTCAGTTCCCGGATTTTACCAAATTCGTTACTTGATATCCCGGATTAGTTAACTAAAATCAAATTATTCACGAGATTGCCGTTCAAAAACAATGTATTGTAAAATGAAGACTGCGTTTCTAACATTGAAATCATGCAAATATCATTTTAATCAAATGAGAAAAGCATGAGAATGACAAGAAAATTAATATATATAATGTATACATCTTATGGTTTTTTCTACTTCTTAATTATAATTAATAAATAATAAATTATTTGTGGGGATATTTTTGAAAAATTAGAGCAAGTTGTTTCCATTGTTTGTCAATAAAATTAAGATGTCCGAGAGAGTCAAATACATTCAGATAATTTATATTGTATTTTATTGCTTTTCAAACAAATATTTTCTATTGCGTCAAATGATGTTGATTTCCCCCATTAAAAAATGTTCGTCAATAAAGGAGGGCCAGTAAAGAAGGAAGAACGAAGATAAATTTTTAGACGTATAATCTTATTTGGAATCAAAATTAAAAATATAACTTCCTTTCTAAAAATATTTCAAAATAACTTTTTTTTTTATAATATTTCAAAAAGAACCCAAACCGGATTTTTAAATCCCGCCGGTAAAAATTTCATTTTTTTTTAATTTTTAAATATGATATATTTCCCCAAATTTTACCCTAACATCTTTTATGAACTAATTAATACACTTAATTAAAATAATAACTAGTACATGTTGGCCGTTAACTTAATACATAATTAATATTTATATTGAATTCATAAATTTTAATAAATTTTAATGAATATTTAATTATATCTTTTAATTAGCACGTTAATTAAATGTAATTGTTCTATAATGGAGAATTCGGCGGATATATTTTGGGGAGTGGTTTTTTTTTTTAAATAAGTTACTGACACGCTTGAAAATTTTTTATTAAAATTTATTGCACTCCAAACTGTACCCGCCGAATTAATATATAATGAATCAATTGTTCACAACATAAAGTTTTTGATACCTAATTTTTCGATACCTAATTTTTTTCGATATCTAATTTTTTTGATGCTAACGAAGATCGAACTCACAATTTATCACAACATAAAGTTCTTTTGTGATTCAGACTCAATCAATTAGGATATGAACTCATTGACAGGAAGAAGATAATTTGGATGTTGCATATATCCGTTTTAAAACTTTACTGTATCGATTTGTTTTCAAATTTTTTTTTTGTACATTGTGTTATGTATTGTCTAGTGAATTGCTTATTTTTTTTAGAGTTCTATCATACATCTTTCTAAAATTATATTATGGATTTTTAAAATGATGTATCTTAATTTTTACTTTTTCTGATTATTTTACGATCAAGATTTTTTATCTAGCATATCATTCATTGATAAATACATTGAAAAAATTTCATAAATAAATTTTTAATATTGCGTTGAGTGTATGAATTTAGAAATAATATTTTGCTTAAATAAGTTTAATGATGACAAAATTTATTATACTATTTTCGAAGATGACACAATGCTAAACATTTATTTAGTACTCTAATATGACATACCAAAAAGTTAAATAATACCATAAGGTAATAAAAAACATGCGTCGTCATACATAAACAAAGTAAAATACTACTATAAGATAATGATGAATCATACGACATATATAGTAACAAATCATTAACTGATAATTTTTCATTGCTTCAAAATGAAATGGAAATTAGAAATAATATCAAACTTAATAGTTAAAGTAATTTAATAAGTAATATCAAAATTAAATTTAGAATATATAAATACAAATTATTTTATATCATATGATTTTTTTTATTTTACATTTTTTAAAATAACAATATTATTTGATAGGTATTTTGTAAGTTTAATTAGTAACTTATTTAGATGGATAAACTATAATTTTCATTCTATTAGTTAATTAAATTTTTAATATTAAATTTGTTTGGTTAAAAAAACAAATATAATCTACATAGTATTATATGAGATTACAATAGCTATAATTTTATTAAAAATAAATAATAATACTTAAAATTGAAATATGGATGTAAAAATAAAGAGAAAATTAAAATGAATATATTTAATGACTTTGTAAAATTAAATGTCTAAACTTAATACTAATTTATGTTGTATGTTTTATACTATTGCATATTAAGTTATTAGTATTTCATATATAAAATTTTAATCTTTCGTTGCATTCAGATTTAATCATGTAATCCTATGTGAAATGATAAATACATAATTGAATAGAATTAGTATAATGTGTATCTAACCAAATTATCGTCATTAATGTAGGATGATGTAAATTTCTAAGGATGTTTAAAACATGGTGTAAAATAATGATCGGGATCAAAGCACATTACTACATTTAAAATTTCAAATTAATACTTATAAATTGCCATACAAAATACATGTCGTAAATAAGTAAATAATTTTAGAAACTTGTATTTTCCGTGCGAAGTATTTCAGACATAATTTCTATGAACTTTAATAGCTTAACAAACAAACAAAATTAGTATGTGTTTTGAAAGCTTTGACTTTTTCTACATTTGTTAAAAAACATAAAATACAATTTCTACATATTTGATAGAGCACTAGAGGTTGTGAATTCAAATTGCATTGCTAACACAAATATGAATATATCGCAATGCTTATAATGAGTGAATTGATTAACAAAAGTATTCTGTTCTAGATCGGCTAGTTAGTGGTTTGCTTATAATGAGTGAATTACTTTGTTAAATTAAGATTTACTAATATTACACGTAATTAAGTACTTTATAGTGTGACTGTTTTTTACATAAGGATTGTGTGCATTGTATCATGCAGAACTGGTTTTCAAATCATGCTAATGTTATTTAACCAAAAGGAAAAGCATGATAAGATAATCAATATAAAGAGTATATGGTGTCTAGTTTGCTTGAAGTTCCGAGTCTTTATAAACAAAACCGTGATTGTCTTTGTCTTGGTTTTCGTTTAAAAATAATAATAACTATATATATTGTATACATATTTCACAGAGAAAAAATAGCGGAAATAAATCTTTAACATTTACTTAAAATTTGTTAATGTTTCTACAATATTCGTTTTTGAGATATCGGAGGAATCCAAAACAATTAATTAAGAAGTGTATCCATTTGGCGTTGTGTAGAGCCGGTTCTAAAAAAAAATAGAAAAAATAATTAATCAGGTCCTCCAGAAATTTTAAATTGCAACAAAAAAGTTAATTATGTTATCAATTAATTAATTTGCAATTTAGTGTTTTAAATTGTCAAATAATTAATTAAACTTTAATATTTAATTAGTATCCCATTTTTTGGTCGATGGCTTTCAAACTGCTTCCGACTCATTTAATGAATTTTAAACAATTTTGTAGGAGTAAAGTTTTTTTATTGAAGGAAATAACAAAGTGATATTCGGTCATATTTTAATATAAAGAAAAGTTATTTACGTGTTTTGTTTTTGGATAATTATAAATCTTTCCTACTTTTGTTGTCGTCTTTTTGCTTGCCCTCCGTGTTATCTCTTCGGTCGCCTTTTTTGCCGTGATGAACGGTGATTTTGTTATTTGTCTAAAGATTCTCGTGTTCGTTCTTTCCACACTTGCAATGAGATCGTAGCCCACATTCCATCCCCTATCCTACTCCCGTCTTGTTATCCTTCTAACACATTGATTGTCCTCGACACGTTGTTTATTCAAAATAAATAACAAATTAATATTATTAATATTAAGACTTATATATAATTTTGCCAAAAATGAAACTCCAAGAATTAGCCACGTCATCATTTTTCAAATTTTGGTCATCCATTAGAAATCACATGATATATTTTGACAAAAATGAGACTCCAAGTCATCATTTTTCAAATTTTGGTCATCCATTAGAAATGACATGATATATTTTGACAAAAATGAGACTCCAAAAATTACCAAGTCATGTTTTTTAAAATTAATACTAATACTTATATATAATTTTGCCAAAAATGAAGCTCCAAGAATTAGCCACGTCATCATTTTTCAAATTTTGGTCATCCATTAGAAATCAGATGATATTTTTTGACAAAAATGAGACTCCAAAAATTACCCACGTCACGTTTTTTTGAATTGGGACTGTCCATTCAAAATTAGATGATATAAACTGTCACACATGGTATAATAATAATAATAATAATAATAATAATAATAATAGTAATAATAATAATATTATTATTATTATTATTATTATTATTATTATTATTATTATTATTATTATTATTATTATTATTATTATTATTATTATTATTAGCACGTATAAAGCTAGGAAAATCTATCTTCTCTGGTTCCTCCACGTCATCAAAAATTTTCTGACCGTTTGATATGTGATTTTTGAAGTGTTGTCTGATTGATTGTTTATGGACCATTGGATATGCTTTTTTGGTGATGCACATCACCATGTTAATATGAACCATTTGATCTTGATCAAAATGTCCCAATTACTTGGTTTTTCATTTGAACCTGATTCATATAAACAAACTATTGTAAAAAGGAAAAAGTCTGATTTTGCCCCCCAACATTTACCAAAATGTTCAAGTTGCCCCCTGACTTTTTTTGCACGTTAATGCCCCCTAAATTTGTTTAATTTGTTCGTTTTGCACCCTGCCGTCAAATAATGGGGCCCCCTCAGTTAAATCATCGTTAGATCCGTTAAATTAAACCCGACCCATTAAGCAACCCGTTAAGCATAAACCCTATCACAGTACAGCGTCTCTCTCTCTCTCTCTCGCTCGCTCGCGCATCGCTCTCTCTCTCTCTCTCTCTCTCTCTCTCTCTCTCTCTCTCTCTCTCTCTCTCTCTCTCTCTCTCTCTCTCTCTCTCTCTCTCTCTCTCGCTCGCTCGCTCGCTCGCTCGCTCTCCCCTGGTCTCTCCTGGTCTCTCTCTCTCTCTCTCTCCTGGTCTCGTTGTCCTGTATCTCTCTCTCTTCTGGTCTCTCTCTTTCCTGGTCTCTCTCTCCTGGTCACTCGCGATTTAGGGTTTCAATTTGGACTTCAATTTCATATTTCAATTTCAATTTCAGATTTAGGGTTTCGATTTAGGGTTTCAATTTCAGATTTAGGGTTTCAATTTCAGATTTAAAATAGGGTTTTAATTTCAATTTAGGGTTTCCATTTAACTTAGGGTTTCAATTTCAGATTTCGATTTCGATTTTAATTTCAATTTCAATTTCAATTAGGGTTTTAATTTTCAGATTTAAATTAGGGTTTCAATTTCAATTTCAATTTTCAGATTTAAAATAGGATTTTAATTTCAATTTTCAGATTTAGGGTTTCAATTTCAATTTCAATTTTCAGATTTAAAATAGGGTTTTAATTTCAATTTCAATTTAATTTCAGGTTAATTTATACTGTTAATTAGGGTTTAATTTCTGTTTAATTTAATTTCAGGTTAATTTGATTTAATTTAATTTCAGTATTAATTAGGGTTTAATTTCGGTATTAATTAGGGCTAATTTATACTGTCAATTAGGGTTCAGGTCAATTAGGGTTAAATTAGTTTAATTTAATTTCAGGGTTAAATTAGGGTTCAAGTCAATTAGTTTAATATAAATTAATTTCAGTTTAATTTTAGGTAATGGCGAAAGAAGGATTTTATGTGGTTTTTGTTGGGAGAAGGCCTGGAATTTATGAGAACTGGGCATTGTGCAATGCCCAAGTTTGTGGTTTCTCTCGATCGTCGTTCAAGAAGTATGATTCGTCGAAAGAAGCCGAGCTTGCTTGGTTCCAATACATGAATAGGTACTTCGAACCCAAAGTGGAAATGCACGAGAAAGAAGTCGAGGTGAAATCCGAAGTGAAAGCCGAGGTGAAAGCCGAGGTGAATAATGGTAAATTGTTTATCTTTGGAGCGATGTTTCTTATATTAATTGTAATCTTCAAGTATATGTGATGTTTCAATTTGTATGTTATTTGGATTGTATGTTTAGATTCTATGTTTGAATTGTATGTTTGATTGTATGTTATTTTGGATTGTATGTTTTAATTGTATGTTTTAATTTGATTGTATTTTCAATTTGATTGTATGTTAATTTGATTGTATGTTAGTTTTGATGAATTGTAGTTTGAGAGTATATCCAGATTGTATGTTAATTTCGACAAACAAATATCCATTATTCATCATAACAGTGAGTATATCCAGCATAATTTTGACAAGCGAAATTTTTGGCTAAATTTTTGGCGAAATTTTGGCTCATCCATAACAGTGAGTATTTTTGGCGAAATACATCACAGGGGTATTTTGGCTCATCCATCACAGGGGTATTTTGGCGAAATAAATGAATTCCATACAACATAAATTCGATACAAACTAAATAAATTCGATACAAACTAAATAAATCCGATACAAAATAAATTCGATACAAACTAAATAAATCCGATACAACATAAATTCGATACAAACTAAATAAATTCGATACAACATATAAAACATAAATTAATTCTAAAACATATCGTTCGGAGGTTTCTGATTAGATGATTGCGGCGTTTGGCTTGACGATTGCCCGGAACCACTTCTCGAGGTGTTCGACGCCTACAAAGAATACGAAAACAAATTATACACATTTTTTATACATAAATTGTAAATAATTTAATTTACCTTCGAACAAGTCTTTTTATTGTGCCCGTGTTGACCACATGAAGAACACGTTATGACTTGACCGCCCCGGGTTCCCTACGAGCATGTTTTTTAGGTCGGCCCGGCATCTTTCTTTTGTGAGGAGGTTTGAGAGGCTCGCGGCCCGTTTTGGGCCAATCTTGCATACCCAATATGGGTGACATAACGTACGAATATGCTATCCGGTGCCTCTCCTTGCTATAACAATCCGAAACATAATTAATCGGATTGTGACCTTTATTGAAAATTGCGCTAACGGCATGCGCACAAGGAATACCCGAGAGATTCCAAACCCTACAAGAACACTTTCGCTCATTCAAATCGACGACGTACGCATTTTCCTTATAATTTCCTTTCACGTCAATTTTTTTTTTAAGTACCTCGTAACCATCTAAACCGTTCCAAATTATTTCACAATCCTTGCTCCGATTTATGCTTGATTCTAATTTTTCGCAAATAACCGGGCAAATAATTTTAGGGTAACCACCTCTTTCACTCTCTTTCTCCGAGATTCTTCTCATAATTTTGCGTCTAATACCTTCTAACATGGTTATTATTGGTAGGTGTCTAAATTCTAAAATCCAACTATTGAATGATTCGGTTATATTATTGTCGACACTATCGGAGTTGGACCAATCCTTGAAATATGCACGGCACCGATGTTTCGGGTCGGTTCGGATTAGATCATTTGCCGCTTCCTCGGATTCCTCTCGAATGTACTCCATAATCTCATTGTATTGAGATACGGAATACGACCAAGAACATAACAAAAATAATTTTTTCAAATTCCCCCCCTTATGTTTTTGGCCCAATTGGCGTAAATGTGCCGTGCGCACATCCGGTGCTCGGCATGGGGTAATGAATTTTTTATTGTCACTTCTAAACCCTAGAAAAAAATTATAAAATAATTATAAAATGCATTTTTTATTTGGCCCAATTTGGTAAAATAATTATAAAATAAATTCATTCATTTACTTTTTGTTGGTCGCTAATTAATACCCATTGATGCCCCCTCTCCATGTTCAAGTCCATTGCCAAAAAGCCTAAAAACCAATCCCAAGTTTCCGTATTTTCGACTTCTACAACCGCCCATGCAATAGGAAAAATTTGATCGTTCGCATCTCGCCCGATTGCCCACTACAACACATCTGATTTTTAGGGTCGGGCCGCCCCTAAAATGTGCTCTTTATTGGGTCGGGGCGCCCCAATAACGCTTTTGGGTCGGTCAGAACAGGGTCAGCCCGCCCCTATAGTTCAAAATGTTGGGTCAGCCCGCCCCAATAATTATTGGGTTTGCCACGACCGTCCCTGTAACGCTGTTGGGTCGTCCTTTTTTTGGGTCGGCCCGCCCCTAACTGCAGGGTCCGCCCGCCCGAACCTTGCTGACCGCCCCAATAGCATTAGGGTCGGCCTGCCCCAACCCCCTGACCGCCCCAATAGCATTTGGGTCGGCCCGCCCCAACCCCCCTGACCGCCCCAATAGAATTAGGGTCGGCCCGCCCCAACTTCTCACCGCCCCAATAACTGCCTCTTTATTATCCCCCTCCCACAGCACTTAGCGAACTTTCCCCTCTCGCGCCCTCATCTCCTCTCTCTCCCGCCCTCATCTCCCCTCTCTCCCGCGCAAACGCCCTCAATCCTCACCAAGCTCTCGTCCTCGAATCTTTTTCTTCCTCGATTTGAATATGGCAACTGAAGAATACGGATGAGTCTACTTCGATTTCAGATTTTTATTTGAAGGTATCAATTTTTTTTGCTAGTTTATTTTTGTTCAATCCAGTGTAGAAATCTATTTTTGTCGTGGAAATCTGTTCTAGTGTGGAATTTGTTTTTGCTAGTAATTTGAAGTTATATACGATTTCAGATCTGTTTTTGTTTCAATTTTTTTGACTAATTTTTAAAGCTAGCAGGATTTAATTTTTCGGGGTTCAAAAATTTGGGGTTAATTTTTTGTATTTCAAATCTGGCAGGTTTTAATTTTTTGTTTTTGAAATTTGGCAGGTTTTAATTTTTTGTTCTAGTGTGGAAAAATTTTTTGCTAGTAAAAAGAGAACCATATACGATTTCAGATCTGTTTTTGTTCCAATTTTTTGACTGTTTTTTAAAGCTGGCAGGATTTAATTTTTCGGGGTTCAAAAATTTGGGGTTAATTTTTTGTTTTTCAAATCTGGCAGGTTTTATTTTTTTGTTTTTGAAATCTGGCAGGTTTTAATTTCTTGTTCTAGTGTGGAAATTTTTTTTGCTAGTAAAAAGAGAACTATATACGATTTCAGATCTGTTTTTGTTGCAAGTTTTTTGACTGTTTTTTAAAGCTGGCAGGATTTAATTTTTCGGGGTTAAAAAATTTGGGGTTAATTTTTTGTTTTTCAAATCTGGCAGGTTTTAAATTTTCGGAGGTTTTTTGGAAGCAAGAAGAAGACTAGGACTCGAGGATAGACGAGGCGAGAAGAGACAATTTAGGGTTAATATATTTTTTGTATGTTAGGAATAATAATAATTTAGGGTTAATATATTTTATTTAAAAATGTGGCAGGTTAGAAACGGGAGGATATACGAGGCGAGAAGAGAAGTTAGTATTTCGGCAGATTTTTGTGGACTAAGGTGAACGATTTAAATTGCTGTTCTTTTTAATGAGGATATGGATCCCCCACTTCTCGACAAACAGTTGGACGATCGGCTCGGACGCTCTCTATTCTCTCTTCTCGCCTGATTTCTCTCTTTGCGGTAATTTCTTTCTCTCTCTCTCTCTCTCTCTCGTACTTCTCAACTGATTTCTTTCTCTCTCTCTCTTTCTGAATTAGGGTTTACTGTTTTCTTTCGCTCTCTATTCGAGCCCTGGAACAAGCCTCAAATAGGTTTGTAATTATTTTCTTCGTAGATTTTATTACAAATTTTCAAAAAGGGTAATTTGGTAAATTGGCAAATCATTTTGTTTATTCTTTTATAAGTATACAAAACTAGATATTTCATTTTGTATGGCAAGGAGCTCGATTTAAAACTACCAAACATGTCTAAACAGTGGTACGCATAACATTATCCCGTTTCCTTCCAAAATAAAGAAGTAATAATTTCACAAATACCCCTCTAAAATTATATATTCAAAAAGGGTAATTTTTAGTCATTTTTTCATTGCTTTTTTGTTGTTTTCAAATATTTTTTTAGGGTTTTTAATTAAGTATCTCTTCACAGATTTTTTGTTAAATACTTCTATTAATTTATTTTCAAATTATAGTACTAATCATTTATTTTGATATTTGATTTTTTGTTAAGTACTTCTATTAATTTATTACCTAAGGATAAATATGATGTTTTTATATTTCGAATGATTAATGTAATATTTTGGGTTTTAGAATGGTAAAAATGTAAATTCTTCTTTATTAATTGTTTGTGTTTATTTTTAGGAATAGATGGGTTAATTGAAAGATGATGAGGATGGTGGTTGGCTACTGAGGAGGGGCCATGGAGGAAGGTGGTAATTTGTAATTTGTAATTTGATTTTGTATTTATAATTTGTATCGTCGGAAAATATATGGAATTTGTTATTGATATACTTTTTGCTACTGATGGGTTAATATACTTTTTGCTATTGATGTGTGTTTGTAATTTGTAATTTGATTTTGTATTTGTAATTTGTATCGTCGGAAAGTATATGTTTGTGTATTTTGTATCATCGAGAAATATATGTTTGTGTATTTTGTATCATGGATTTAAAAAAATATATGTATTATATATATGGAAATTAAAAAAATATTAATAAATACTATTAGGGTCGGCCAGCCCCATTAGCTGACGCGTCAGTACTGACAATACTATTTCTGCTGTGAATTGACAGATGGTTATAGGGTCGGCCCGCCCCATTAAATACCGCCCCAAAAATGTTATAGGGTCGGCCCGCCCCTGACAGGAACGCAGCATTTAGGGACACCCATTTAGGGTCGCCTCACCGACCCAATAACCTATAGGTGCGGTTTTGAGGCCTTATTGGGTTAGTTTTGGCCGCCCCAATAGGCCAGGTATGTTGTAGTGGCCGTAAGAATTTGGTATCTTACGGGCCCTTTTGAGAAACATCCATCCAATCCTACTACTTTTCTACATCCATTCAAAAATCCATTCTTGCACGCACCAAAACAAATATACATTCTTTGAAAATGTAGCGGATCATCGGGTCGTCCACGCCAAGTTCCTATTTTTATGGTGTTATCTCTATCCGACTCGATTAACGCTTGTGCATAATCTCAAATTTTCTCATATTCTTCGTAATAGGTTCCCAAATTTTTTTTCATGACTTCCAATTTAGCCCTACGACATTGACTCACCGTTACATTCACTCTCAAGTCTCGCCGAATTGTCGTTTGCATATTTCTTGATTTCCAACTCGGATGCGTTTTGATTCGTTCTTCGTACTTTCTAGCAAGATATGTTGAAGTTACCATCGAGCACTTGAACGTAGGCGCGCACGAGTGTTCGGGATTAAATGTTCTCACGACGAATTCTTTGGTTTTGGCGTTGAGGGAACCGTAAACCACCCAAGGACAATTGGAAAATTTACATTGAGCTCTCACTTTGTTTTTCTCGTTCTTTACCAATTTAATTTCTTTCACATTGTTGACGGCATAATTCCTAATAGCCGCGCGAAAATCCGAAACACTTGAAAAAGTCATCCCAAGTTCGAATTCGGGTAAAACATTGAAATCGGTTTCGAGCGGTATCATAAGCAAAGGTTCTTCGGATTCTTCACTATCGCTACTCTCGTTTCCACTCAAAGAAGAAAATTTGCTTTCATCGTCTAGGGTAGTGCAATCAAAAGACGGAACAAAATCGTCGCGTTCATAACCCAAACATGGTTCAATTTGAATAATGCCCCAATCTACAAAAAATTAATCAATTCAATTAATTTTTACAAAAAATTAATCCAAAAATTAATTAAATTAACACCATAATTCAAAATTATTCAATAAATTAATCAAAATTAATCACAATTAATACTAACCATCAGGTGTAGAAGAAGGGCCGGCCATTTTTTAGGAATTTTTACGATTTAAAAATGTTGAGTTTAGGGCAGAGAGCAGGGGAGTGAGCTGGCGATGGAGTGACTCGAGAGAGTGAGCTGGAGTGGCGAGGGAGTGAGCTGGCGATGGAGTGGCGAGGGAGCGACGCGGGGCGCTGGAGCGGAGCGACGCGAGAGTGGCTGGAGCGATGCTGCGCGAGCGAGCGAGAGAGAGAGCGATGCGCGAGCGAGAGAGAGAGAGAGAGAGAGAGAGAGAGAGAGAGAGAGAGAGAGAGAGAGAGAGAGAGAGAGAGAGAGAGAGAGACGTTGTACTATGCTAGGGTTTATGCTTAACGGGTTTCTTAATGGGTCGGGTTTAATTTAACGGATCTAACGATGATTTAACTGAGGGGGCACCATTATTTGACGGCAGGGTGCAAAACGAACAAATTAAACAAATTTAGGGGGCAAAAACGTGCAAAAAAAAAGTCAGGGGGCAACTTGAACATTTTGGTAAATGTTGGGAGGCAAAATCAGACTTTTTCCTTGTAAAAATTACATAAACATTGATCCATTGTGGATCAAGTTCATTTTTTTGTCTCAAATAAATATGAGAACTTTAAGAAAAAATACTCCTAATTTTTTTAATATTGTAAAAACCCTCTAAATTTAAATATGTACATGTTATCTTTTATTATTTAAAAAAAATCCTAAATTTTTTGTACCATATAATAATTTTTAATCATGTTTGTATAATTTTAATATTTCATACATTATATATATGTTTGACTTTTGTAATTTTTTCTATGAAAACTAACATAAAATAATAATAAGACGAACAACAATATTAAAAGAACACCTTCCGAATATTTAAAAATTAAAATATCATGGAACTATTAAAGAAATAAATAAAAGGAGAATGAAAAATAAAAATACAAGATGTTTAAACCGATATTTTTCTATCAATATATTTTAAAGATGTTTATGTATTATTATTTATTTTATTATTACCTGATGTTCTCTTTTCATGAATAATAAAAGAAATATTAAAATTATATAAACTCAATATGTAATTATTTTATTTTTTTGTAATCACTGCATGTTAAGAAATGTTTATGAATTTTCTTAAACTTAATTAAATTAATAGAAAATAACAGAAATATTTTTTAATTATTACATTTGAAAATAGAAGAATATTTTGGTACATTTTTTTTTAATATCATCCATAAGGGTTATTTGAAAATAAAAGTTTGGTAGAAGAGGTTTTGGAGTTTACAAAAAGATAAGATTTTTTTTTCAATATCCAAAAATATAGCAAAACACATATGTGTGAACAATCAGATAAAAAAACGTAGAATTCAATTTTGTATTATGCAAAAGAAAATCACGGCAGACTCGAGAAAAAGCTAGTATGACTAAACTAATGGAACTTACTACACAACTTTTGTTGTTGCGAATTTTTGTCAATGTTTCCGAAGTTAGGAGTTTCATCAAAGTACATGTAACTAAATCATTTCCATTTTCCTATTGTTGCTTAATTATCCATCCATAGTAACATGTAAATAAGGAGTGTTTCGCAAATTGTGAAGAGAGACAACTAGTAAAGTGTATTCGGTTTTCGTTGTTTTAAAAAAAATTCAATTATATGTTTTGCAATTTTTGAAATTGGACAAGGAACATTTGTAAAAACTTCCTAAATTGTGTACGAAACGCTCATGTTTTTTAGGGTTGGGAGTTGGTCCGATGAAAATTGAAACATCTCGTTGAAATTATTCGTTTGGAAATTTCCCGAGGAGACCATCGGACAATATCTTGTCCACATATTTCTATGTCCGTTGGATTTTATCATGATTACATTTTTGCTTGATGAAAATTATCCCTCTGTTAACTTTTCCATCTTGTCAACTTTAGAAAGAACCATCACCGCTTTCTCTATTTCGGCTTTCAACTTTAGATAGAACCAATTTATTTATTTATTTCATTTTACTTGCAGATTTGAAATCTTTTTTTTTTTTTGAAGGAGAAGGCAATTGCCATCAGTCATTATATATAAAAAACAAAAGTTATTTACAATGATCTGAAATCTTTATATATCATATTTTGTTTCTTGTTGGTGTGAATCTGTAATGACATGATCCAGAGTGGAAGTTTAAGCTTGTTAGAAATTGGGGATAGTTGAATCTTGTTGAATGATTCATATTCATTGATGTAATTTGGTTCATACAAAATATTCCAAGTTTCACACGTCACTTGTATTTTTATTTATGAAGTAGATTTGCTTAATTTTCGCGACTGTTATTTACTTGGATGAAATGGAAGGGCAAGATAGATAGATTTGTTTTTTTTAAGGAAATATGGATTTGTTAATGCCGGGATGCCAATGGCCACATATGGCTTCATTCTTGAGCAGGCCCGGCCCCGGCTGGTGAGACCTGGGCTTGGGGGTCTGTTTTTTATTGGGGGTCCGATATTTTTATAATTGCTAATATACAAAAATAGAGATGTATTTCATCCAATTTAGAAAGAGAATTGCCAGCCTGTCGTCCATAAGAAACATTGTAAAATATTTCGTTAGACCTCTTCACTCATCCTCTATTCTCTTTAATTAGCAAATACACACAATAAGATTCAGCGGAGATTTACAACTCTGACTCCGAAGGATAGGTCAGTTGTGCCGCGTCCGTGTTAGCATAATTGTAATAATGAGATTAAAGCCCATTGATTCTATAAGGCCTCTACATATGTGGTAGTTGGATCTATGGTTCTAATTAATGAACCGTTAGTGATCAACGGTTGTTAGTTACTCTAGTTAGGTTATAAATAGAACACATTGGAATCGCAAAAAGTATCAATCAATACAATATCATTTTCTCAATATTTTCTATAATTTATTATTGTATATATTTCTACAGTCCGTTTCATTGGTTCTCTGGTTGGATCGACTTAGAGGTAGAAGACGATGGATGGGTAGACGAAAATGGGACTGGTTGTGGTGCCCTTCTCAGCTTTTCTGAGTTTAGTTTCTCTCTCTCTCTCTCTGGATAAACTATCAGGATACTCTTATGAGTTGCTTGAGACTTGCTCTTTTTAACTTATAATAGTATGGCATTTATTAATCTTTTTGAACAATGTTTGTTAAAGTTGGAGATTTTGTTACAATTCTGATTAGAAACAATGTATAGTTGCTTGGGTAAATTTTCAATTTTTAATATGTCTACTGTGCCAATACCAATATAGCTAGATATGTCATATGTGTGGCTATATATGAAACATACAATTACCAATTAACTGAAAAATATATTAGTAATTTTTAGTATTTTTTTTATATTAATTTTCAGTCTTTCTAAAATTTCAGGCTCAACCAATATTACGAGGAAAGAAAAAACTTGCGGAGGGGGTCTTTTGAAAAAATAGGCTTCGGGACCTCCGAAACCTGGGACCGGGCCTGGTGAAGCCCTCTGAAGAGGATGCTTTTCTCTCGTATCTCAACAGAGCCATTTATAGTCAAGATTGAACCAAATTTCACCATTTGAGATCGAAATTGAGAGGAGAGAACGATTCTATTGGGTCCCAAAGGTTGTTACGACGTGGCTAGGAAAGAGAAGAACGAGTAACGACGTTCGTACGTGGAGAATTGACTCGTAACAGCAATGGCGAAGGTATTTGAAGACGAAGAACTCTTCTCCAGTGATTTGCAGGGTTATAATTGCAGGGAGAATTCATTTATTATTTCTGTTATAATTGAAAGCTGGAGTTGTCCATTCCAAGAGCAAATGGAGGGGATGAAGAGGCACCTAAGCTTTGTTCTGATTGGCTGATATATATCTGAGTTCTGATTGTTGCAAGAATATGAAAGAACTTTTATTTCTGTGGCAATTTGTGTGTAGAGATCGTGTAACTAGAAGAATAGATAGGAATGATCTGGTTTAAGTGTGTGTTGCACGTTTGCTTGGCCACACAGGATCTGAAGTGTCATTCAGCTTTGACTTTGTTGCCTTTGGTGTAAGGGGTTAAGTTCTGACCCTTTGTGATCTTTCGTGCAATGGATCTAGAATATGGGTCGTCGGGATCTACTGTTTGGGTTTCTTTGTAGCCATTTGTGTACTGGGTCATTTTAAATAGGAATTGTGACCCGTTTCACTAAAACCTTTATATCTTTCTCGTCCTTCCACCAAATAGTACGATCTTTATATCGAAATCGCTCGTCTCGGTGAGAGGAATCCAACCACGGTGTTGGTTTGTAGAGATTTGGTCTATTTTAACTGTAATAAACATAAATTCATCATTAAAATATTTTCCTCAAGAATTATTGAATATAAAGATTATAGCATATTTTTATGTTTATTTAATATTATTTTGCATGATTTAAAACCCTAAAAGTGTGCTTAATTATGCTTATTACAGAATCCAAAAGCATTGACAAAATTAATTTTTGTTGCCATATAATTTTATATAAAACTAGCTTTTGTCTCGCGCAATTATGTGGGAGGTGCAGGATTGTTGTCGAGTTTTCGATTATTTCTTTTTGATATGTTATTTTTTATTTGGTTTATTTTTCGGTCTCTTTTTGACGGCATTTCATTCTATATTTTAAGTTGTAATTTAATATACTTTTTCCAATTTAAATAAACATTTTAAATGTGCTCATTGTGCAAATCATATCAACGAATTATGAATATATCGTACGTAACACAAATGGATATAATACACAAAATATAAATAAGGCGTGGCCTTTGACTTCTTCTTTCTTTCGGTTCGATCATGTCTCGTCGTGCTCAAATGAACAAAGGGGTCATGCTCTCTCCATTCTATTCATAGAAAGAGAGAGAAAGCGAAGGACAATGGTTGAGGCAAGAAAATGTTGGTAATACGGGATTCAAATACGGATTTCTAATAAACAACTCTCTCTTATAATTCTAATAGCCTCTTACAACTCTTTCTCAATTTTCTAATTGATATTTTTGATGTATGAATTGCTAAACATCCAAGCCATATTTATAGGCTCCATAAACTTGAAATACAAGGAATTAAAACTTTTCCTTAAAACTATTTCCTAAACTAATTTTCTTATAAATAAAACATGTCCAATAATAATTTCCTGAATTACTTTCCTAAAAATAAACTTTCCCTAAAATTAGTTGGGCTAATTAAACTTAATAATTATTAATCGGGCTTGGGCTTATTAACAGAAAAGAGTAGCAGTGATCGAAGAGATTTCAGAGAGGGAGAAAAGGAGCGGGAGGAGAGGTGTCCTTCAAAGGCGCGGGGACTCTAAGAGGTATCCACGAAGCAGCGGCCGCTTTATGAATCCATAGTTTTGTTTGGTTTGCTTAGTAAATTAGTCCCATATGTACAAAAAAGGAATGGTAAAAAAAATTGTTTCTATTGCCCCGTTTTTACTGTTTTTTTAATATGTTATGAATGGCACGATAACAACCGAAGACGATTGTCATAGAAGACGAGTTTGAAGTGACAGCTTTTTTTTTCAGTTTAGATAAGATTCAGTTCTTGCTTTGAAAGGTTTGTTCTTTTATTTTGTTCACAATTCACTTATATACTTGTATAGTTTGATCATATTATACATACTTTTCTCTCTCTAACGAGGAAGGGCAATTCGAGCTTCTCCATCTCCTTCGATACTTGCTCGAAGAGTAAGGGACAAACTAAGAGAGAGCGGGGCGTGAAAGAGAGATTCGACGAGATAGTGAGATTCTTTTCCAGCAAGTACAGTTTAAAAAAGATCCCCTCTATCTCGAGCGTTTGCACATCATCAAAAGTGTGATTGTGTAAGCACTTAAGCTCAAACTTTTAGGCACTGGAAAAAAAATACGTTTTATCCTTAGTTTTTGCTTTTACTTTTCCTTCAAGATTCAAGAACACACAAGTCAGGTACTTGATATAATGTTTCTATAAAAAAAAAATCTTTTTATGGTATCCAAAATTTGCATAATTTCTGTAAGACCTCTTTGATCCATTTATTTAATTTATTTCACTTCCATTAAAACACATAATTTTAATCAATTCTGAGACTAACAAATTTTGCATAATTTGTGTACAAATTTTCTTTGTTCTTTTCGAGGGTTTATATGAGCAGTGGATTTTGGTACCCAACTTGTGGGTGATAAAAAAAGGGTATATATAAGTATAACTAATGATGCTAAAGTCCCTCTTTCTGATTCTAATAAAAGAATTTTTTGTGCAAAATTGGAGAAATAAGGGAGGGTTTGAGGAAAAGGATATAAATCCAATTTTACAAAAAAGACATACTTGTATTGCTATCTTGACTTTTTACAAACTTGTTTGTAACAAATCCAAATAGTAGTTACTTATGTTCAAAATATGCGTACATGTGCAGCTCAAATTCTCAAGGCAATTCTGTAATTCTGTTACTGATACGGATATGGTATCCAAAATTTCTAAAGGTTAGCATTCATGAATCACAATTGTTTGTTTATTTTGAAAGTGATCAATTGAAAAGTTTTTTTTTTTTTTTTTTTTTTTGCATCAAAAGCCCGTAGGCAGAAAAGTTTGTTTTTAAGAAGTACAAACAATACTATTATTCACAAGGACAAAATACATGTACTGGTTTCTTTTCTTAATGAGTGTGATTTAATTATTGAATCAACATCGTTTCGTTACACATTGAAAGTTCAGCAACAGATACTTCATGATTTTTTCAAGGCCGGGGTTTTCTAGCAATTCCAATAACAGAGGGGTCTTTTTGCAATTTAAGATTTTTTTGTAAAATTTCAGCAAAAAAATGTGGATTTAATAAAATTCAAGCAAAATCAAGGGTTCTTTTGGTAAAGTTCCATTTTTTTTTGGAAATCAAAGGTTCTTGTAAAAAAAAAAATCGCAAGATCAAACATCTTTTTTGCTTAGTCTCAGTCTTTAAATATTATGATTTTCATTTGGCATTTTAGCTCTATGTGTTGGTTAATTCTAACCTAGAGGGGGGTAAATTTGGCAATCTAACTTACACTTAGTTTAGATTTAAACCTAATTTACGGTGCGGAATAAATAATAATTTAGATGATAAAGATGATACCGTACAAACACTTTGACACAAGATGTTTGTTTACGAAGTTCGGTAGGTGGTTGCTTTGTAGCTTTAACTCACCCTTTACTCGCTTAATTGACCGACTCAATTATTTGCGAGTACCTACGTCTCCGGGAATGCCTTGTGCCTCTTTTTGGCTTTCGATTGAATTCCAACTCAACTCGATTACAAGGATTTGCCTAGATCGATTTACACGCTTCTATCGATCTATAGCTTAGGCTCTTTACACTTTGTTGCACTAGCCTATTACACTTTTTCACTAATCGAGCTACAACGTGATCGGTCACGTGAGTGGGATACGATTAGTGGAGAATATCGAAAGTAGATCAACGATCTAAAGAGGTTTCTCAAGCTATCAATGGATATAGAAAATCACAGCTTAGGGTTTCTCTCATTTTAGGTTTGAAAGTTTGAAATTGAGGAAGTGAGAGAGAGAGACCCATGAAGGATTCTATTTATACTCTCTATAGAAATCCTTCAGAAAACTTGTAGTGCGTTCGAACGCATACAGTCCGTTCGGAACGCACTTGAAGTTTGCACTAGCCGTTTCAAAATAACGTGCAAGTACATCTTGGGTCCGTTCGAACGTACAATGTCCGTTCGTAACGGACTCAATTATACATAGCATTTTGCGTTCACAGGAACAAGAGTCCGTTCAACGCACTGAAAAGTGGGTGAACGGATTCCAGGTTGTCCGTTCGAACGCACATGTGTGTTCGTTCGAACGCACACATCCCTGTGACGTTTTCCGTTCACAGGAATGATTGTCCGTTCAACGCACTCAGAAGGTGGGTGAACGGATTATAATTATCCGTTCGAACGGACATTATTGTTCGTTCGAACGTACACATCCCTGTGACACGTTTGGTTCTAATCAAGCTTTAAAGCTTTGATATTTAGCAAGTCCGTTCTGAACGGACTTTGAGTTCGTTCAGAACGCACTTCCTGCTTGACTGAACTCTTTGTTATTTTGAACATGATTTTACTTGAGTTCTACTAGGTTTGTACCTATGGTTTATTTGTGGCGTATCCCACTCACGGAAGGCTTCAACATCTTGAGTCTTGATGTATTCCAATGGCCTTCCTTGTGTTCTTCTTTTCTTGTTTATGTTGAGACTTCATGTCCTGATTCTTGATGTAATCCAATGAAGTCCTCCTTCACAAGTCCTCCTTCATCTTCGTATCGTACCTATGTTATCCTGCACTTTTCTGGATGTATACATTAGTAATGACAGTGTTTTGAAATAATCAAACTATCAGGAAATTTGAACCAACAAACTCCCCCTTTTGATTAATTTCAAAGCACTGTCGGTTTGGAGAGTTTTACCATTTAGTTGAGAACTTTCCGTACGATGGTTTCTCCCCCATTTTGAAAGAGATCAAAAGGGCCAAGGAGACTTCAACAACGGAAGGCTCCCCCTAAATGCGAGCTCCCCCTCAAAGAATGAATTGATGAATGTATGAGCTCGTAAATATGATCAAATTCTTTTGATTTGAATGATGACAAACTTTTCAAATTTAGCAGTTTAAAAACAGTTTTGTGTGTGCGTTCCGAACGAAAAAGTGGTGCGTTCGAACGCACTAGCATCTGGACTGACAAAAATTTCACAGAATTTATACTGATGAGTGTATGACACTAAACCAAAATAGGATAATAAAATGAATGCATCAGTTGATAATACTCAGACTGACACTAAATCAAATCTACTCAGTTCAAGGCATGACACATGCCGATACAAACACACACATAACAATAAACAAATCAATTGTTCACAAACAAGACTCACGACATAACACCTAGATTATAACACACACACATTAAACTTTTGACATCTCCGGCGATCACATCTCATTGGGGCCGGTGTAAGGGTTCTGTTCGGGTTGGGCGCTCGGATCAGCAGCGAAGAAGGCGTCGGTATTGAATTGTCCCGAGTTGGAGTCCGACGGATGCTCGGTGGTATGATGAGGAGAGGTACGCGGGACTCGGTCTTGGGGTGCCGTGTACGGCCCGAATCGATTTCCAAGGTGAACATAGAGATCGGAAAATTGACGACCCACGTTCTCGATCATCCTGGTCTCGGAAGCATGCAGGTCCTCACGAAATGCGTCTCGCATTATTCGTCCATGTTGTTCAACCCGCTCATCCATCTCCTCGAATAACGCCTTCATATAAGCAAACCTCCTTTCGTCGTGTTCTGAAGGGGTGTTAGAACTTTCTGCATGCTCCTTCTTCTTACGTTTTCGATCCGGTGCTTCACCGCTTTGGTCAGTATGGGCGGGGTCGGCGTTTGCCTCTTCCTCGGTTTGGGTGTCACCCTCCAGCCACCGGGTAGGATTGCGAGGAAGATGGAACGCTTCCGCATCTTTAGAGGGACTGATAACCCAACCTTGTACGTTCGATGAATACCGATATCCAAGACGTTGGAGGTTTGCTTTAGATGCGAGATTTGTTGGCTGTTCCGATCGGAAGTCCCACTCGTTCTCCGGGATTGAAACTCCTTGGAGTTCCAACATCCGGGCAATCAACGTTCCGTAAGGTAACGAGGCATTTCTTTGGCTCAGGACGCTTTCCATGTGACTTAGTATGAGATAAGGCACATGGACGGGTACTTGATCATTGTACCACATACGATACAATAGCATAATATTTCTATTTTCCAAATTTGCCTTCAATTTCGCGACAGGAGTAAGAATATTATTACCGATTTCCCAAACGAATTTCTCAGGAGCTGCCAAGTGTGATGCCGATTCTTGTGACTGGTATCGATTTGTAACCACCTTCTTCATTGGTTCGATAATGGCGGCTTCGAGTCTTCCCTTGCGTGCGTTGTAGATCTTCTCTCCATCATCCTTGAGACCCAACAACTCGCACAGATTTTCGACCAAGATCTCAACTTGTTCACCGAGGATATAGGAGGATATCTTCTCTAGAGCATGGTTGAATACGGCGTTTGCATAGAACTATTGGGGAATATCCCCGGCCCCGGGCCCGCGCAGCGGATATGTAGGCCCGGTCCGGTTCCCCGATTCCCGAGATCACGCCACGACTTCGAGGGTACGATGCAAATAGAAGGTTAGATCTTTACCGGTGCAAAATTGATTGCACACGAAGGGTTGATCGCTGCCTTCTTTCTCCTATCACGTTGGTGACAATACGCGCGTCCCACACCACGCGTCTTTCACCGCTCGTTGACTTCGCCGATTCGCTTGATTTCGTCTCCGACTCAATCCACTCGTCCGAATCGATCACAATCGTGAGAGCCTCAGTTGTTGCTCCTCTACGTGTATCCACCTTGAATCGCAAGACTTCGGTCACGGATGCACCTGCCTAGACGATGCACCGGTGAACTTGCTTAATCGAATTGATTCTCTAAACCGTAAAACACCTTTTCACGGTTTCTCTCTTTTACACCTTTTCACTCTCTAGAAATTTGTCTCACAATTTTCTGGATAATTCTGAATGAATTGCTTGGTTAAGATGAGAGAGAAAATCCTATTTATATACAATAGGATCAGGATTAGCCAAAAGGCATGTATATCCAATATACACCCTCTCACACAGAAAACTGCATGAACCTGGTCAGTATTCTGTCCAGACGAAATTGATAAATTTCTCTGACAGAAAATCAACCAACACGAAAGTTGTAGATAATCTCATTATCTACTCGACCCAATTTGGCCCAGCACAATTGGAATTCGTATGCAAAAGTTATGACTGTTTTACTAACTGTATATCATACTGTTGCACCCTTTCGGTATTTCACAGAAACGACACTTATACTTCGTTCATATGAAATATATTTCTACATGAAGGTTATAGATAATCTAATTATCTATCTTACCCAATTTGAACCATTCAAATCGGATTTTCCTACTGAAAGATATGGCTACGAATGTACGACTACATTCGTTTATCCTTGTGTACACTTTTACGGTTGATCCTGAAACTGTATTTCCTTCAGTCTCCCACTCAATTTCAGATCTACCTAAAAGGTACTCATGCATATCCAATACGCATGATTTTAGAGAATATAGCTCGCGTATCAAATACCAAGCTATGCACATCCTATGTGCCAATTTTATGATCAAGCCCGACTTAGTACGACTCGTTGTGTGACCATGTAGGTTCGACTTAACGATGGCAGTAGGTTGTTTCCAATACCTACAAGCTCATGAGCGGGATCTAGTCACTCCATCATAGCTACCCATGTTAAACGAATAATGATTGTGATCATTGTGCCTATCTCGAATAGCGGTTACTAGTTCTCTTGTTTGCGATATCCGTTAATCAAAAGGCATGGTAGTAGTCATCCTTATAATTTGATTAACTACACTTATTCCCCGATTCCGAGTTGAGTTAACAAATTTCAATCGATATTAACCATTAATATCATTGACTGCGGCCGCAGGTTTCGTTAATCGACTCATCGAGCGGCGCCTAAGAGATATCTCTTCCTTTCGGAATAAACAATTCCTATCTTGGAGACTCACATTGAATTCCGTGTTTCAGACAATACCCAATGATGACCCTTTTAACTCCCTGTTACGGTGAGCGTAAGATCATATCAAAGCATTGTGTTACGCACGAAACGCAATCAATGATCCCCTCAAGTTTGAAGAATCTAAAACCCCATCCGTCGCAAGTCCATCTATAATGACTAAACCATGTCATGGTCTCGCGGCTTCGGTCATATCCAATACATGTAACCTAACATATATCTACGTTCCCGATTCGACAAACTCCTTTGTCCCATGATTAGCAAAACATAATCATCTCCTCGGCAAACGTACTAGTGTACGCGTTCAGTCTATTCCCTTGTAATAGTAATGCTTCTCTCTTAAGCAAACTGACCCGCGACTAGGGATGTTTAGAAATGACACTTTAAGTGTGACGGTTTCGCTGCACATGGTCCTCAACCATGTCGACGTCCACACAAGTTCAAATGAAGGTTCATGTAACAATCATATTACACAACCCAGCACACAGTTTTCATATAAGGTGAATGCATATTAATTTAAGTAAACAAAATTTTAAAAGGGATGCATTCATATGGACTAAGTATTTGGGTGATACAACGTTTACCTATGGGTATCTCCATACCCATAACCTGCGAGGACTATCGTATTAGATAACTACACTCTACTCTCTTCTTCCTCCTCTAGGTATCTCCATACCCATAGTCATCGCATGACAGTCACCCGCGACTAGAGAGAGCGGTTTTGTAAACGGGTCCGCACGTTCCCGCTAGTGTTAATCATCATCAGGATTGGAACATTTCCAATACCTACGATCACATCTTTTCACAAAATTTCATGGATCAAATGAAATTTTCTGAGTATTGGCTAGAAGTGGTTGTGACCTCGGCATTTTTGGCTTGTACTATTGCGTCTCACGCAATAAACAACCATAAATCCGATAACTCGTGACTACTAGAGTTTGGTCATGTATCCTTGATCCATACCACTTCCTTTTGCGATTAATAACCGCAATATACTCGCCACCGTAAATAGAATCATAAACTATTGGTCTTGTGGAACCTTTCCACATAACCGTGTTTTCATTTAAGCAAAACATGTACACACTTTGTGATCGAAAGTCGTGCTACATATTTGGACGTGCTTCATCTTTGGAAACTGTTGTTTGTTATAACTCTTTATAACCAACACGTCCTCCACACCATTATAGATAATAAATCCTGAATTCTTTCGCAAAGTATTCAAGGATAAACTTCACCTCTATCAATACAAATCCCGATGGGTTTTAAATATACATAACCATTATGTATATATTTGTATAACCATTATACAATCACAAGAGTGAGTCTCATGTAATCGAATTACATTCAAACTCATGTGATTCCCATGAATTTTATTGACGGTGAACTAGACGCTTTATTTGTATGACAGATAGCCACATACATATCATGACAGATATAATAGATCCTAACATCAAATGTAAGGCATCATATTATTACTTTTCGCGCTGCTTGATGTCTCACATCGAGCCGTTGAAAATTTCTGCCATTCGACATTTCGATTTATCTCCTCCAAGGAGTTTACATGTTGAAAACCATTTTCAACAATATGTCGATATATGTGCTATAACATAGAACGAGGAACTTTTTAGATCTATCCTATAGATCTTCACGCTTAATTCATCAGCGGTCTCGTCTAAATCCTTTGTCGTTACAAGAAATATAACGCAGCTCCCACTAACCTTCATGTGTACACAAAGTTTCCATTTGTTTCGACAATTTTATAACAGTTTATAATTTTGTCAAAACGAATATTCCAATTCCGAGAAGCTTTCTCTAATCCATCATATGGATCGTTAAAGCGTGCATATCTTATCCCCGATTCTTATGAATCGACAAAACCATAAGGTTGTGTCAAGTACACATCCTTTCATAAAATTTCTGTCAAGAAATTCGGTTTTGACATCCATTTGGCCACATCACATAGTCATAATACGCGACCATGGCAAGCAGAATTTCGAGAATGGGAAAGCATGGCAACAAGCGAAAACGTTTCTTCATAGTCCGACTATGAATTGCATGAAACTTTTCGCAAAAAGCCTCGCTTTACATATATGCGTATTCCTATCCATGTCGGTTCTTCATCTTGAAAAACCCACTCACATTTCACGGGTCTAACCTAGAAAGTAATGAAATCAAGTTCTAAACTTGATAATTCACATGGATCGAATCTCAGATTTCATGACACCATGTCATGTGGAATCAACTTTTCATAGCATCCTTGTAGGATATCGAATCATCATATGATTTCAATCTATCATCATTAGCCACGATAAATCCGTATTTACCGGCTTATGATATAGCCTACTTGATCTACGAAAAATTCCTTTGTGTGTTCGACTTGCGTTCATCAACTCTTGATGAAGCCATGTCAACTTGCATCGGTACAATGTTCATTTTCAAATCACGAACTCTTTCGAGATTTATTCTAATCCCACTAGCCCGCATAGAGAGAAATGGCACCAAGTTCCAAACTTGTGCGCATCTAGTCCTCCTCCAAGAAGGCATCTCTTCGAGCCACGAAAATCTCATTTTCGTCGGGACGTTTTAACTAATACCCTTTAGTTTCCTTAAGGATAAACGAACAATTTCCAGATTTGGGATTGAGTTTAACCGAAACAAATTTCGAAATACACTCACATCCTCAAATCTGTACAAGTGACAACTTCGGAACCATTCCGATCCATATCTCATATGGCGTCTTTTGTACCGATTAGAAGGTTTATGGTTCATATCTTATATGCAACCATTCATTAGTGCCGCTGTCTCAAGGGCGTATCCCCAAAACATTTTTGGGAGATCTTATTGACTCATCATTTATCGAACCATGTCCAACATGCGTTCATTTCCTCTTTTCGGATACATCTCAATGTTCCGAATAAAGGCAATCGTGAAACGATTCCACAATCATAAATGATCATTAATATTCATAACTCAAATATCGCCTCTTCGATCCTATCGAAAGGTTTAGCTCAAATACTCGCCTTCTCGATCCTATCGAAAAGCTTTGATTTTCTTGCTTAGTTGATTTCGTATTTCGTTTTTGAAACTCTTTGAATCTTTCAAAAGTCTCTGTTTCGGCACGCATTAAATAGATATTTTCATATCTACTTTAACCGTCCATAAACTTAACAAAATACCGATAGCCTCCTCTTGCCTCGGAACTTATCGGAACATCATATGTAAATATAATTTCCAATAATTCGCTGGATCTTTCTCCAATACTTTGGAGAATGATGCCATTTGTCGTTTTGCCTAATAAATAAGTATTGCATTAATCAATCAAATCTAATTCGAATGATTCTAGCATTCCATCACATGGAATCTAGATACGCGTATCTCGTTTATATGGCCAAGACGGCAATGCCAAAAGAAGCAATCAACTTCTAGGTTTAATCCTCCTCGGATTTCACCATTCTTTGAGTCACTAGTTTGGACAACTCCTTGTCCGAACTTTCCATTTTGGAAAACATTTTCCCAAAATACCCTTAGACATACATTTCTTTCGATCCCGCTTTTGAATTACAAGGACATCCACGCATCTATATGCATTGGATTCCTCGGAAACTCTGAGCATCTCCAATTCAAATTTAAATCGCATCATATGCAATTTCGGGATCGACTTATCTATCGAATGCATATGATATTCGGTCACGAACATCAAATCTCGTACCATCAACACACGAGTGTTAATCAAAGACCCATAAGGCGTCTCAAAATTAACCTACTCTTTGAGCCGCATTGAGTCATTCAACGCGCTCTAGCTCTTGAAACTATTTCATGAGCGTTGTGTTTTACTTTCATATACACCCGAATTCTCAAAACAATTTTGAGAAATTTGCGTCTATACATGCCACCACAAGGCACGTAATATTGTTCGATTCCTTCTTAAGTTTATCGAACCCGGCTTTCTCTAAAGCCAAAGCCTCGAGCCCCGAATCTACCATTTCCGTGTCCAACACGTTCCTTTAAGTCTAAGAACTATTCTTTGACTATCAAGGTTAATAACGGTAATTCCGACCCAAAAGCCATCTATCATATCGATCTAATCGATATATTTGGTGTTGCTTGAAAACATAATTCTAAACGGATGATGAAGATTAATTCCTAACCGTGCGTACTTAATCTATATGCTTATATGATAATTATATGATAGTGTTATTTTATCGAATCGATAACCCTCATACCGATACGGGACTCCAAGTCCATAACACTCAAGATCCATATATCACGATCCTCCCATAAGTTGCTTTGGCAGACGAATGGGATCTCGCTATTTAGGTAGGATTATATCCAATCGCATCCAATGCGACTCTTGAACCTTTATAGGATTTCGGTGATGAATCGTATCCAATACAATCCCAGTTCCGTGTGTGCATCCTATCTATGCCCCGAACTTCCAATCAAGTCGGCTTTGGCCTCAACCCTTACTGGCTAGAACGGTTAAGTCACAACCATACTCATCGTATCGTTCAAATAAACTACTAATAAGTCGGCTTTGGCCTTAACCCTTATCAGTCCCTATTTAACGCTTGCCACCCCGTCGATGACTACAATAACCCATGTCGGCTTTGGCCTTAACCCATGTGAGACGTAGTACCGATCATAGTGGTTGTGAATATGGAAGGCATTTCCATGACTTAAATATTATGAGGGATCATGCCATTGCACGTTTCTAAATCCGTGACATAATCCAATTATATCACTATCACAAGATTTTCATAAATGCATATGTATTTATTTGGGAGTCTAATTATTCTAAATAATTATCTAATTATATGCTAGTATGATTGATGCCGATCAAATCGATATAAAGAACTCAATATTCCAAGTTGTGTAGCCAAAGTTATCACGAAAACAAAATCAGCAACCAGAAACCAGTCCGTTGTAACGCAACATAGTCCGTTACAACGGACCTCCAGTATACTTGGCACTCCGTTACAACGGAAGTCCAGTCCGTTACAACGCTATTTATTTCGGAGTTTGGCCAAATTTTGCCAGAAACATGTCCGTTACAACGCAACCTAGGTCCGTTACAACGCTATTTTCTGCAAACTTTCGTCCAAATTTCCAGAGACCAGTCCGTTACAACGCAACATACAGTCCGTTACAACGGACAAACTGTGTAGAGCTCCGTTACAACGGACCCAGTCCGTTACAACGGACTCCAATAGACACCCTAGGCATCCCCGCAACCTCGTATCAGATACAAGGTCCGTTACAACGGACCCCAAGTCCGTTACAACGGAATATGCAGTTTTTACGGTCCTCCTCACACCCCCGCATCCTATACAGGGTCCGTTACAACGGACACCAAGTCCGTTATAACGGAATATGTGTTTTTTCGAAAAATTCTCAATTTCCTGTATCAGATACAAGGTCCGTTATAACGGACTATGCGATTTTTGAACTGCTGTTTTCGCTCGTTTCCAAAACGATCAATCATGAAACCTTTTCACGATTATTCCTAGATACTCTCAATCAACTATTGATCGATCTCTAGCGAATTTCACTTGTGATTTTAATGGAATTTGACATTCTTAATATGTAACATCATGCAAACGGGTACGAACTTTGATAACCCGTGCGTATATCTAATATACGACTATGATTCGACCCTCGAATCGATGGCGATCGCTCTGATACCACTGAAGGGGAATATCCCCGGCCCCGGGCCCGCGCAGCGGATATGTAGGCCCGGTCCGGTTCCCCGATTCCCGAGATCACGCCACGACTTCGAGGGTACGATGCAAATAGAAGGTTAGATCTTTACCGGTGCAAAATTGATTGCACACGAAGGGTTGATCGCTGCCTTCTTTCTCCTATCACGTTGGTGACAATACGCGCGTCCCACACCACGCGTCTTTCACCGCTCGTTGACTTCGCCGATTCGCTTGATTTCGTCTCCGACTCAATCCACTCGTCTGAATCGATCACAATCGTGAGAACCTCAGTTGTTGCTCCTCTACGTGTATCCACCTTGAATCGCAAGACTTCGGTCACGGATGCACCTGCCTAGACGATGCACCGGTGAACTTGCTTAATCGAATTGATTCTCTAAACCGTAAAACACCTTTTCACGGTTTCTCTCTTTTACACCTTTTCACTCTCTAGAAATTTGTCTCACAATTTTCTGGATAATTCTGAATGAATTGCTTGGTTAAGATGAGAGAGAAAATCCTATTTATATACAATAGGATCAGGATTAGCCAAAAGGCATGTATATCCAATATACACCCTCTCACACAGAAAACTGCATGAACCTGGTCAGTATTCTGTCCAGACGAAATTGATAAATTGCTCTGACAGAAAATCAACCAACACGAAAGTTGTAGATAATCTCATTATCTACTCGACCCAATTTGGCCCAGCCCAATTGGAATTGGTATGCAAAAGTTATGACTGTTTTACTAACTGTATATCATACTGTTGCACCCTTTCGGTATTTCACAGAAACGACACTTATACTTCGTTCATATGAAATATATTTCTACATGAAGGTTATAGATAATCTAATTATCTATCTTACCCAATTTGAACCATTCAAATCGGATTTTCCTACTGAAAGATATGGCTACGAATGTACGACTACATTCGTTTATCCTTGTGTACACTTTTACGGTTGATCCTGAAACTGTATTTCCTTCAAGAACAATCGAGTGATGACTTCGTAGAACGGCTCTTTAAGACACGCAAGATTTGTGAATCCCCATCTTCTTTCGATTGCCTCGATCTTGTCGAAAAGATGAGGAATATTTGGTGGAAACTCGTAGTAGTAGCATTTCGCGATGGATCTCCTTGCCACCACGTCGTTGAAGAGAGTTCCGGCCTCCGGATTTCGAAAGAGATGTTCATTGTGTATATTTTTGAAATCGTAGTCTGCTTTCAAGATTTCTTCCCTCCTAGGCTTCTTAGCCGCCTTCTTCTGTTGAGGTGGAGCTCTCGGCCTTGGTTGAGTGTTGGAGCTCTCCCCTTCCTTCTTCTTTCCCTTCGAATTCCCCCTAGCAAGCAAGATCTTAGCGGCATTCATGGTGATGATCCTTTATGGAGAAGGAGAGTAAGGATTTTGGTGAGAGATAGAGTTAGAAAATAGTTTTTTAGGAAGAGAACGAAGAAGAGATTGAGGTAAGATGAGATCGTGTCCCTTCAAGTCTTTTCGTACGGAGATCTAAACCATTGTGTCCATTGATTAGGGTCGGTTGCATGCGGATGGGCAGAAAATACGATGAGTCCGTTCGAACGGACTAACATGTGCGTTGGAATGCACTCATGTCTGAGAAAAGGCGCTATTTTGGGATTTTAAGTTGTATCTGGGAAGTTGTTAAGTCCGTTCGAACGAACGCCTATGTGCGTTCGAACGCACACACAACTGAGAAGAGGCGCCAGAATGTGAAACGGCGCGAGTGTAAGGGTTTGAAGTAGGTTCGCTGAATGAGGCATGTGCGTTCGAACGCATTAATTTTTCGTTCGAACGCACTGAACACTGGTGACACTAAGAGTCGGCGCCAAAGTATGAACCGGCGCCATAATCCTGTAATTCATTTTTCCGTTCGGAACGCATTCAGTTGTACGTTCGAACGCACTTGATCCTGGTAGGAAAATTAGATGGCGCCATAATTTAACTGTGACTTTGGATCGTATAGTCCAGTTGTTCGTTTCGAACGCATTTTAGTCCGTTCGACCGGACTTGAGGCTGTTAAGAGGGTATTTGGTGACTTCATTTGTCCGTTCCGAACGCACATGTTTTTCGTTCGAACGGACTGGTTCCTGAGATGTGATCACTGGACTGAAATCGTGATTTATTTATCGAGACAAGTGTTCTAATGTACTCCTCTATTAACACTTGAGATGTATCTACATAAGACTCGACCAATTTGGCTAGAATTTAATTTAGCCCATTTCCTATACTCCCCTTTTATATTTGGTTTAAGGTGTGGGATACTAAGGAGTATAGTGTTTCAAGTTAGGGCTTAAGCCCTAGGAGGTCCTATACCGAAAGACGTAGAGGGGCCCATCGAGTGACGATCTTTACGCATCCATGTTGAGTTTGATTTTAATTTTGGATTGCGAAGATCACAACAGTTTGAGATATGACCAATTTTGCAACAATAGTTACAAAATGCTATGGTGGGCTTATTTGTGGATATGGAACTTTTCACAAAATAATTAGAGAGATGAGTTGGTTTACTTTTCTGAGAAGTTATCGATTTTGGCATATGATGAATGTTGTTGGATTGAAATTTGTTTGGTTTAATTCGATTTTGTTGAAATTGTTTTTGTGTGTTTGTGTAATGTTTGGGAGACCCTTTTTGATATGAAGCGTCGGTGTAGTTGGTCACTTCGTAGAAATACCCATTTGGTCCCCTTTTGAATAAACAATCGGTTCTTCCCAAATTGTTATGTCTAGGTGGTGAATTTTGTGTGAAATGATTGTTCCTATATTTATGATTAACACGTTTAGCTTGTTCCGTTTTCACATTTTTACCTTTGTCGTAGTCACGATACATGAAAGCATTTCCGTGACTACCCATTTTATTGTTCTCCCATTTGGATTTTTGATTTTTAGATATGGAAAAATCGGGTTTATTACCGTTATTTTTCTTGTATCCTAAACCGGATTTGTCATTGGGCTTTTGTCCCATTAATGACGATTTCAAGATATCATCCAATGAAGGAGGACTTAATGCAATAGTGGCACAAGCCTTCTTCAAAGACTCATTTTCAACTTTACAATTTTGAAGTTCGACTTTTAAATGAGACATCTCACCTTTAAGGGTTTGACACTCACATTTTGAAAACCCTTTAAATTCTTTTAGTTGAGATTTATATGCCAAAATAGATAGTTCAAGAGAAGCTACCTTATCCTTGAGAGTTTGTGTTGAGCTCTCAAGTTTACTCTCTATTTGTTGAAAGTTTCCTTCATCTTTTAGAAACTCGTCACACGACTCGAGTTCTAATTTGAATGCGGGAGAATACTCAGGATGATGTAATGATTCTACGTTAGTTATAGAGTTGATACGTACCTCATGACCTTGGTCATGTGTTGACCTTGGAGTAGGAGTAGATGGTTCTTCGTCTATACGTGTGGGAGTGCGAGGTGTAGTGGTTAACCCTCGTTTAATTCGAAGAGATCTGATTGCAGCTTCCACTGCGCTCATTTGTGGAGAGACGATCCTTACCATAAGTGCAAGGTTTGCGGGGTGTCGGTTTGATGGACCATCCGATTCAGATGATGTGCTTGATCCATCCGTTTCTCCCCACCTGGAATTTACATGAGCTTTATATGCTTTTTTCTTTTTATAATCTTTACCTTTGTATTTTTGGCGATCATCTCGGCCCTTGTCCTCATATCTTCTTTCATATCGAGGTTCTCGTCTATCTCGATCCTTGTGATCGTCATCCTTTTTATTCCACCGAGAATTTTCAGGATGGAGCGTCCAACACGACTCCATCATATGTCCAAACTTCTTGCACCAAAAGCAATGAGGTTTTAGTCCCTTTTGTTTTCGATTCTCGTTAAATCGCTTTTCATCCCTTTGCCATTCTAGGAGTCGCAAAGTGAGGTCGTCCATCTCATTGTCCTCGTTGCTCGCATTCACGGCGGGCAAGGCTATGGCTTTAGATCGAGGAGTTGTAGTGAAGATTCCTTGTTCTTCATCGAGTTGCTTGAGTCGAATCTCGAAGTTCCGGAATTGACTTACCAATTCTTCGGGAGTGAGATCTTGTGATGCGACTGCCGTACCTAAAGCTACACGTAAAGATTCCCAACTCCGGGGCATGGCTTGAAGTAATCTAGCAATAATTCTATCATCGGTAAGAGGTGCATGTTGGGTGGCATATCGGGTTTTTAATACATTAATTTTTGCCCAGATTTTATCAACGGACTCTCCCTCAATCATTCGGAGATTGTTGAATTCTTGTTCAAGTCCGATGATATTAGTTCTTCTCATTTGAGATGTGCCCTCGTATCTCTCATTGAGCATACGCCACATTTCATATGAGTTATCACAATGATCAACTAGCGATCCGATAGAACTAATTACGTTGTTCAGTATTAAGTTTTGAGCGTAAATGTCATTAGTTCTATCTTCCCTAGTTTGATCAGGGTAGGTTACATTTCCGTCCGTGTCAACCTCTTGGGCCATGACAAAGCCTCGTAACACTACCTTGTCAAGTCCTTGGAGAGCGAATGCATTTAGCATGCATTTCTTCCAAGAACTCCAATTGGTTCCATCTAATTCACGTGAGTTTGATATATTTGATTTGGGTACGGTATTTATCGGATTTATCGATGAGTTTTGTACAATAGGATTAATTTCGGTCATTTGATCGTTAAGTACAAGTTATCCCTAATACTCAAAGATATGGTTAGTACCTTGCTCTGATACCAATTGTTGGTTAATTCTAACCTAGAGGGGGGTAAATTTGGCAATCTAACTTACACTTAGTTTAGATTTAAACCTAATTTACGGTGCGGAATAAATAATAATTTAGATGATAAAGATGATACCGTACAAACACTTTGACACAAGATGTTTGTTTACGAAGTTCGGTAGGTGGTTGCTTTGTAGCTTTAACTCACCCTTTACTCGCTTAATTGACCGACTCAATTATTTGCGAGTACCTACGTCTCCGGGAATGCCTTGTGCCTCTTTTTGGCTTTCGATTGAATTCCAACTCAACTCGATTACAAGGATTTGCCTAGATCGATTTACACGCTTCTATCGATCTATAGCTTAGGCTCTTTACACTTTGTTGCACTAGCCTATTACACTTTTTCACTAATCGAGCTACAACGTGATCGGTCACGTGAGTGGGATACGATTAGTGGAGAATATCGAAAGTAGATCAACGATCTAAAGAGGTTTCTCAAGCTATCAATGGATATAGAAAATCACAGCTTAGGGTTTCTCTCTTTTTAGGTTTGAAAGTTTGAAATTGAGGAAGTGAGAGAGAGAGACCCATGAAGGATTCTATTTATACTCTCTATAGAAATCCTTCAGAAAACTTGTAGTGCGTTCGAACGCATACAGTCCGTTCGGAACGCACTTGAAGTTTGCACTAGCCGTTTCAAAATAACGTGCAAGTACATCTTGGGTCCGTTCGTAACGGACTCAATTATACATAGCATTTTGCGTTCACAGGAACAAGAGTCCGTTCAACGCACTGAAAAGTGGGTGAACGGATTCCAGGTTGTCCGTTCGAACGCACATGTGTGTTCGTTCGAACGCACACATCCCTGTGACGTTTTCCGTTCACAGGAAGGATTGTCCGTTCAACGCACTCAGAAGGTGGGTGAACGGATTATAATTATCCGTTCGAACGGACATTATTGTTCGTTCGAACATACACATCCCTGTGACACGTTTGGTTCTAATCAAGCTTTAAAGCTTTGATATTTAGCAAGTCCGTTCTGAACGGACTTTGAGTTCGTTCAGAACGCACTTCCTGCTTGACTGAACTCTTTGTTATTTTGAACATGATTTTACTTGCGTTCTACTAGGTTTGTACCTATGGTTTATTTGTGGTGTATCCCACTCACGGAAGGCTTCAACATCTTGAGTCTTGATGTATTCCAATGGCCTTCCTTGTGTTCTTCTTTTCTTGTTTATGTTGAGATTTCATGTCCTGATTCTTGATGTAATCCAATGAAGTCCTCCTTCACAAGTCCTCCTTCATTTTCGTATCGTACCTATGTTATCCTGCACTTTTCTGGATGTATACATTAGTAATGACAGTGTTTTGAAATAATCAAACTATCAGGAAATTTGAACCAACACTATGATGTCTTCCTAAGATGTGTTTTAGTTGGGAATTAGTTTTTATAATTATATTTTATTCAGATGAATCTTTATATAGTATATTTTTTCATGTTTTTCTATTGTAATTACCTCTTTATATATTTTTTCAATTTTCAATTATCAATTTGGTTAAAACACGTATTGGTTGTCTTGATGAAACATTTTTGCTTCATGTCTCAAAAGAATTCACATAAGTATTATTGACATTATCAAGTTAGTAAGTGGGGAATGTTAGATATTTAATAACATGGCTCAACTAATAACGAGGATAGTCTTTTACAACTATTTCTATCACATAAATCAACTATTGATTCGTATTCCATTATTTATCTAGAAGTGTTAACGTAGAAGTGACATCAATTAATATATTATTAAATTATTAAATATATTCATATGTATATTCTTGGTCTTATCTATCCATGCATTTATTTTGTTTTTTTTTTAAATTGTCACATTTAGTTGCTAATAAAGAAATCATCACATTTTTACGGGGAACTAAGTAAATATTTGTTATATTATGCTATGATATTCTTTTTATTGAAGTTATTAATAATAAGATTTGCTTTTCCAGATAAATTAATATTGCAATTCTTTGAACTAACTTTACATAATATTATGAATGATTTGTACTTGACAGTGAAATTATCATTTATCATAAACACTAAATTTAATAGCTCGCAGCAAAACGCAGATAATATTTCTAGTGGAAAAAGTAAAATGACGAGCCTTCAATGTATATAGAAGGTGAATTTTGAACGTTGTGTCACTTCATATTGAAGGTGTTTATTGTGATATGTTTGTATATGATCATGATAATATGTTTTGTTAATATAACAACTGATTTTTAAAGACACCGTTGTCAGTATCTTTTTCAATTTCGTATTTTTACAATTACGTTATTTTAAATGTTGTTTGTTTTGATTATTAAGAAAACAAATAATAAACAAAAAAATATAAAAAGAAACTTTATATATGAAATCATATTGAATACCTAGATGGAAAAAAAAAAAAAAACCGCCGTGCTTCCCGCCGTGAAGCGCGGGCAAATTTTCTAGTTTTATTTAAAAATAGTAACTATATACATTGTATACATATATCATAGAAAGAGAAAAAAATATATATATCGAAAAGAACCTTTTTAACATTTACTAAAAAAATGTTAATATTTGTTTAAAACGTTCGTCTTTGAGATATCGAAGGAACCCAAAAGCATTGACATAATTAATTTTTGTTGCCGCATAATTATATATAAAATGACGTCCAAGTCTCAAGGTGTTCTCGTATTTATAACAACTCCCAAGGTAATTTGGTATCGCGGTTAATACTTTTGCGTCGATTATTTCCTAATATCTTCCGACTCGTTTGAATGAATTTAAAACGGTTTTGTAGGAGCTAAAGTTCTATTGACGATCCATATTGGATGAAACATTTGTTATCCTTCTAACACATTGATAGTCCTCAGAGATTCTTCATTCAAAAGAGAGAACAAATATCTCTATTAAACTAATGGAACTTACAACAAAATTTTGGTCGTTGCCGCATAATAAGAGTTTCATGGAAGTACATATAATTAAATCGTTTTCATTTTTTTATTGTTGCTTAATTATCCATCCATAATGGAGTGTTTCGCAAATTGAGAAGACAGCATTAGGAAAATGTATACGGTCCTCGTTTTTCTTTTCGTTCAATTATGTGTTCTGCAATTTTTGAAATTGGGCAGGAACATTTGTAAAAACTTCCAAAATTGACCCAATTGAGTGCCCAAAATCCAATCCAAATTGGGCCTCGCATTGCGTTCTAGAGTGATGTTTAGCTCGGCATTGGAGCACAGGACCTTCTACTTGTTCATATCCTTCGTAATGCAATTATCCAAACCATCATCATCATAGATTCATAACTCATATCCAGTTGGGTATCAGAGAAAATTTTACAGGGTTTCGACTTTTCTTTACCGTCACCAAGCTCTGCCTTTCCGTTCTCGGTAATTTCACCATTAAATTTTCCGAAATTTCCGGATTTAATGGACGAATTACAAGCTGGGCATGTAGATTGACATCGGAGACATGAACAACCGAGAGGTTCTTGAATCCAAGCTTGGCTACCCGTGTGGAATTGAGAGGATGCTTTATCTCATGGTCGTGTTGAAGAACAGTAACGTATATTGGATTATCGAGAGGGGGGAAGCAAAATCGACAACAAAGACAGAGCTTTAATGGCTTGATGCATTTCGGACAAATAGGTCTCTTTGTCGATTCGCCATGGCTGCCCATTCCCTTAGGGCGTGTTTGCTAGGTCAGTTTTGTGCAGCAGGAAACTAATAGTTGCAGGAAACTAATATATGAATATCAGGAAACTCTGGTAGCAGGAAAATGCAAAAACTGCGATTGTAGGATGTTAAAAAGGTGTTTGATGAAAATCATAGGATTAGATATAGGAAATAAATAAAATATTCTAAAATTGTACCATTTCTAATGAAATTTTATAACTACCATATTTATTCTTAATCATATCACAATATTATTAATTGCTAAATACATTATTATTATTATTATTATTATTATTATTATTATTATTATTGTTGTTGTTGTTGACCTCTAAATACATTATTATTATTATTATTATTATTATTATTATTATTATTATTATTAATAATAATAATAATAATTACTAAATACATCATTATTACTATTAATCTCTAAATACATTATTATTATTATTTCTAATTCCACTTATTATTATTTATTATTATTAATAATTGCTAAATACGTCATTATTACTATTATTATTTATTAATCTCTAAATACATTATTATTATTATTATTATCATTATTATTATTATTATTATTATTATTATTATTATTATTATTATTATTATTATTATTATTATATTATTGTTATTATTATTACTTTCTAAATACCAAATACAAAATATTATTATTATTATTATTACTATTTATTATTATTATTATTATTATTATTATTATTATTATCATTATCATTATTATTATAATAATTATTATAATAATAATAATTATTATTATTATTATTATTATTATTATTATTATTATTATTATTATTATTATTATTATTATATTATTGTTGTTATTATTAATTTCTAAATACCAAACACAAAATATTATTATTATTATTAAAAATATATGTCACAAAATACTATTAAAATAATGCTTATATTTTAAATTAAATAATATTATTACAAAATTATAACATTCCAATTTATCTTACTTTGAAATTTATAACATTCTAATTTATTATTTAAAAATTCGCTCATATATTTTCCGTAATAATTTTTTGGACCAATCCTATTAAAAAATGATCTCTGAGATAAGTTTTGCAAATGGCTCACTTTAATCACATATCCTAGGATCAGCTCTATTGGGATTGAATTCCATGGATCCTTCAATGGACACCCGAACACCCAAATTCATTTCCTGCATAAAACCAAATTTCCTATCCAAACTATGCTTCAAAACTTAGGCTCCGAACAGGCCCTTAGTTTCTCGTTTAGTCTGAGTGCACAAGATTAGGGATTTAGGGTTTTGGCCTGATATGAATTCAGTTCCTGGATTTTACAAAATTCGTTATTTGATATCCCGGATTAGTTAAAAAAACAATATACTGTACATTGCAGACTACTTTTCTATCATGCGTATATCATTTTAATGAAACGAAAAAAAGCATGACAATGAGAAGAAAATTAATATATAATAATAATGTATACGCATTATGGTTCTCTCTAACTTCTTAATTATAATCAATAAATCGTTGGCGAATATTTTGGAAAATTAGAGCAAGTTGTTTCCACTGTTTTTTGTCAATAAGATATTAGTGGAGACCTAATAACTCTAGAAACTAAACTCCAATTGTGTAATTCAATTTTTAGAATAGTCAAAATGAACTAATTCTTATCAAGTGGCAAGTAAAATTTCGTTCATCGGAGAAATTTTTGCGTATTCTAAATTTTATTATTCTAAATTTCTTATATCAGTCCAAAAATTATGAAAATTGAGAACAAAAAATATTTGATAGTGTCCCAATTTTCAAGTGGATTCAAAGTAATAAAATCTCCACAAATTTTTATTCACAGGACAAAATCAAAGAGTATCTCTTGATAAAAAAAATTATAAATTTCATATAAAAATCTCCAATTTGGCACATTGCACCATACAATTATAGATCAAACAGAATAAGAATGGTACAATTTGGAGTTACGAGTAAAAAGTAATCTAATATTTACAGATCAGTCCTTGTCAACTTTATAGAAAAATTCAGAGAACTTTTATCACAAAAAGAAGTTATCAGAAAATCATAGAAATTCGAAATTATTTCCTAAATTTGTCAAACAAGCATCTACATATACATTAACACGATTAAAATATCTGAAACATTATGCAATTACTATGATTTTCTCAGATTTAGAAGTGCAAGAATTAACAAGAACAAACAGAACAGTGAACAAGATTTTGACAGATTTACAAATAAGTCTAAAACATAATGATTTGCAGCAGTTTTGTAAATGGCATAACAATTTGAATGATACTCTAAATGAAGCGAAACAAATATCTAATGATGTAACTAATGAAAATTATAGAGATATAGAAAGTACTTAATAAAATCAAACAAAACAGATCAATCAATAGACAGATTCACAATTTGTTTCAGTACTAATCTTAAATGACCAGAAATTAATATATAATGTATACGCCTTATGTTTTTTTCTCTTTCTTAATTATAATCAATAAAATCATTTGTTTCGAGACATTTTCGGAAAATTAGGAGTAATTATACACAACATGCTCTCGCAACACGATTGCCAACATGATGATGAAGTGTATTGGACTGAATTAAGTTAAATTATTTTATAATGTGAATACAATATCCAACGTAGGACTAATATCCTGCTTCGAGAGCATGTTGTGTAAAATTACTCGAAATTAGAGCAAGTTGTTTCCAATGTTTGTCAATAATCGGTTAGTTATTTTAATGGTTTTAAGGGAATTCTTTACTGGTAAACATCGTTAAAGTTCGACTAAAAAATTGCGAAAATAGTTTTACGTCAATAATTTATAACTCTCAAATATCAATTTGCAGAAGATTAATACATTGACTTTTTCGAAATATATTTGGAACATTGTGTTACGTTACTATGTATTATCTCGTGGATTATTCAATTTTTTTTATATATTAATCTATAAAATCATTTGAATGCATTTAAAATATCGCCAAAAATCATTTGAGTGCTAGTATTTAGCTCGGGTCCGTGATGCTGAAAAACTGTTTTTTTTGTCTCAAAATGCAAGAAGATTCGGACTTATTAGTTAATTATTAAATTTAGTTTATGTATTTACAATGTTTTCACTTTTCTATTTATATTTTCTTTATAATATATAATTTATGTATTTACAATGTTTTTGGCACAGAAACGACGATGATTCAAACTGTTGTATCCGATGATTTAAGGAAAATTGGCACGTCTCCTTTAATTAGGTGCTAGTATTACTTTGTTAAATTAAGATTTACTAATATTACGTGTAAGTACTTAATAGCACGAAATTAAATATTACATGGTGTAACTTTTTTTTACACAAGAATTGTGTGCATTGTATCATACATAATTTTTTTTTTTTTGGAGATAGAGATTATGGAAAGGACTTAATATCCCCTTTTATAAAAATAAATTTGTATTTATAAAGATGTATCATACATAATTGATTTTCAAATCATGCTAATGTTATCTAACCAAATGAAAAGCATGATAAGATACTCATAAAGAGTATACATGGTCTAGTTTGCTTGTAGTTCCCGGTCTTTATAAACAAAATCATTTGATTATTTTTAAAGTGAACACATCTCAATTTTTATTTAAAAGTAGTAACTATATATATTGTATACATATTTCGTAGAAAGAGAAAAAAAATAGCGAAAATAACCTCTTTAACATTTACTAAAAAAAATGTTAATATTTCTTTAAAACGTTCGTCTTTGAGATATCGGAGGAACCCAAAAGCATTGTCATAATTAATTTTTGTTGCCGCATAATTGTATATAAAATGTCTCCCAAGTCTCAAGGTGTTCTCGTATTTATAATAACTCCCAAGGTAATTTTGTATTGTGGTTGATACTTTTGCGTCGATTATTTTCAAATCCAATTTTCAAATGAGGCAAAAGCTTATTTTATTCCAATGTACCATCTAATACCACCAAATTTTTCACCTTAAATCGATTGAATTTATACCAATTGATTTCTAAAAACTTATTTTATTCCCGGACTTTTTGTTGATTTTTGTTAGCCATGGCGAATCGACAAGGTTAGAGATTTAGGGTTTTGGCCTGATATGAATTCAGTTCCTGGATTTTATCAAATTCGTTACTTGATATCCCGGATTAGTTAAAAAACAAAATCCTAAAATCAAATTATTCACGAGATTACCGTTCAAAAACAATGTATTGTAAAATGAAGACTGCGATTCTAACATTGAAATCATGCAAATATCATTTTAATCAAATGAGAAAAGCATGACAATGACAAGAAAATTAATATATAATGTATACATCTTATGGTTTTTTCTACTTCTTAATTATAATTAATAAATTATTTGTGGGGATATTTTTGAAAAATTAGAGCAAGTTGTTTCCATTGTTTGTCAATAAAATTAAGATGTCCGAGAAAATCTACATTCAGATAATTTATAATATATTTTATTGCTTTTCAAACAAAAATTTCCTTTTGGGTCAAATCATGTTGATTTGCCGCTTTAAAAATTGTCCGTCAGTAAAGAAGGGCAAGTAAAGAAGGAAGAATGAAGATAAATTTTTGGAGCATTTCTTCATATAATCTATTTGGAATCAAAATTTAAAAAATAATCCCTTTCTAAAAATATTCCAAAAATAAATTTTTTTTGATAATATTTCAAAAATAACCCAAACCGGGTTTTTAAATCCCGCCGGTAAAAATTTCATTTTTTTAAAATTTTTAAATATGATATATTTCCCCAAATTTTGTCCTAACATCTTTTATGAACTAATTAATACACTTAATTAAAATAATAACTAGTACATGTTGGCTGTTAACTTAATACATAATTAATATTTATTCGAATTCATAAATTTGAATAAATTTTAATGAATATTTAATCATATCTTTTAATTAACACGTTAATTAAATGTAATTGTTCTATAATGAAGAATTCGGCGGATACATTTTGGGGAGTGATTTTTTTTTTAAATAAGTTACTGACACGTTTGAAACAAATTTATTAAAATTTATTACACTCCAAAATGTACCCGCCGAATTAATATATAATGGATCAATTTTTCACAACATAAAGTTTATCACAACATAAAGTTTTTGATACCTAATTTTTCGATACCTAATTTTTTTGATGCCAACGAAGATCGAACTCACAATTTATCACAACATACAATTCTTTTGTAATTCACACTTAATCAATTAGGATATGAACTCATTGACAGGAAGAAGATAATTTGGATGTTACATATATCCGTTTTAAAACTTTACTATATCGATTTGTTATCAAAATATTTTTTGTACATTGTGTTATGTATTGTCTCGTGAATTGCTTATTTTTTTGAGAGTTATATCATACATCTTTCTAAAATTATATTTTGGATTTTTAAAATGATGTATCTTAAATTTTACTTTTTCTGATGATTTTACGATCAAGATTTTTTATCTAGCATACCATTCATTGATAAATACATTGAAAAAATTTCATAAATAAATTTTTAATATTGTGTTGAGTGTTTGAATTTAGAAATAATATTTTGCTTTAATAAGTTTAATGATGACAAAATTTATTATACTATTGTAGAATATAACATAATGCTAAACATTTATTTAGTACTCTAATATGACCTGCCAAAAAGTTAAATAATACTATAAGGTAATAAAAAACATGCATCGTCATACATAAAAAAAGTAAAATGCTACTATAAGATAATGATGAATCATACGACATATATAGTAACAAATCATTAACTTATAATTTTTCATTGATTCAAAATGAAATGGAAATTAGAAATAATATCAAACTTAATAGTGAAAGTAATTTAATAAATAATATCAAAATTAAATTCAGAATATATAAATACAAATTATTTTATATCATATGATTTTTTTTATTTTACATTTTTTTAAAATGACAATATTATTTAATAGGTATTTTATAAGTTTAATGTAATAACTTATTTAGATAGATAAACTATAATTTTCATTCTATTAGTTATTTAAATTTTTAATATTAAATTTGTTTGGTTAAAAAAACAACTATAATCTACATAGTATTATATGAGATTCTAATAGTTATAATTTTATTTAAGATAAATAATAATACTTAAAATTGAAATATGGATGTCAAAATAAAGAGAAAATTAAAATGAATATATTTAATGAATTTGTAAAATTAAATGTCATAATACTAATATATGTTGTATGCTTTATAATATTACAAATTAAGTTATTAGTATTTCATATATAACATTTTAATCTTTCATTGCATTCAGATTTAATCATGTAATCTCATGTGAAATAATAAATACATAATTGAATAGACTTAATATAATGTGTATCTAACCAATATTATCGTCATTAATGTAGAATGATGTAAATTTCTAAGAATGTTTAAAACATGGTGTAAAATAATGATCGGGATCAAAGCATATTACTACATTTAACATTTCAAATTAATACTTACAAATTGCCATACAAAATTAGTATGTGTTTTGAAACTTGTATTTTCCGTGCGAAGTATTTCAGACATAATTTCTATAAACTTTAATAGCTTAACAAACAAAAAAAATTAGTATGTGTTTTGAAAGCTTTGACTTTTTATACATTTGTAAAAAACATAAAATACAATTTGTACATACTTGATAGAGCGCTAGAGGTTGTGAATTCAAGCTGCATTGCTAACAAAAATATGAATATATCGCAATGCTTATAATGAGTGAATTTATTAAAAAAATATTCTGTTCTAGATCGGCTAGTTAGTGGTTTGCTTATAATGAGTGAATTACTTTGTTAAATTAAGATTTACTAATATTACACGTAATTAAGTACTTTATAGTGTGACTGTTTTTTACATAAGGATTGTGTGCATTGTATCATGCAGAACTGGTTTTCAAATCATGCTAATGTTATTTAACCAAAAGGAAAAGCATGATAAGATAATCCATATAAAGAGTATACATGGTCTAGTTTGCTTGAAGCTCCGAGTCTTTATAAACAAAACCGTGATTGTCTTTGTCTTGGTTTTCGTTTAAAAATAATAATAACTATATATATTTGTATACATATTTCATAGAGAAAAAATAGCGGAAATAAATCTTTAACATTTACTTAAAATTTGTTAATGTTTCTACAATATTCGTCTTTGAGATATCGGAGGAATCCAAAACAATTAATTAAGAAGCGTATTCATTTGGCATTGTGTAGAGCCGGTTCTAAAAAAAAATAGAAAAAACAATTAATCTCTCCAATTTTCATGTAGGTCCTCCAGAAATTTTAAATTGCAACAAAGAAGTTAATTTTGTTATCAATTAATTAATTTGCAATTTAGTGTTTTAAATTGTCAAATAATTAATCAAACTTTAATATTTAATTATTATCCCATTTTTTGTCGAAGGATTTCAAACTGCTTCCGACTCATTTAATGAATTTTAAACGATTTTGTAGGAGTAAAGTTTTTTTATTGAAGGAAATAACAAAGTGATATTCGGTCATATTTTAATATAAAGAAAATTTATTTACGTGTTTTGTTTTTGGATAATTATAAATTATAAATCTTTCCTACTTTTGTTGTCGTCTTTTTGCTCTTCGGTCGCCTTTTTGGCCATGATGAACGGTGATTTTGTTATTTGTCTAAAGATTCTCGTGTTCGTTCTTTCCACACTTGCCATGAGATCGTAGCCCACATTCCATCCCATTATATCCTACTCCCGTCTTGTTATCGTTCTAACACATTGATAGTCCTCGACACGTTCACTACAACAGATGGGAGTATCAGCGCCGGGCGTATGCCATCAGCGACGGCCCGTCGCAGAAGAGCATTACCGACGGTTTTATTAGCGACGGGCCATCGCTGATGTTCAAATTTTTCCGTCGGCCTGTCGCTAAACTTCAAAACCATCGCTAATAGTCTGCGACGGCCCGTCGGTGATGCTAGCCCCGTCGCTAATAACCTTCAGACGGCCCATCGGTGAAAGAATCCCCGTCGCTAATACATTTTCAAAAAAACCGCCAAATTTTCAAAAATTCTCCGACGGCCCGTCGCTAATAGAGTCGTCGCTAATACTTTTCCGACGGCCCGTCGGTGATGTTGTATACACCTTCTTATATACCCCGCTGGTCTCCTTCACTCTCTCTTAACCCTAAACCTAAATTCGCCTCTTCTCCTCTTCGCCTCCGACGCCTCTCTTCCCCTCTTCACAGCCCCTCTTCCCCTCTTCCCCACTTCGCTCCGACGCCCCTCTTCCCCTCTTCACAACCCCTCTTCCCCTCTTCGCTCCGACGCCCCTCTTAGCCTCCGACGCCCATCTTCCCCTCTTCGCTCCGACGCCCCTCTTCGCCTCATACGCCCCTCTTCCCCTCTTCTCCACAGCCCCCCTGTAAGTTCATTTCTGTTTGTTAACTTAGTATAATTTGGATTTAATTAGGGTAATTTTAAATTAGGGTTTAATTAGGTTTTAATAAGGATATAATTTAGGGTATAATTTAGGGTTTAATTAGGGTTTAATTAGGGTATAATTTAGGGTTTAATTTAGGGTTTAATTAGGGTATAATTTAGGGTTTAATTAGGGTATAATTTAGTTCATTTCTGTTCGTTAATTTCTGAAATTATTAGTATATTAATATTATTATATTTTTCTACTATGTTTAATTTTTTTATTTTCAGAAAATAATATTTTTAATTAATGCGTAATTTTATTGTGTTATTTAGCAGCTAGTTTTGATGACGTCCAATAACAGGGGAAATCGGAGGCGCGTACCAGTAGCAGGGGTTCGAGACGCGGTGCCGATGCGGTGAGGGTTCGAGACGCGGTGCTGATGAAGGTTCGAAATAAATGGAGGCGTCCAGTAGCAGGGTATCAGCGACGGGGTTCGAGACGCGGTGTCGATGCGGTGATATCACAACAAATATAGTAACACGAAGACATTCCATTATTCTTTCAATTCGAATGAACCCTAAACATCGTGATATGCATTTGTCATTCAAATATTTCAAACTTGACTAAACCAAGTTTTGTTTATTGAATTCGAAATCTTTTTTTTTTGGTACAGGGCTCGGCACTTGGTGTTGGGCGCGGACGAGACGTTATGCGTGCTAAGGTCAGTTAAATCTTTTTTTATTCCACTCAAATATAATATTTAATTTTATTAATCATAATTATGAATAAAAAAATTTAGGATTTTTATTAATTATTATTTCAAAATTAGTCGTAATTATGCTTGGTTGGTAACCCTAAACCCTAATTACTGAGAATTATTAATTATTATATCATAATTTTTTGTATTTTCCATATTTAAAACAATAAATATAATATAATTTTATATTAACTTTGTGATTTCATTATTTATTACTAATTATTTTCTGAACTTAATTTGAAATTTGATTGGTTTTATTTCGTATTATTTATTATTTAACAATTTTCATATTTTATTCTACATGACGGAGTGAATCGAGAAGGAAGATGGAGTGACGAGGTAGCATTTTCGTAATTTTCATATTTGTATTGTTTGTATTATTTGTATTATGTATTGTTTATTTGAATATTTGTATTATTTTGTATTATTTGTGATATTATGTGGGGGTTCTGTTTTTGAATTTTGTGATATTTGTTATATTATTTGTATTATTTGTATTATTTTTTAATTTGTGATATAGTATATTATAATAATAATATATATAACAAATAATAAACATATATAATAGTAATATGAATAAATAATTAAATATTAATTTTAATATTAATTAATTAAATATAATATTGATTAATTAAATATAATAATTAATTAATTAAATATTGTATCTGCTACGGGCCGTCGCTGAAACCAGTATTAGCGACGGGCCGTCGTTGAAAGTGACATCAGCGACGCAGCTTTCAGCGACGGTTATTTAGCGACGGCGGGCCGTCGATAACACCTTTAGCGACGGTTTTTGGGTCTTTTAGCGACGGTTTTTACCGTCGCTGATATCCTAAAATGTTGTAGTGTTGTTTATTCAAAATAAATAACAAATATGACTAAAATAATGGAACTTACTACACAACTTTTGTTGTTGCGAATTTTTGTCAATGTTTCCGAAGTTAGGAGTTTCATCAAAGTACATGTAACTAAATCATTTCCATTTTCCTATGTCCGTTGGATTTTATCTTGTCCACATATTTCTATGTCCGTTGGATTTTATCATGATGAAATTTTTGCTTGATGAAAATTAACCCTCTGTTAACTTTTCCATCTTGTCAACTTTAGAAAGAACCATCACTGCTTTCTCTATTTCGGCTTTCAACTTTAGATAGAACCAATTTATTTATTTATTTCATTTTACTTGCAGATTTGAAAAAAAAAATTTTGAAGGAGAAGGCAATTGCCATCAGTCAATATATATAAAAAACAAAAGTTATTTACAATGATCTGAAATCTTTATATATCATGTTTTGCCTCTTGTTGGTGTGAATCAGTAATGACATGATCCAGAGTTGAAGTTTAAGCTTGTTAGAAATTGGGGATAGTTGAATCTTGTTGAATGATTCATATTCATTGATGTAATTTGGTTCATACAAAATATTCCAAGTTTCACATGTCACTTGTATTTTTATTTATGATGTAGATTTGCTTATTTTCTTGACTGTTATTTACTTAGATGAAATGGAAGGGCAAGATAGATAGATTTGTTTTTTTTAAGGAAATATGGATTTGTTAATGCCGGGATGCCAACGGCCACATATGGCTTCATTCTTGATACTGGTGGTTCGTCGAATGGGATTGAAACTGGAGCGAAAAAGGAGGAACAACATAAAGGAGAAAAAGATCCATAGCTATTGCATTATGTCTGGAATAATCCAAAAATTCTTTAAAGCAATCTGAGAGAACAAAAAAAAAAAAAAAAAAAAAATTCTACAACATTTAGCAAATCCTCAACAAAAGCGATGAAAAAATACACTATTTTGGAAGTGATGTTCAAGAAACACACGCACGCAAATTCACTTGGTTCATGAAGATTAAAGGTGGATAAAACTGAGACAACAGTCCCATCATCGATGAAAATCGGATGAGATGGTGATGCGTGTGTGTGCCCGAGTTCTCGAGGTCACAGTTGTGTCTGTGACCTTGCCTGGAGGGATTAGAAGGGTCGAAGGGAAGAGAAATGAAGATGTCAATAGATGAAGAGGGAGGGTCGATAGGTTGAAGGGGAAAGTTTCTCCATTAATGGACGAGAGATGTTTCTTCTGAGATTTCTTTCCGAATTAGGAGTCTTTCTTATTTTATGTTTAACAGGAGAGTTAACAGATAGTTAATTTTGATCAAGCGAATATAACATCATGATAAGATCAAGGACGGAACCAGGGGGTGGCAGGCAGGGGCTGGAGCCCCCCCTATGAAATGGGAAAATGCAAGGATACCCCTAAAATTATGCATATTTTTATAATAGATCTATGAAAATGTATTACATTACTAAATTCTGGCCCCCCCTATCATTTCAGTCCAGTTCCGTCTCTGGATAAGATCCAACGGTCATAGAAGTATGTGGACAAGATCCGAACCGTGTTTTTTATGGTCATGAAATGCCTAGTTGAATTGCACCATTTTACAACCAAAAATAAAAAAGTTTGGTGTGAAACCTGAATGGGTTCGTTCTTAAAAAAACAATCAACACAATCGTCACAATTCCGTGACAAATATCATCATAAACCTGAATGGGTTCATCGTAAACTATTTTTAAAAAACAATCGAGACAATTCCGTGACAAATATCACCATATGGGTTGAATATTATTTTTTAAATATAATTATTCTTTTGATGATAAATTCAAAAAACTAACCATTTTATTTAATATGATATACGAATACATATACATATACATATACATATACATATAGGAATACGGTATTTGATATCCTATTTCGAATATTAATACAGTATCCTTCCGATATCTGATTTCAGATACGAATATGATACAAACACAATATACGATATATGATGTCCAATTTCGAATACGAATATGATACAAATACAGTTATCTGATATTCAATTTCGGATACGAATACAATATACGATATACGATTTGGAATACGAATACGATATCTAATATTTGATTTTGGAAACGAATATGATATGTATACAATATATGATATCCGATATCCAATTTCGAATACGAATATGATACGAATACAATATACGATATCTGATATCCAATTTTGGATACAAATACGATATTCGATATCCGATATCCGATTTCGGATATGAATACGATACAAATACGGTATCCGATATGCGATATCCAATTTCGAATACAAATACAAATACCATATGCGGTATTCGACATTAGATTTTGAATATGAATACGAATATAGTGTTCAATACGAATACAGATACAAATATGGTATTCAATATCCGATACCGTATGTCGTATTGAAATAAAAATAAAAAAATGCCAACTAAAAGATATTTATTTATGTTCAAATAGATGCAAAGTAACTAACAATTAATTATTTTTATGTTTTATTGTAGTAAATAGATAACATATCAAAACTTCTTTCACATATAAGGTTTGAAAATCTAATAAATTAGGGCGTGTTTGATAGGGCAGTTTTTGTATATCAGCAGGAAACTAGTAGTTGCAGGAAAACAATATATGCATATTACGAAACTATGATAGCAGGAATATGCAAAAACTATGAGTGTAGGATGTTTAAAAGGTGTTTGATAAAAAACATAGAATTGAATAAAATATTGTAGAATTGGATTATTTCACATGAAATTATATAACTATTATATTTATGTCTTAATTATATCAAAATATTAATATTATTATTATTATTATTATTATTATTATTATTATTATTATTATTATTATTATTATTATTATTATTATTATTATTATTATTATATTTTTTTAAATACATTTTTAATTATGTATTAAGTTTTTATTATTATTATTATTATTATTATTATTAATTTCTAAAAACATTTTTTGTTATGTACTATTTTTTTATTACTACAATTATTATTTTTAATATTATTATTATTATTGTTATCATTATCATTATTAATATTATCATCATCATCATCATCATCATCATCATCATCATTATTATTATTATTATTATTATTATTATTATTATTATTATTATTATTATTATTATTATTAATTATAAATATATTTTTAATTACATATTATTATTATTGTTATTATACGTTTTTAATTATTTATTAATTATTAATATGATTTTTTACTTTTTCTATTTTTCTTTGTATTATTTACTATAAATATTATTAGTATATTTATTATGCATTCTTTAATATTCTTGAATATTAATATATTTTTTGATAAAAAGAAATATGTTCTAATATCCTATGTGACATGCAAACCTAACATTTTTTCTCTCCAAAAATCCAATTAGAGGTAAGTTTTGAAAACTCAATATTTTCTTCCTATTTGACTAGTTTTCATAGTTTCAACCATCCAAAACTAAACTTCCTACATGACATGCAAACACCTTAATTTAATTCCTACAAAAATCTTAACTTCCGAGCAAAACTAATCTTCAAAACTCATCATCATAAAACTAGGACAAAAAGATGTAGACGGATCACTCATCAATTCAATCCCCAAAAAACATGACTTCCCTCCGAAACTAGCTCTCAAAACATTAGTGCCGAGCATGACCTTTGTTTTAATGCACAAGATTAGGGATTCGTGGTTTTGGCTTGATATGAATTCGGTTTCCGGATTTTGCTAAATTCGTTATTTGATATCGCAGACTAGCTAAATAACAAAATCTCAAAATCAAATTATTCACGAGAATGCCGTTCAAAATAATGTAATGTACAATGTACAATGTACAATGCAGATTGCTTTTCTAACTTTATAATCATGCAAATATCATTTTAATCAAATGAAAAAAGCATGACAATGACAAGAAAATTAGTATAAAATATATATGATTCTCTCTACTTATTTATAAATCAATAAAATCATTTGCTTGGGTATATTTTGAAAAATCAGAGCAAGTTGTTTTAACAATTTGTCAAGAAGATTAAGATGCCAGAGAAAATCAATAACATTTAGAAGCAAATATGTGATTGCGATTTAGAATAAAATCATTTGCTTGGAATTAGAATTTCTAAAAACTGAAAATAAAATAAAAGAGAATTCAATAGCACCAAGTAACTACATAATAAAAATATATGATTGCAATTGCATCATTTAAACTTTTTCTCATTTTATGAAGAAAAGATATGAGGGCTTCAGCCAGACATATCTTGTTTTTATTGCACCAGAATTTTAAAAGCATATGAAATGGATATGTGTAATTATATATATACCATTTCTTTTATATTTTATTGCTCAAAACTACTTTTCAAATACTTTGACCGGTTTTAACCGGTTTACAGACCACATATAATATTTTTATCAATGATCGATGGAAATAAATTTGATGTATCGAAGAAAAACTCAAATTATATAATATTTTTATCAAATCAAACGGGTCCTGTAAATTCAAAAACGAGAGAAAATGATTTTCAAAAAGTTTATCTTCTTTTTTTGGAAACAAAATAAAATTAGAAACTATTTACATGAAGATTACATGTTTTTTTTTGCCAAAGCAAACTTTTCCGTCCATTAGAACTATCTAAATCGATGGATATTTTATATTTGTAAGTCGACTTTTTATCATAAAAAAAATTATTTCTAAGTTATTTTACAATTACTATTTGACATAAAATCGATCACCAAATATTTGATCAAAATTAGTTCAAAGGTTTACGAAAACGTGTACGCTCAGCGTAGACTCGATGGGTTTGATTTTGGTTATTGTAAATTCGATAGGTTTGATTTGACAGTAGGATTTTTGTTACGAAATAGTTATGTTCTTGTCATTATAGTTAATTTCTACTTTAATTAAAATGTATTATTTTTTATTTTTATTTACAATTGTATTTACTTAATTATAGTTCTTTGGTTTAGTTATAGACATCTATCATTTTTCATGATTATATGCTCAATTAGATAATTAACCAATAGATATTTAAAAAATGTAGCAAAAAATATATATACAAAATGTTCAAAGCTATTGCAAAATAAATAGCGCAAATGACTACATATAACATACAATATGATATTTAAAAAATGTAGCAAAAAATTAACAAACGTGATTAACCCATATGTATTAAAAGTTCAAATGTAAAATTAATAGTTTTTTTTTCCTAGATGAAGTCATTTACGCAATTTAATGATTAATAATAATGATAATATTATTTCACGAGATGAACTAAATATATGTCCAAAACAATTTTAATTGTGGCCATGCATTGATGCGTTCAATTTTCAATTCCATTTTAACACAAATATGGTGTTTTTTTTTATTTAAATCCTCAATTTTTATAATTTTTAAGAATAAATTTCACACAGAAATTTAAGAATCTAATTGTGATACTCGTCGCTACACGACACTCTATGTAGCATCCTACTATTTACTGTGAAAATTACATGAAACTTCTTATGTCTAGAGAATTTAATCCAAATAACATTATGATCATTTTATAAGTAAATTATATTAATTTCATTTTTTTAAATATCTAGAGAATTATATTCATTTCATTTCATTTTTTAAAAATAAATATACGTTCGATTATTATTAATGATTGATTTAAAAAATATGTAAAAATAATATCATGTGATATTTTATGCGACAAAACAAAAAATTAGACGCGATACCAAAATGATTACTTTACAAATAATATCAATGAATTTACTGTATTTTTAAATTTTAACAATAAAAATGATGTCAATTGTTATGTATATTTTTTTTATTTACAGAAATGTCCCAAAAATACCGAATAGTCTCCATAATTTAATGTAATAACGTTTTTAAATTTTGTTCTGTCTATTGAAATAAAAATGATAATACAGCAAATCTTAATCAATCTATTAAAAAGCGTATTATTTAAAGATATAGTTGTTATTTTCGACTAGCATTTTTTTATACAAGTTCAAATTTGTTATTTGTTTTTCAAATATATTTTTATTCATATGTAAAGATGTATCTAAAATGCATGGGTGAAATAATTTTGTGAATATTTTGAATAAAATATGTAGACATGTTATACAGATTATCATGTATATATGCGGCGGGTAATGCAATTTTTTTAATATTATCCACATGGCATAATGTATTGAAATTTATTTAGTTGTGTTATTCTTAGAAATTACAAAAATTGAGGACTTAATTTAGACATCATCATATAGTATGTACAAATACTAAAAAAATTGGTGGTTATATACGTAAAAACGCAAAATTAATGCTTGAATGCAACGTTTGTGTCGTGGCAAATAAATATGAACCTCTGAAATTATGGTTGTGTGATTTAGTCATGCAAACTAATTTGAACAATACCAAGTTATGAATGAAGATATCATGAATTAAGATTGTACTGCACACGAGCCAATAAATACTACCGGTTCTTTCAAATGTTTTCTAAAAAATAGTAAATCATAAGCAAATTATTAGATGAAGATTAGAAGTAGTATTTTTGCCAATGAAAGTTTTCATATTAAGATATTGGAGAATAACTGACACAAATAATTCGAATTTAAAATTTTCAGTATTTTGAAGTTTCTGGGCTATTTTTTGGGGTGCTCGGAACTTCTGTCGAAATATTGTAAAGTTTCTGCAAGTTTGATGTTTTAGGTTATTTTGAAATACCTTAATTAGTATAGGTTATCTTTCAAAACATGATTGTTCATATCAATCTACTTATGTTACACAAACAGGATCGACCCCGACGATTTGGTTGCCCCAACCCAAGTTGTCACCGGTCCGGAATTTTATCCGAGACGTTGTCCTCCCTGACAAGAAGTTACAATAAAAACATTATTTACAAAAACAAATAGTTATATTGTTTTTGTAAATGAAACAGACTGTATCTTACTTTCATATATTATATTAGTGTAAAATTATTAACAAAAACAAAATTTGAAAAGTAATAAAAATATAAATTGCTATCTACAAATGAAAGAGCTTTTAAAAAAGAGAATTTCAATTCCAAATTATACCAGACTAGGAGATTACCCGCGCTTCGCGGCGGTTTTGTTTCATTTGATTTATCATACACATAATATATAGTTATGATTTTTCGGGATCAAATATAAGACTTTATAAAAATAAATATCATATTGATTAAGAAAGTTTGATTATGAAAAAATAAATATCACATTACGAAATATTTATTTAATATTTTAATACAACATATACAAAAAAGAATAAATGTCACTATAAATTAATAAAACAACATGCGTGGACATAAACAAAAATTAAAAACATATGATATTCTAAATTTTCATATATAAAATTAAGAATAATAACATTGTAAAAGTTAAAAAAAATTATTTTTGTCTGATAATTTTTATGTTTCATATTTATTATTGAAAAATATTATATAAGTTAAAGAAATTATTTGTGTTTAGTAAATAAATATATTTCATTATTTTTTTTTAGACATCAAAATAAAACTGTTTTAAGTAAAAATACAAATATAACATAATTGTTTTAAAAATAATAATTATTATTAGGATGTGCAATTTTTTTCAATTATATGTTTAATAATAATAATAATAATTAGGATTATAAGTCATTAATGTAATTATATATTTTTTTTACATAATTGTTTTCATAATTTTATGTTAGAGAAAAGTATTGAATATATGATAATAACATACTTAGTAGTATGTGCAATGTTTTATCAATTATAGTTTTAAAAATATTAATTATTAGGTTTACAAGTCATTAATGTAATTATATTTATTTTTATATCTTTTTTTACATAATTGTTTTCATAATTTTAAGTTAGAGAAAGATATTAAATATATGATAATATGGATCTCAAAATAAAGATAAAATTCAAGCGAATATATTTCTTAATTTTTTTAAATTATATTATGAAAATACTAACAATATTTGATGTATTTATGATATTATATATTAATTTATTAATGTTAGATATTTAAACTCTTCACATTCTATTTGTATTCACAATTGATCATGCAACATATTGTGAAAAAATTGAAAATCAAATACAATTGGTTCAACATGAACCTAACAAATAATATTTTGACACGTCATCAGTGTAAGGTGATGTGGCCTTCTAAAATTGCGTAAAATTATGTGTAAAATAAGGGACACATAAATATCTACAAATAAAACATAATCACACAAAATCAAAAATTAATCTATGGTTCATATATTGCCACATATCATAATCTAATGGTTGAAATAATTGTGATGATGTGACATGAGTTGTGATGAGGTGGCATGAGGAAATTGCTTAAAGATGGGTCCAAAATAAGGGGGTTGGTTAATTATGTCTCTTTTGATGGCTTTAATTTGCATTTATCATTTTTCTTCAGATCCATAAGTTTAAGGGTTCCATTTTGCATGAAATCCCTAGAGAATTAATTCGATTTCTTCTTCTCCATAAATCACACATTCGTTTTTACCCCTCTTTTTTCTTATTCACTTCATAAAATTTAAATTAATATTAATATCATAGTAAATTATACATGATATGATAATACTTAGTTTTCTAATTAAAACGAGCAACAAAAATACTAAAAAAAACAAGAAAAAGGAAGATGGTTTTTCTTGGGTGCTGCTATTGCAAGATATAACATGATTAAATTAAGAACAATTTCAATTTTTTTTAACCAAATGATCACTGTATCCCTATTTATGTTGATTGATATTTATTATACTTATATATTATTAATTATATATTCCATGAATAATGCAAAAATATTTTCTAATATTATAAAAAATCAAATCTAACGAATATATATTAATCTTCATATTAAAATATATATGACATGTTATAATTTAATTATTTTTTATGACGAAAAAAAATTAAGAATAATTATATTTTATATATATAAAAGATTTTATTTGCATGATTTATGAAAAGTGATAAATTAATAATAAATGTAAGAAATAGCAATCATCAATTAATCACTAACATATGTATACCGGTCATTTCATAAAATAAAATTTAATTCGCTCTTAATTTAGCCATGTTGACTCTTGCAATAACGCCATCCTTTTTCTTTGCTACAAGCCAAAGAAGAAAAGTTCGAGAAATTCGAATGATTTTTAATTAAACTATGTTAGATTTTGCAATAGCATCGTTCCTTCTTTTAGTTCAATTATATGTTTTTGAAATTTTGAAATTGGATAGGGTCCATAGGGAGCATGTGTAAGAACTTCCAAAATTCTGTATGAAACACTCGATGTTTTTTATGGTCATCAAATGCCTAATTTAATTGCATATTTTACAACCAAAATAAAAAAAAAGTTTGGTGTGAAACCTGAATGGGTTCATCATAAACTATTCTTAAAAAACAATCGACACAATTCCGTGACAAATATCACCATATGGGTCGAATATCAAAAAAACAATCGACACAATTTCTTGACAAACTATCTCAACTAAATGAATTACAAAAACAAAATCCACTAGCTAGTCAATTCTGAGAAGAACACAAACTTTCTCAACTTATAATTACCCAAGTGTTGCAGCAAAATTATCGATTTGCTCGGAACATATCAGTATCTCAAACTTAAGTGAGTCGGTTCTTAATTGTACTAACTAATCACCTCGAGTGTTATTTCCGTGCATGTTATTGTTAATTTTAACTGTCCGAAACGAATCTATAGCCAAATTTGTCACTCAACAGTTAATTCAGATTAATGTTTAAATAAAACTTTCATTTTGTCAAAATTATAGTTTATAAATTCTAGATTATGTAAAATTTATTTATGCTAATATAAAATTTATATGCTAGAACAAATATTTAATTATATTTTTAATTAAATTAAACACACCCACATGTGTTGTTATTAACTTATGCAGACACATATTTATAATTTATTTAAGAAATAAATTATAATTTATTAAAATAAATTGTGATATTTATTTTAACAGTTTATTTACATTTTATAATTAGCTTGTCCAATAAACTTTATTATATTAAATTTATAAGCATACATATTGTATTAAATATTTGTGATTAAAATCTGTAATAAAAAACTATGATATTTATAAATTATTATAGTGAAAAAAATACTTACAAATAATTGATTATGGATGAATTATAATGAAATTTTAAGTTTTTATTTTAATCAAGTTATAACTGGTTATGGATGGATAATATTGTGAATAATCAAGTGTTTTCTTAATCATGATAAGAGAGAGATATTATGAACCGGCGTGCCTTTACCTTAATTATATTAATGTGATCGAACCTCTATTTGAAGAAACGTGCCATATCCAATGTTACAGATATCACATACCGCTTACAGATCGGTCGGCGACCGATGAATGATATGACCGATATAACTGATTCATATCAGTGGTATACCGATTTTGTATTTTTTAATATTAAATATATATATTATATTAAATAAATAAATTTTAATAATATTTATTTATACTAAATTTCTAAAATTAATTCAAATTCTGCATTATTAATAGTTAAAATTCAACAATACAAAATAAATTTCAAGTTAAATTAAAAATACATTCAAAACTATAACATAAAATTCACAGATAATACAATAAAATGTAATAATGAGTCGAACCAAAATTAAATGTTGAAATAAATTATAATTTAAATCTATATTAATCGATTCGAATCAGTCCATATCGATCGTCCATATATCGGTCTATATCGGTCGGAGTTCACGTTGAAGGGTTAGATCAATATGCTTGGCTTAAGGTTTGGTTTTTATTTCCCACCCAAAAAGTCAAAAATATGAATTTTGCCCCTTCTATAATTCAGTATATACCAAATTACCTTTCGAATGTAAAATATATCTAATGTACCCTTCCAGCCTTGTTCAATATATTTTACAATTTGGAAGGGTAAATTTGATATTTTATGTTTTTTAAATAGTTTATCTAAAAATAATGGCTTGTCAATAGGGTGATTTGGGCAGGTTCGATAGAGAGAAAATGCCTTGGGTGGTAGTAGTGACGTTGCACGCGCCGTGGTACAACAGCAATTGGGCGCACCACAGAGACGGTGACGGAATGGTGAATTCCAATGGAGCCTCGCTCGGGTTTCGTCAAGGAGCAATTGCGCGAATTAAAGAAAATTCTCATGTAAACTAATATTACGCGTACGTAATTTTTAGTGTGAAATTGAATATTACGTGTGACCGTGTCTCGCTTTTTTTGTAATTGATCAGTATTTTACACAAGGATTATGTGCATTGCATTATGTTGTATCATGCAGAACGGATTTTCAAATCATGCTAATGTTATTTAACCAAATGAAAAGCATGATAAGATAATCAGTATAAAGAGTATATTGTGGGTCTAGTTTACATGAGAAAGAAAAATTAGAGAAAGAAAAAATAGCGAATAATAAACTATTAACACTTTATAGAAGTAGTTAGTTCTTTTAAATGTTTATCTTTGAGATATGTGAGGAAACCAAAAACATTCACATAATTGATTTTTGTTGCTCCGTAATTTTATAGGATTTATTTTTAGGGTCTCAAAGTATTCTCATATTTTAAGAAACTCCCAAGATAATGATGTATTTTTGTTAATATTTTTGCATGGAATATTTCGTCTGAAAATATTCGGACTCGTTTTAATGGATTTAACACAGTTTTGTAGGGGGCAAAGTTCTAGTGAGGATCCATTTTGGATGAAAATTTGTTATCCTTGTGATGAATTGACGATTTGTCACACAGTTCATTAAAAAGAAACAACTTGAAAAGATCAGTAAATTTGGTTCTTACACATTTTTATCAATGTTCGTGTATCCTGCGTTTTCATAGATACATATGTAATCGAATCGTTCTCATTTCTCTATTGTTTGCCTAATAATTCATCCATAATAACATATAAATAGGGATGTTTCGCAAATTGAAAGAGCAACGATTGCTAAAGTGTATTCGGTGCTCGTTTTTTGTATTTAGTTATATGTTTTACAATTTGTAAAATTCGGTCCTAATTTAATTGCACATTTTACAATCGAAAAACAAAATGGAGAGCTGATACGACATACGAGTTCATCATAAACTATTCTAAAAAAACAATTGACACAATTTGGCGACAAATATCACCATATGGGTTGAAAAACATACAAAAATAAAGAAAAAATGAACTTCACATTTCAAGCAAAAAACCAATCAATCTCTTTTGTTATACCGGCTTGATCATCAAATAAATAAATTTAAAAAAAAAAACATAAAATTCACTAGTTAATCAATTCTGAGAAGAAACACAAACTCTCTCATCCTTGCATCTCCTTTGATCCAAAATCATGGATTCAAAAACTCCCAAAATCGAATCCAAACCCTCCAATTCATCTCCAAGTTCTTTCATTGCAAAAATTATGCTCTCAATTGTAGACAAGCATCCAGATTTCGGCTCGTGCCTCACCTCTTTATACAAACTCTCTATTTTCAAATCCAATTTCAAATGAGGCAAAAGCTTGAGCCAAGGGTTTTCATGATACATACTTTGAGCCTTTGCCCATGTACCATCTAATACAATCAAACTTTTCACCTCAAAATCGATTGAATTTATACCAATTGATTTCTCATTTGGTAATAGCAATGCTGAATTAGCAGGGATTATTATATCATATTCCTCAATTTGGTATATTTCGGTCGAATTATTCTTTTTCTTGGTGTGTAGTCTCTTGACTCGAAACCCATTCGAAATCAATTTTTGACCCAATTGAGTGCCCAAAATCCAATCCAAATTGGGTCTTGCATTGCGTTCTAGAGTGATGTTTAGCTCGGCATTGGAGCATATGACCTTGTACTTGTTCATATCCTTCATAATGCAATTATTCAAATCGTCACCATCATAACAGGGATTTGGGTTTTCTTTACTGTTACCAAGCTCTGCCTTTCCGTTCTCAGTAATCTCACCATTAAATTGAGGAATTCCTAACAGGGCAGGTACAGAATCCGAAATTTTCGGATTTAACGGACGAATTACAAGCTGGGCATGTAGATTAACATCGGAGACATGAACAACGGAGAGGTTCTTGAATCCGAGCTTGGCGACGCGTGTGGAATTGAGAGGATGCTTTATCTCATGGTCGTGTTGAAGCACAGTAACGTGTATAGAATTATCCAGAGGTGGGGAGCTAAATCGACAACAAAGACAGAGCTTTAATGGCTTGGTGCATTGGGAACAAATAGGTCTTTTTGTTGATTCGCCATGGCTGCCCATTAGTTTCTCGTTTAGTCTGAATGAACGAGATTAGGGATTTAGGGTTTTGGCCTGATATGAATTCAGCTCCCGGATTTTACTAAATTCATTATTTGATATCCCGGATTATCTAAGAAAACAAAATCCAAAAATCAAATTATTCACGAGAATGTCGTTCAAAAATAATGTACTGTATATTTTAATCAAAAAACAAGCATGATCAGAAATTATAAAATATACGCCTTTTAATTAGGTGCTTGTATTACTTTATTAAATTAAGATTTACTAATATTACGCATAAGTACTTTTTAGCGTGACTGTTTTTTACATAAGGATTGTGTGCATTGTATCATGCATAATTGATTTTCAAATCACGCTAATGTTATCTAACCAAATGAAAAGCATGATAAGATAGATACTCGATATAAAAATAAAAAGTATACAGGGTCTAGTTTGCTTGTAGTTTTCCTGGTCTTCGTAAACAAAACCATTTGATTGCTTGTAAAACGAACACAACTATATATATTGTATAATACATATTTCATAGAAAGAGAAAAAAAAATAGGGAAAAGAACCCCATTAACATGTCATTTACTAAAAAAATGTTAATATATTTTTTGAAAAAGTTCGCCTTTGAGATATCGGAGGAACCCAAAAGCTTTGACAAAATTAATTTTTGTTGCCACATAATTTTATATAAAACTAGTTTTTGTCTCGTGCAATTGCGCGGGAGGTGCAGGGTTGTTGTCGAGTTTTTGATTATTATTTTTTTGATATGTTATTTTTTATTTGTTTTTTTTTTCGGGTTTTTTTTTGACGATATTTCATTTTATATTTGAAGTTGTAGTTTAATATACTTTTTCCGATTTGAATAAGCATTTTATATGTGCTCATTGTGCAAATCATATCAACGAATTATGAATATATCGTACATAACACAAATGAATACAATACACAAAATATAAATATTTCGCGACTAAACAAACAAATAATATTAAATAGCCTATAATAATAGAAGAAACCAAAAAATTACAACACTATAAAGTTTTAATTAATTGTGGTATTACAAATTTACACAATTAAATACATCGGAACAAAGAAACATTTTTATTCAGGAATAAAATCTATAAAAATTATATGCTTACCGCAGTATATCATGATATGTATAAATTTTACAATAAATTTTATTTGAATCATTCAAGAGTCGGATTTCTTGCACAACTCAAATAATCTTTGTTGTAGAATTTGTCTATTTTTTATATATCATCGACAAAATTCCGACAACATCGGTGATGATGATGATGATGATGATGATGATCATATGATGATGGTAATTATATGATGATGATGATGATGATGATGATGTTTTTTTTTGTGTTCGTAGTTGTTAGTACCGGTGCTCGTGCATTTGTTCATATTTACATTTCGTATTTGTTTTTTTGTATTCGTGAGTTTTGATTCATGAGTGTATCGTTATTCAACTTGGTAAGATCTGTGTTGCACGGATACGCCGATACGACGACGCGTATCGGAAACGACGATACGGTAATTTAACATATGATGTAGGATAAGAATTGTGTGCATTATATCATACATAATTGATTTTCAAATCATGCTAATGTTATCTAACCAAATGAAAAGCATGATAAGATACTCAATATAAAGAGTATACATTTGATTGTTTTTAATGTGAACACATCTCGATTTTTATTTAAAAGTAGTAACTATATATATTGTATACATATTTCATAGAAAGAGAAAAGAAAATATCGAAAAGAACCTCTTTAACATTTACTAAAAAAATGTTAATATTTCTTTAAAACGTTCGTCTTTGAGATATCGAAGGAACCGAAAAGCATTGACATAATTAACTTTTGCTGCCGCATAATTATATATCAAAATGACGTCCAAGTCTGAAGGTGTTCTCGTATTTATAATAACTCCCAAGGTAATTTTGTATTGTGGTTAATACTTTTGCGTCGATTATTTCCTGTTAATATCTTCCGACTCGTTTTAATGAATTTAAAACGGTTTTGTAGGAGCTAAAGTTCTATTGACGATCCATATTGGATGAAACATTTGTCATCCTTCTAACAAATTGATAGTCCTTGAGAGATTGTTAATTCAAAAGAGATAACAAATATCGCTATTAAACTAATGAAACTTACAACGAAATTTTGGTCGTTGCGAGTTTTTGTCAATACTTCTGAAAATAAGAGTTTCGTGGAAGTACATTTAAATAAATCGTTTTCATTTTTCTGTTGTTGCTTAATTATCCATCCATAATGGAGTGTTTCGCAAATTGAGAAGAGAGAATTAGTAAAATGTATAACGGTCCTCGTTTTTCTTTTCGTTCAATTATGTGTTTCGCAATTTTTGAAATTGGGCAGGAACATTTGTAAAAACTTGCAAAATTGACCCAATTGAGTGCTCAAAATCCAATCCAAATTGGGCCTCGCATTGCGTTCTAGAGTGATGTTTAGCTCGGCATTGGAGCACAGGACCTTCTACTTGTTCATATCCTTCATAATGCAATTATCCAAACCATCATCATCATAACTCATATCCAGTTGGGTATCAGAGAAAATTTTACAGGGTTTCGAGTTTTCTTTACCGTCGCCAAGCTCTGCCTTTCCGTTCTCAGTAATTTCACCATTAAATTGAGGAATTCCTAACAGGGCAGGTACAGAATCCGAAATTTCCGGATTTAATGGACGAATTACAAGCTGGGCATGTAGATTGACATCGGAGACATGAACAATCGAGAGGTTCTTGAATCCAAGCTTGGCGACGCGTGTGGAATTGAGAGGATGCTTTATCTCATGGTCGTGTTGAAGAACAGTAACGTATATTGGATTATCGAGAGGGGGGAAGCAAAATCGACAACAAAGGCAGAGCTTTAATGGCTTGGAGCATTTGGGACAAATAGGTCTTTTTGTCGATTCGCCATGGCTGCCCGTTCTATTAGTTTCTCGTTAGTCTGAGTGCACAAGATTAGGGATTTAGGGTTTTGGCCTGATATGGATTCAGTTCCTGGATTTTACAAAATTCATTATTTGATATCCCGGATTAGTTAAAAGCCTCTAAAATCAATTATTCACGAAAATTCCGTTCAAAAATAATATACTGTACATTGCAGACTGCTTTTCTATCATGCATATATCATTTTAATGAAACGAAAAAAGCATGACGATGAGAAGAAAATTAATATATAATAATAATGCATACGCATTATGGTTCTCTCTCACTTCTTAATTATAATCAATAAATCGTTGGCGAATATTTTGGAAAATTAGAGCAAGTTGTTTCCACTGTTTTTTGTCAATAAGATATTAAGATGTCAGAGAAGATCAATAACGTTCAGATTGCACAACGTGGAGACCTAATAACTCTAGAAAAGAAATTTTCGATGGTGTAATTCAATTTTTAGAAAACAGTCAAAATGAACTAATTCTTATCAAGTGGCAAGTAAAATTTCGTTCCACGGAGAAATTTTGCGTATTCTAAATTTTATTATTCAAAATTTCTTATATCAGTCCAAAAATTATGGAACTTTAGAACAAAAAATATTTGATAGTGTCCCAATTTTCATGTGGATTCAAAGTAATAAAATCTCCACGAATTTTTATTCACAAGACAAAATCAAAGAGTATCTCTTGATAAAAAAATTTTAATTTCATATCAAAATCTCCACTTTGGCACATTGCACCATATAATTATAGATCAAACAGTATAAGAATGGTACAATTTGGAGTTACGAGTAAAAATTAATCTAAGATTTACAGATCAGTCCTTGTCAACTTTATAGAAAAATTCAGAGAACTTTTATCACAAAAAGAAGTTTTCAGAAAATCATAGAAAATTCGAAATTATTTCCTAAATTTGTCAAACAAGCATCTACATTTTTTTTTTTTTTTGATGAAAATAGAGTGGGCTCACAAGTCCCACTTCTATTGTTATATTAATTAACAAAAGTTATTACAAAATACTTACATAAGCATTAAAATAATTTCATAACTAAAACATAAAGAAAAGATAAGAAAAATCCGGAATGAAAATTCCAGGAAATATATTCCCATTTACTAGAAAACCAGGAATCCTATCTTATCTTCTCAATGCTCTTCTGTCCTCTTGTCTGAATCCAGCTATTATCCTCTTCTTTTTCTTACCGAGCATCTCTTTACAAGCATCATTCTTCCTCGTAACCTCTCTCAATCAGCCTCTCCTCATCCCTAATTCCAGCCCTCATCATCGCCCATCATTATAACCTCAATCACTCATCAGCCTCTTCATCGTTATGAACCATAACTCTTGGCTCAAAAGCTTTTTCAATATCTCGCCTATCTTGAAGAATCAAATCAATAACTCCTTCTTCCCGCAATTTAGTTTCCTCAAAAATTCGCCTACACCTCTCTTTCCAAACATTAAAAACCAGTAAGGCTACTAATTGCTTCAATTTAGACTCCAATTGATGAGACAGGAGCATCTGAATTGGATCTAAAATTAGGGTTTGTCTCAGGTATTTCATTAATTTCAATTTACTCCATATTCCTTTTGTAAAAGAACAATCTGCAAATAAGTGCTTAACCGATTCCACATCAGTATTGCATAATACACATTTGTTTGCTAACAACCACCCTTTTCTCTGCAGATTATCCATCGTCAGGATTTTATTCTGCAACCCAAGCCATATGAATATATGTATTTTACCAGGTACTTTAATCTTCCATATCTGAGACAATTCATCATTATTTCGATCTGATAATTTGATATAACATGAATTAACCCTAAAATCTCCTTTTGAATTGTTTTTCCAAGCTACTTGATCTCTTCTATTTGGCTGCAAATGGATTTCATTGCAAAATTGGAGCAAAGATTGGATTTGCCTTTCAGCTTCCTCTGATAATGGTTCTCTAACTCTCAATATGGTATGGATTTCTTTCTCCTTTAAATCTTCCATAAATTCATTTAGGGTTAAGTCATAATTCTGGATAAAAGAATATAATTCTGGATATTTTTCAAATAATTTTCCATCACTCCAATTATCCCTCCAAAAATTAACTAAAATACCATCCCCTAAAATAAATGTAGTGTTATCTCGAAATATTTCCAGTAATTTCACTACCTCTTTCCAAAAATAAGAAATCCTAGGATCCCTTTTACAATTAGGTCCTCCATAAAGTTGTAATTCCCCTACTAACTTATTCCATTCTAAATTCTCCTGTGTTAAATTATAATATCTCCAAATCCACTTAATCAATAAGGCATTATTAAATTTCTGTATATTTATAATTCCCAATCCTCCAAATCTTTTAGGTAAGCAACAAATTTTCCAATTGATTAAATTATATCCCTTTTCTTTGTCGCCTTTCCACAAAAAATTCCTTCTATATTTATCAATAGAATTAATCACCCATTTAGGGAATTTAAAAACACTTAGGAAATAAATTGGTATTGCTGTTAAAATGGAATTAATTAATATTAACCTTCCATTAATATTTAACAATCTTCCCTTCCAGCCCTCCATCCTTAATTTAATCTTAGTAATTAATTTCCTATAATCCTCCTTAACTGGTTTTTTAAAATGCAAAGGCAACCCTAAATATTTCATAGGTAAGGTACCAATGTTGCAATTCATTTCATTTGATATATTCTCCATTTCTTCCCTTTCAACATTAATTCCAATTATTTCTGATTTTTCCATATTAATGTTTAAACCAGATTCATTCCCAAATATTTTCAAAATATGCATAAATCTTCTAATATTCAATAGAGTTGGTTTGAGAAAAAATAAGGAGTCATCTGCATAAAACAGTGAGCTCACAACTCCATTCATAGGTCTCTCAAAGTACCCTTTTGCACTTAGGCCCTCTATAATCCTTGATAACACATCCATCACCAAAATAAACAAATAAGTAGATAATGGGTCCCCTTGCTTTAATCCTTTTTTTAAATGAATATACTTTCCTGGTACCCCATTTAATAGAATTCTAGTAGAGCCTCCTAAAACAGATTTAGATATCCAATTCAGCCATTTCTCTCCAAATCCTCTAGATTTTAAAATTCTTAATATAAATTCCCATGAAACTGAATCAAATGCCTTATAAATATCTGCCTTAAAAATTAATAGTGGAGTTTTCAAATTATTAGCTTTATTTAAAACCTCTCTAGCATAAGTATAATTATCAGAGATTGATCTTCCTTTAAGAAATCCTAGTTGAGTTGGATCAATCATAGCTCCAATTTCTGTTTTAATTCTATTTGAAAGTAATTTTGAAAAAATCCTTTGAATAGATGAAACCAAACTAATGGGTCTATAATCTTTAATTTCTGATGCATCCTCCTTTTTTGAAATTAAAGCTATATAAGAAGTATTAAATCTTGATAACCCCGTTGTTCCTTCTTTGTTTAATAAAAAACATAATTCTTCTTTCAAATTAATCCAATATTTTTTAAAAAATTCTCCATTATACCCATCTGGACCAGGTGATTTATTTGTTTTCCATTTATCTATAACCTCTTTAATTTCATTTATATTAAACTCCCCCTCCAAATGTTCCAGATTTTTTAAACTATTTCTATATAATATATCCAAATCAATTTTCCCTCCAATTTCCATTTCTGTTTTTTTAATATGTTCTTTTCCCATTAAATTCTTATAAAAATTAAAAATCACTCTTGCTTTATCCATATGATTTTGATACACAATATTATTTTCCTTTAATATTGGCACCATTAATTTATTCTTTCTTATTGTGGCATGAATATGGAAAAATCTGGAATTTGTATCCCCTTCCTTTAACCATAAATGCTTTGATCTTTGTTTCCAATAAATCCCATTTTCCAAAACTAAATTATTATACCTTTCCTTAGTTATTTTTTGAACCCATCTCTGAATTGAATTCAAATTTCTATTCTCAGCCACCTTTTCAATCCAATTTAAAGTTGTCAAACAATTAGCCAAATAAATTTTATAATTTCCAGATTTATTAGAATTCCATTCCTTCAATCTTTTTCCCAAAGCTTCCATTTTAGCAAAGAATTCCTCCATATTTTCAGATGAAGTTGCTTGTAAATGTTGAGTAATAATTCCTTCTACTTCCTTATTTGAATTCCAAGAATTTTCAAACCTAAATTCCCTATGAATAGGAAAATTAGTTGTTGCCAAAACAATAACAGGATGATGATCTGAAATTGTTTGACTTATTGTAAATTGATTTGAATTTGGGAATTCATTAAACCATTCCTTGTTAAAAATGTATCTATCCAATCTAGCCTTTGCTCTACTATTACTCCATGTAAATCTTCCTCCTGTTAGGTCCATATTAATTAGCTCCATTTCATTTAAAAACTCCAAAAATAATCTTGTATTTAAATGATCTCTATTTGCTCCTCCTCTTTCTTCATCTGAGAGAACCATATTAAAATCCCCAAATATACTCCATGGATTCTGATTTGAGTTCCCTAGATCTTTTAATTCATTCAAAAAATCCACCTTAATTTCCTTATCAACTGGCCCATATACCCCTGTTAAAAATATTAATTTATTATTCCACTTACATTTCAATATCACTGATATAGTAAATTCCCTTATATCCATGCTAACAAAATTGAAAAAATCTTCATTCCATACCATCAAAATTCCCCCAGAAGCACCATTTGATTTTTTATATTTAAATCCTTTTAATCTATTACCACAAATATCTTTCACAATCTCAAGATTTATATTTTCCATTTTTGTTTCTTGGAAACATGCTATATCAGGCTTTTCACAATTAATATAATGCCTTATTAATACTCTTTTCTCTTTATCATTCATACCCCTAATATTCCATGATATAATTTTAATTTTTTTTGTACATCATTTTTATTATATAAAACTCCATTTCCCTCTACCACTGAATCACACATCATTTCTGTTATTGTTTTTCTAGTAGGAATATCAATCACAATTCCCTGACTTTTCAATATTTCATATACATCCACTTCATCAAGAAAATCTTTATTATTCAAATTTAATTCCTCTTGCTTTTCAAACTGTTTCTTAGCAATTTTATTTCTTTTTTCGGCCCCTTTATCGACTTGTTTATACTTCACTATTTGAGCTTTTTCAATGGGGGATGTATAGAATCCAGTTTGCTTAGATTTCAACCTTAAACTCCTTCTCTGATCTTCTTTAGAAATGTTCTTTTCAATCTTCTTTTTATTTTTATTATTAGTATTATTATTATTATTATTATTATTATTATTATTATTATTATTATTAGTAATATTAAGCAAATTGCTATCTTTACTACTAGCATCCTGATTAATTATAATATTATTATCCTCCTCCTCTAATTTATTTTCCTCATTTACTTTTATTAGGTCACAGGTATTTGGATCATAGATGACCAGATCAGAACCAATTGGAGCATCTTCAGAAAGGGCATCATCAATATTCCTTCTATCTCTTGCAGGTATCATCTCAGAAGATTCTCCCATATTTTCTGTATTTGGAATAACCCTAATTCCTTTATTTTGATTATTCACTAGCTTAATGACCCATTTGCCCTTAGAGAAAAAGATACCCAAATTTAAAATATAATTACTATTATTCTCATCAATCTCCATTTTTTTTTCTCTTACACCAGAAAAATGTTTAGCTTCAAAATACTTCTGCCCTTTTTCCTTATTTACAATTAAGTCCCTCCATATTAACAAATCCACTTTATAACTATAATTTCGCCCTTTTATAAATAAACAATTTTCCTTTTTTTCAAGAATTAAATTCTGAATATCTATATTATTTCCTTTTAGTCTCTCTATGCTTAGACATTTTCCATTTAAGTCCGTTTCATTTATAATATTCTTTTGTTTATTCTTTACCCTCCATTCTTTTAGAACCTTTTTCTGCCAAACTTTTTTCTTCATTCTCTTTCCTTTATTTATAATATTTTTATCATTTATACCCTTATCTATATTTATATTGACATATTTACCATCTACCCCCCTAACTCTTATCCTGCCAGGGATCTCATCCACTCTTTTGCCTTTGATTTTAACTTTCAACTTCTCTATTATATCCTTTTCAGTTGAAAATGATCCTATTTCAGTAACAACCCCAAATGAAGACACCAATTTTCCTATTGAAATATGATTACATAGGACCAATGGAATATTCTTAATAATTATAATATTTATGAACTCAACCTTCATCTTTGCATTTCCAATTTCAGGCATGTAAACTTCTACTTCTGGAATCGTTTGGTTTGCAAGTGGAGCTGAATTTTGGATCTTTGGTTGAATTGAAATTAAGGCTTCATTCAAATAAGGATTTGGAGTTGAGGAAGCTACTTGATCTGGAATTGAGGGTACTACAGGTGGGGCTACTGAAGCTGGAATTGAGTTTAGATTTTGAGTCATTTTTGGAGTCCTATTTTGTAGAATTGAATTTTGAGTGCTTTCTCTACAGAACTTGTATAAATGGCCAATCTTTTTGCAATTTAAACACCTTGGAAGGCTCTTGCATTGAGCTTTATAATGATCTTTTGATAGACATTTAAAACATCTATTTCTGAAAATATCATCCATATGATTCATTGTATTTTTAGATTGATTCCTAGGTTTAACTATATTCCACTGTAGATCTTCCTTTAGACCCCTTTGTAATACTTCAGCGTAATGCAACTTTCTGGCATTTAACCGCCCTTCATCGATTGCTAATTGTATTCCTTCTCTCATTTTCTGTCTTGTATAGTATAGATCAGATGAGGATCTTATAGGGTGTTGTAGAGATATTGAATTGCTCTTTCGAGTTTATTCAATTCTCTAGTCTCAACCTATGAAGAAACTCCTAGATCCGCTACACCCCGAGGGGGCTATGATCTAGTCCTGACCTATCTATCAATCTAATTCTTGGTTCGCCGGAGAGATGATCACTTGATTCAGTTTCTTGAATCGCCTTCAGAGGATTCTTGAATCGCCTTCAGAGGATTCTTGAAAAACGAGTCATCAGTCGTCTCAATTTAATAGAAGTTTGCGAAAGAAGGTAATTTCTTTGTCAAAATTGCGGTTCTTTTAATATCGCCTTATTTTCAGTGTAAATATCAGCTCAAATCTCGCATCGGTTCTTTTAATATCGCCTTCAGAGGATTCTTGAAAAACAAGCATCTACATTAACACGATTAAAATATCTAAAACATTATGCAATTACTATGATTTTCTAAGATTTAGAAGTGCAAGAATTAACAAGAACAAACAGAACAGTGAACAAGATTTTGACAGATTTACAAATAAGTCTAAAACATAATGATTTTCAGCAGTTTTGTAAATGGCATAACAATTTGAATGATACTCTAAATGAAGCGAAACAAATATCTAATGATGTAACTAATGAAAATTATAGAGATATAGAAAGTACTTAATAAAATCAAACAAAACAGATCAATCAATAGACATATTCACAATTTGTTTCAGTACTAATCTTAAATGGCCAGAAATTAATATATAATGTATACGGCTTATGGTTTTATCAATTTCTTAATTATAATCAATAAAATCATTTGTTTGGAGATATTTTTAGAAAATTAGGAGTAATTATACAACATGATTGACAACATAACGATAAAGTGTATGGTGTGGATTGAATTAAGTTAAATTATTTTATAGTGTGAATACAATATCCAATGTAGAGTTAATATTCTGCTGCGAGAGCATGTTGTGTAAAATTATTCGAAAATTAGAACAAGTAGTTTCAAATGTTTGGCAATAATCAGTTAGTTATTTTAATGATTTTAAGGGAATTCTTTACTGGTAAACATCGTTAAAGTTCGACTAAAAAATTGCGAAAATAGTTTTACGTCAATAATTTATAACTCTCAAATATCAATTTACAGAAGATTAATACATTTGACTTTTTCGAAATATATTTGGAACATTGTGTTATGTAATGTTACTATGTATTATTTCGTGGATTATTCAAATTATATATATATGAATATGTAAAATCATTTGAATGCATTTAAAATATCGCCAAAAATCATATGAGTGCAAGTATTTAGCTCGGGTCCGTGATCCTGAAAAACTGTTTTTTTTTTTTTTTTGGTCTCAAAATGCAAGAAGATTCGGACTTATTAGTTAATTATTAAATTTAGTTTATGTATTTACAATGTTTTCACTTTTCTATTTATATTTTGTTTATAATATATGATTTATGTATTTACAATGTTTTTGGCACAGGAACGACGATGATTCAAACTGTTGTATCCGATGATTTAAGGAAAATTGGCACGTCTCCCTTAATTAGGTGCTAGTATTACTTTGTTAAATTAAGATTTACTAATAATACGTGTAAGTACTTAATAGCACGAAATTAAATATTACATGGTGTGACTATTTTTTACACAAGAATTGTGTGCACTGTATCACACATACTTTTTTTTTTTTGTTTTTTTTGTTTTTTGAGAGAGAGATTATGGAAACGACTTAATATCCCCTTTTATAAAAATAAATTTGTATTTATAAAGATGTATCATACATAATTGATTTTCAAATCATGCTAATGTTATCTAACCAAATGAAAAGCATGATAAGATACTCATAAAGAGTATACATCGTCTAGTTTGCTTGTAGTTCCCGGTCTTTATAAACAAAATCATTTGATTATTTTTAAAGTGAACACATCTCAATTTTTATTTAAAAGTAGTAACTATATATATTGTATACATATTTCGTAGAAAGAGAAAAAAATAGCGAAAAGAACCTCATTAACATTTACTAAAAAAATGTTAATATTTCTTTAAAACGTTCGTCTTTGAGATATTGGAGGAATCCAAAAGCATCGACATAATTAATTTTTGTTGTCGCATAATTATATATAAAATGCCGTCCATGTCTCAATCGTATTTATAATAACTCCCAAGGTAATTTTGTGTTGTGGTGGATACTTTTGCGTCGATTATTCAAATCCAATTTTCAAATCAGGCAAAAGCTTATCTATAATAGTCCTAATCTATTAGATTGGGCCAGAACCTCATGCTTCCACGTCATCCTTTCATTATGGGCCGTTCGATCAAGATCGGACGGTCTAAAATTGAATGGACGCGGCGTATATGGTCCACACAATGTTATTATGTTACGGTTCATATGAACCGAGTCTACCCAGATATGTAACGGGCTCAAGCACCTACACCCTCTTCCCCTCTCTCTCTCTCTTCATTTTCACGACAAGAAAGAAAAGAAAAAAAAAAGCAGAGAGAGTATATATAGCATAGTTAGTTCTGGTTCTGGTCACTCAGGTGTCTATCATATCTCGCACATTAACCAAGTAATGATTTGATTGGCATTAATTGCAAAAGGAGGGAAATAAATTTCATTTGAATTTCAAATTAGGGTAACTCTAATATAAGGACATGTTTGTTTTGCAGTAACTCAGTCAGATTGTAAGTCGAACTACTGCATTAATTTATTTTTTGTTATTTGTTTTGATGTAATTTGTCAAACTACTGCAAGTCGACTTACATTGTCTCTTTCTTTTCCTGCAACTCAACCTCCTCTCAAATTTACATAAAGTGGAGATACATCACAACATAACCTCTCCTTAAATAGGAATTATATTTTCATTATGTTAATTTAAAAAAATTAATCAAGAATAATAATCTGAATAAATAAACAAACACTGCCCACAATAATCTAAATAAATAAATAAACACAAATCTACGTTAAGAAATTATAAGGATAAATTATAAGGATAAATTATATTTTGATTGTGTTAATATAAGAATATAATTAATCACCATAATCTCAAAATAACTAAAATTATTATAAATATTGATTTTATATATTATTTTAAAATATTTCTAATTATTTTGTCATTTTCTTAATATTTATAAATATGAATTATATTTTAAATATTTGCGTTTTCTAATAATTAGTAATGAACTGTAACGCTAGACTCATTACCAATTCAAAGAAACACGGAAATATTTTAAAATATAATTAATATTTACAAAAATTATAAATATTGAGAAATATTATAAATTATTTTAAAACATTACTAGTTTTATTCCAATGTACCATCTCTAATGATGCAAAAGCTTGAGTCAAGGATTTTCGTGATACATCCTTTGAGCATTTGCCCATGTACCATCTAATACCACCAAAATTTTCACCTTAAATCGATTGAATTTATACCAATTGATTTCTGAAAACATATTTTCTTCCCGGGCCTTTTGTGGATTTTTTTTTAATCCATGGCGAATCGACAAGATTAGAGATTTAGGGTTTTGGCCTCATATGAATTCTGTTCCTGGATTTTACCAAATTCGTTACTTGATATCCCGGATTAGTTAAAAAACAAAATCCTAAAATCAAATTATTCATGAGATTACCGTTCAAAAATGATGTATTGTAAAATGAAGACTGCGTTTCCTAACATTGAAATCATGCAAATATCATTTTAATCAAATGAGAAAAAGCATGACAATTACAAGAAAATTAATATATAATGTATACATCTTATGGTTTTTTCTACTTCTTAATTATAATTAATAAATTATTTGTGGGGATATTTTTGAAAAATTAGAGCAAGTTTTTTCCATTGTTTGTCAATAAAATTAAGATGTCCGAGAAAGTCAACATTAAGATAATTTTTAATATATTTTATTGCTTTTCAAGCAAAAATTTCTTTTTGGGTCAAATCATGTTGATTTGTCGCATTAAAAATTGTTCGTCAGTAAAGAAGGAAGAACGAAGATAAAATTTTGGAGCATTTTCGCATATAACCTTATTTGGAATTAAAATTTAAAAAATAATTTCTTTCTAAAAATATTCAAAAAATAACTTTTTTTTATAATATTTCAAAAATAATTCAAACCGAATTTTTAAATCCTGCCGGTAAAAATTTAAATTTTTAAATATGATATATTTTTCCAAATTTTATCCCAACATCTTTTATGAACTATTTAATTAAAATAATAATTACTACATGTTGCCGGTTAACTTAATACATAATTAATATTTATTTGAATTCGTAAATTTTAATAAATTTTAATGAATATTTAATTATATTAATTAGTACATTAATTAAATGTAATTGTTCTATAATGGAGAATTCGGCGGCTACATTTTGGGGAGTGGTTTTTTTTCTCAATAAGTTTGTTTGAAAAAAAATTATTAAAATTTATTGCACTCCAAAATGTACCCGCCGAATTAATATATAATGAATCAATTGTTCACAACATAAAGTTTATCACAACATAAATTTTTTGATACCTAATTTTTTTGATGCCAACGAAGATCGAACTCACAATTTATCACAACATAAAGTTCTTTTGTGATTCATACTCGATCAATTAGGATTTGAACTCATTGAAATGAAGAAGATAATTTAGATGTTACATATATCCGTTTTAAAACTTTACTGTATGGATTTGTTCTCAAAATATTTTTTGTACATTGTGTTATGTATTATTGTCTCGTAAATTGCTTATTTTTTTTTAGAGTTATATCATACATCTTTCTAAAATTATATTTTGGATTTTTAAAATGATGTATCTTAATTTTTTACTTTTTCTGATTATTTTACGATCAAGATTTTTTTATCTAGCATACCATTCATTGATAAATACATTGAAATTTTTTCATAAATAAATTTTTAATATTGTATTGAGTTTTTGAATTTAGAAATAATATTTTGCTTAAATAAGTTTAATCATAAAAAAATTTACTATACTATTTTCGAATATGACACAATACTAAATATTTATTCAGTACTCTAATATGACATACCAAAAAGTTAAATAATATCAATGTTCCAGAAATCGCTCGATGCTCGCTAGTCGGTCGGAGACCATCAAGCGCCAAGGATGATTAAACGGGATTAATCGGGATTCTTGGCGGATCTCAGCGGAGTTTAACGTATTACATATTTAATAGCAAAATTAATTAAAAAAATTTACAAATCACAATTTTCGAATATGACACAATGCTAAATATTTATTCAGTACTCTAATATGACATACCAAAAAGTTAAATAATACCAATGTTCCAGAAATCGCTCGATGCTCGCTAGTCGGTCGGAGACCATCAAGCGCCAAGGATGATTAAACGGGATTAATCGGGATTCTTGGCGGATCTCGGCGGAGTTTAACGTATTACATATTTAATAGCAAAATTAATTAAAAAAATTTACAAATCACAATTTTTAATAAGTCCCGAATATAATTTAACTAACAAATAAATCACATCAGAAAATTCACATAGTCGCAAATGATATCTTAAATGAAAATAAATAACATTACTACAACACACTAAAATCTAGAGCTGGCAAAATCTGACCCGACCCGAAAAAATGACCCGACCCGCCCGAACCCGAACCCGACCCGACCCGAAAATATTGACAAGTCAACGACCCGAACCCGAAACCGAAACCGAAACCGAATGACCCGAACCCGAAATCGACCCGAACCCGAATGACCCGAACCCGAAATCGACCCGAACCCGAATGACCCGAACCCGAAATCGACCCGAAACCGAATGACCCGAAACCGAAACCGACCCGAAACCGAATGACCCGAAACCCGAACGACCCGAAACCAAACTAACCCGAAACCCGAACGACCCGAAACTCACGACCCGAACGACCCGAAATTCACGACCCGAATGACCCGAAAATTAAAATATTATTGTTACACTACAACAATGTCAGGGTTCAAATGCATTTTTATATGCTTCTAAATGCATGTTTTAATGTTGTCACGCATATTTGGCAGCATTATGTTGAAATGCTCTCCGGGATGGTGTCCTCTAAAGTTATGAGAGTATTTCACAAAATGCTTTGTAATTGTGAAATCAACAGCATATATTAAATACTACATTCAATTACTATCATACAAAAAGATTCATCAATAATTACAAAATTAAATATAAAATATGATTAACTTCAAAATTAACCCAAATCTAAACATACTCCATTCATACAAACATAATTTGTAACATTCCATCAATCCTAAGTCCCCTCAGTTGCGATCATGTAACAAAAGTTTCGCCCATCTTACAAAAAATGGGAAATTTCCAAAAAAGCTCTTGCACTATGGAAAAAATAGTTAAATCGCATCTTTCTTTCACTTGAAACAAATTGGGTCAAGACTTGAATGCCGAAACACCCTCCTTTGCTGAGAATTTACAAACCAGCCCGTCATTACAAAATATAAGTCCCTAGATTACTTTTAAAATTGCCCTTGAAACCCTATGCAAAACAGCCATGTACCAAAAGAGGCAAGTTAAACAAAATCAAACTTCATGACATTAAAAAAAAAACATTTCGAAAAAGTGTACCAAAACAATCATGTGACTACAATAAACCACCTTTTTTCTTCATTCGGGTCAAATTTGGACACCGGACAATCAATTATAAATTAAAAATGGAAGGGACTTCATTGTTACAATAGCCCATTTCTGAGTGAACAAGAATATTATTCTCTCGTTTTCATATTAAAACCTTATTTTCTGATTGTTTCATGGAATATCCCATTTCTTCTTCCTCGGTCTCTCTCCGCTACTTGTGCAGCAACGTCCCGAAAGGATTTTCATTTGTTCTGCTACTTTTGCAACGATGTCCTATGTACATCAAAATTTATGAAAGTTAAGAAAAATGTACAATTATGCAAAGTTGGATGAGAATGTTAAAAACTAAATTATATAAACAATTCTCGATTATGCAAAGTTGTATGAGAATTTATGAAATTAGAATGAAAATAATTAGAATTTAGAAGGTATATATTTACGCTAACAACTTTTTTTAATTCAATGCTTGGGTTTCGAGAAGGGTACTTATGAAATTTTCCCAAGTCGAAGAAAAAGAACGCATGAACTTAACATAACATACCTCATCAGTGGGTTCAACGTCTCCATAACTTGCAACTCTAAATCAATAATAGAAAAAGATTGCACATAGCACTTAGCACAAGATAAACAATATTAAAAATAAAACTTATTACAGTAGTATGAGAAGACTTATTTTCTGGCTTCAATGTTTCGTCACTATAAATTGTCTGACCCGAATAGTGTTCCCCAGCTCTGGATATCCATCTGCTATGTCGAGGAATTAATCGAATCAGCACCCTTGCTACTTTGCTCGATCCAACATATAAAACTGGAAAAGAAAATAAAAAATATCTCAAATCAAGCATTTCATCAAACATGTTATATGCACTTTGAGAATCATGTCAACTTCAAACAAAGAAAGCAATTGATTGATATAACCAAACATGCTTTCCAGCAAGTAATCTGTCCCTCTCTTGGCTATGCTTTATTCAGAAGTCGTTTAGAAAATTATGTAATTGGGGCTCATTTTAGCCCCCATCATGCTTTCTTATTTTAGAACAAGAACAAATAAAATGGTTACATGTTTTCTTACAGTGAGAGAGGGAGGAAACTGAATCAAGTTCCTTCAATGACAGTGGCCAGTGTTCCCTCAGCCTCTAGCCCTTTCAGATTCGCCCCTAATTACAACCAAGAGTTTTCTCTCAGCCTCTCAGCTTCTAATTACAACGAAATCGAAACAAAATCCAAAAGCAAAATCGTTTAAGAAAAGAAAACCTTGATTCGTCGATTGATTGTCGGAGTGAGGACCCCTAAACTCCAGAGAAAGTTCCAAGAGAGAGATAGAGAACTCATAGCCCCGGAGCTTCTTAAAGTTTGGGTGATGGCGAGTAAGCGACTGGAGAATAACTAGGGTGGCATGGCGGCGTGTCTTGTAGCTGCTGTCAGCGTGGCATCGTATCTTCTGCGGCGTCGTGGTGGCCACACGGAGGCTTTCGCTCCTTGGTGCGCACGAGAGAAAGAAAGAGTGGGAGATGAAAAATTTGGGCGAAAATAAGAGAGAGAGAGAGAGAGGAAATAAAGAGCGGGAGCAGGGGAAATGTTAGGTTTTCTTACTTAGTTTCCAAATTTTGGACCAAAATTTAGGCGGGCCTCTAAATAATTTCATTAACGAAAAGTTGAAAACAAGGTATTTGGTAAATATTTTCAAATTTAGATTTGAAAATTTGGTCAATGTTTTCAAAAGTTCAAAACATGGAATTTGAGCAGGGTAAATATTTTCAAAATTAATAATATATTTATTCAAATAAATTTGGTGACAAATTAACAAAAAGTCATATTATAAGAATAAAAAATTATAACATAATTATTATATGCACCAAATTAATACAATATTATATATTTTATGGAAATAATATATAATAATTTTATATTATATCTATATAATTAATACGTATTTTATATGTTAGCTTTAGAGTATTTTTACATGAAATTATTATTATTATTATTATTATTATATAATATTGTAATCATAATTATTATATTATATAGTATTACAATATTAATATACAATATAATATAATAATAATTATACTAATCTATTATTGTAATATAATTAATATTCAATATAATATATAATAATTATCATACATAATAATTATATTACATCCATATAATTATATTATTATGAATATGATTTCAACGTCAATGCATTGCATTTCCAATACTAATTACACAATGGAGAAATAATATTACAATGAAATACATGAATATCTATATTCATGTATTTGGAATATCAATTTTTTTATATATTCCCATATCCACCATATAATCCATAATTTCGCCACTCAAACTATGAATACCCAAATACAATCCATCCTTATCCGTCCAATCAAACATTTAACTTTTAGTTGGTTAGTTAATAATATTTTGTTTTAGGACAGTTTATCCAACAATTTACCTACATATGAAATTAAACCTATTAACCACCATAATACATGAATGCATATATCAATTTTAACTTTTTAGTTTATTAGTTATTCTACTTTGTTCCACTAATTTAGTATTCACTGAAGAAGAATAAGAAAATGATTTAAAATTGTTAATGTCCCTTTATTGTTTATTTATAAATTTTTTGTTTGAATTTCTTTTTTTCTATTTACAAGGATATTTGTATTAAACAAAACATATTGCCCGAAAAATTGTTGGAAAGGAAATGCTGGAAAGGAAATGCATTGGTACGTATACATTGTTGTAATGTTAAAATTAATATAATATTGCTAAAATATCTCGGAATCAATAAAATAAATCAGAAATTATCCGAAAATTGGAAAATCGAATGATTCGAAATCAAATTTTGTGAAATTTGAATAACCCGAAAATCAAAATTATCACGACCCGAAAACCGAAATGACCCGAACCCGAACGATCCGAACACCGAAACGACCCGAAAACCGAAACGACCCGAACCCGAACGACCCGAAAACCGAAACGACCCGAACCCGAACGACCCGAAAACCGAAACGACCCGAACCCGAACGACCCGAAAACCGAACGACCCGCGATCCGAACGACCCGATGACCCGAATGACCCGCAACCCGAAACGACCCGAACCCGAAATGACCCGACCCGAACCCGACCCGACCCGACCCGCCCGATTGCCACCTCTACAGTAAAATCCACTAAAAAACCTTAATTTAAATCAAAAAAATTTAAATCACGTCTCAAAAAATTTAGTCCAAAAATAAATTTTCACCTCAAAAGAAATTTCAGCCCAAAATTTTTTTTTCAGCCCAAAAAAAAAAAAAAAAAAAAACCTTCCAAAAACCGGCTCGGCGGTGACTTGGCGGCTGCTTAGCGGAAATCCGCCAAGCACAAAATGCCAAGATTTTATCGAGACGGCGGACCACCGACTAGCGATTAATCACCGATTAATCGGCCGCCAAGGCCTATTTCTAGAACACTGAATAATACTTATAAGGTAATAAAAAAACATGCATCGTCATACATAAAAAAAAGTAAAATGCTACTATAAGATAATGATGAATCATACGATATATATAGTAACAAATGATTAACTGATAATTTTTCATTGATTCAAAATTAGAAATAATATCAAACTTAATAGTGAAAGTAATTTAATAAATAATATCAAAATTAAATTTAGAATATATAAATACAAAATATTTATATCATATGATTTTTTTATTTTACATTTTTTAAAATAATAATATTATTTGATAGGTATTTTATAAGTTTAATAACCAGTGTTTTAAATAGCGGCGCTTCGACAGCGCTATATCGCTATAGCGGATTTTAGGAGGTAAACGATGCATCGCTTCAGAATTTCCCTTTGTAGTGTTTTGTTGCGCTGCAACGCAATAGTGGACTGATATAGCATGAATCGTTCAAATATAGCGGCCGTAGCGGTGCTATAGCGGGATGATGATGATGATGATGATGAGATCATCATCATCATCATTATTATTGTTATTATTATTATTATTATTATTATTATTATTATTACCATAATAATGTTAAAAGTAGTAATGACAATACTAGTAATTAAAAAAATTTAATGATAGTAATAATAGTAATAGTACAAATAATAATAATAATAATAATAATAATAATAATAATAATAATAAGTATTATTATTTTAAATTATAATTATTATTGTTATTAAATAATAATAACAATAATAATAATCATTATTATCATGATTCATTACACAATAATAATAATTGTTATTAAATAATAGTTATAATAATAAATAATAATAATAATTATAATAATAATAATTATTATTATTATTGGTATTAAATAATAATAACAACAACAACAATAATAATAATTAATATTATTATTATTATACAATAATAATATTTGTTATTAAATAATAATAATAATAATAATAATAATGATGATGATGATGATGATAATAATAATAATAATAATAATAATAATTATTATTATTATTATTATTATTATTATTATTATTATTATAGGAAGAATAAGATCGACAACAACTCTTATTAGCATTACTATAATTACAATAATATAACAATAAAATAAAAAAGAAAAGTAATATTGATAATAATAATATATTTTTCTTAGAGATGAATTTTTAATTTATGTTAGTTTGTTATGTAGTGTTATAAAAATAATAATTTTGATCAAACTCCGCTGCGATGGTGAAGCGGCGCTATATCGCCCGCTAACGCTAACCGCTAAATTAAACGTCAAAAACGCTACATGCCGCTACACGCTATTTAAAACGTTGTTAATAACTTATTTAGAAGGATAAACTATAATTTCATTCTATTAGTTATTTAAATTTTTAATACTAAATTTATTTGGTTAGAAAAGCAAATGTAATCTACATAGTATTATATGATATTCTAATAGTTATAATTTTATTTAAAATAAATAATAATACTTAAAATTGAAATATGGATGTCAAAATAAAAAGAATACATTTAATGAAATTGTAAAATTAAATGTCACTTAATACTAATATATGTTGTATGTTTTATAATATTATATATTAGGTTATTAGTATTTCGTATATAAAATTTTAATTTTTCATTGCATTCAGATTTAAGCATGTAATCTTATGTGAAATGATAAATACATAATTGAATAAACTTAGTATAATGTGTATCTAACCAATATTATCGTCATTAATGTAGGATGATGTAAATTTTTAAGAATGTCTAAAACATGATGTAAAATAATGATCGGGATCGAAGCACATTACTACATTTAACATTTCAAATTAATACTTACAAATTAGCATACAAAATACATGTCGTAAATGAGTAAATAATTTTAGAAACTTGTATTTTCCGTGGAAATATCAGACATAATTTCTATAAACTTTAATAACTTAACAAACAAGCAAAATTAGTATGTGTTTTGAAAGCTTTGACTTTTTCTACATTTGTTAAAAAACATAAAGTACAATTTCTACATATTTGATAGAGCGCTAGAGGTAGTGAATTCAAATTGCATTGCTAACAAAAATATGAATATATCGCAATGCTTATAATGAATGAATTGATTAAAAAAATATTCTGTTCTAGATCGGCTAGTTAGTGGTTTGCTTATAATGAGTGAATTACTTGGTTTAATTAAGATTTATTAATATTACACGTAAGTACTTTATAGTGTGACTGTTTTTTACATAAGGATTGTGTGCATTGTATCATGCAGAACTGGTTTTCAAATCATGCTAATGTTATTTTACCAAAAGGAAAAGCATGATAAGATAATCAATATAAATAGTATACATGGTCTAGTTTGCTTGAAGTTCCGAGTCTTTATAAACAAAACCGTGATTGTCTTTGTCTTGGTTTTCGTTTAAAAATAATAATAACTATATATATTGTATACATATTTCATAGAGAAAAAATAGCGGAAATAAATCTTTAACATTTACTTAAAATTTGTTAATGTTTCTACAATATTCGTCTTTTGAGATATCGGAGGAACCCAAAACAATTAATTAAGAAGTGTATTTATTTGGAATTGTGTAACTTTACTATTTTAATTAACAATAAGCCGGTTCTAAAAAAAACAATTAATCTCTCCAATTTTCATGTAGGTCCTCCAGAAATTTTAAATTGCAACAAAGAAGTTAATTGTGTTATCAATTAATTAATTTGCATTTTAGTGTTTTAAATTGTCTAATAATTAATTAAACTTTAATATTTAATTAGTATCCCATTTTTTTGTCGAAGGCTTTCAAACTGCTTCCGACTCATTTAATGAATTTTAAACGATTTTGTACGAGTAATTTTTTTTATTGAAGGAAATACCAAAGTGATATTCGGTTATATTTTAATATAAAGAAAAGTTATTTATGTGTTTTGTTTTTTGATAATTATAAATCTTTCCTACTTTTGTTGTCGTCTTTTTGCTTGCCCTCCTTGTTAGCTCTTCGGTCGCTTTTTTGGCCGTGATGAACGATGATTTTGTTATTTGTCTAAAGATTCCCGTGTTCGTTCTTTCCACACTTGCCATGAGATCGCAGCCCACATTCCATCCCATATCCTACTCCCGTGTTGTTATACTTCTAACCAATGTTTTAAATAGCGTGCATCGGCATGCATCGTTTTGACGTTTAATTTAGCGTTTAGCGTTAGCGGGCGATATAGCGCCGCTTCACCATCGCAGCGGATTTTTGATCAAAATTATTATTTTTATAATAATACAATATAAATATAAATATAAATTAGCGGTCCAATATTATAAATAAAATTATGTTGAATGCTTATTTATATCAACCTCGCAAACTAACATAAATTAAAATTCATCTCTAAGAAAAATATATTATTATTATTATTATTATTATTATTATTAATATTATTATTATTATTATTATTATTATTATTATTATTACTTTTGTTTTTATTTTTATTATTATATTATAGTAATTATAATAAGGCTATTAATAGTTGTTGTTGTTGTTGTTATTATCTTATTTTTCCTATAATAATAATTATTATTATTATTATTATTATTATTGTTGTTGCTGTTATTGGTATTGTTGTTGTTGTTGTTATTATTATTATTATTATTATTGTCATTATTATTGTCATTATTATTATTATTTAATAACAATAATTATTATTTTATACTAATAATATTCATTATTAGTATTATTGTTATTATTATTTAGTACCAATAATAATAATAACAATAATAATAATAATAATAATAATAATTATTATTATTATTATTATTATTATTATTATTATTATTAATATTGTTATTATTTTTTAATAACAATTATTATTATTGTGTAATTATAATAGTGATTATTATTATTTAATAATAATAATAATAATAATAATAATAATAATAATAATAATAATAATAATAATAATAATAATAATAATAATCACGCTATAGCACCGCTACGGCCGCTATTATTGAACGCTTCATGCTATAGTAGTCCGCTATAGCGTTGCAGCGAAACAAAATGCTACAAAACTAAATTCCGAAGAGATGCAGCGTTTACCTCCAAAAACCCGCTACAGCGGCACTACAGCGGCGCTATTTAAAACACTGCTTCTAACACATTGATAGTCCTCGACACGTTGTTTATTCAAAATAAATAACAAGTATGACTAAAATAATGGAACTTACTACACAACTTTTGTTGTTGCGAATTTTTGTCGATGTTTCCGAAGTTAGGAGTTTCGTCCAAATACACGTAACTAAATCATTTCCATTGTCCTATTGTTGCTTAATTATCCATCCATAATAACATGTAAATAAGGAGTGTTTCGCAAATTGTTGAGAGAGACAACTAGTAAAGTGTATTCGGTTTTCGTTGTTTTAAAAAATTCAATTATATGTTTTGCAATTTTTGAAATTGGACAAGGAACATTTGTAAAAACTTCCTAAATTGTGTATGAAACGCTTATGTTTTGCCTCAAGAATTCATATTAGACGGAATGTGCAATATCAAGAAATGGTGCTGGCTCACTGTTGTGATCATAGAACCAATTTATTTATTTTTTTCATTTTACTTGCAGATCTGAAATCTTTTTTTTTTCTTTTTCTTTTTTGAAGGAGAAGGCAATTGCCATCAGTCATTATATATAAAAAACAAAAGTTATTTACAATGATTTGAAATATTTATATATCATGTTTTGGTTCTTGTTGGTGTGAATCAGTAATGACATGATCCAGAGTTGAAGTTTAAGCTTGTTAGAAATTGGGGATAGTTGAATCTTGTTGAATGATTCATATTCATTGATGTAATTTGGTTCATACAAAATATTCCAAGTTTCACATGTCACTTGTATTTTTATTTATGAAGTAGATTTGCTTATTTTCTTGACAGTTATTTACTTAGATGAATTGGAAGGGCAAGGTAGATAGATTTGTTTTTTTTAAGGAAATATGGATTTGTTAATGCCGGGAAGCCAACGGCCACATATGGCTTCATTCTTGATACTGGAGGTTCGTCGAATGGGATTGAAACTGGAGCGAAAAAGGAGGAACAACATAAAGGAGACAAAGATCCATAGCTATTGCATTATGTCTGGAATAATCCAAATATTCTTTAAATCAAACTAAGAGAACACAAAAAATAATTCTACAACGTTTAGCAAATCCTCAACAAAAGCGATGAAAAAATACACTATTTTGGAAGTGATGCTCAAGAAACGCAGGCACGCAAATTCACTTGGTTGGTGAAGATTAAAGGAGGATAAAACTGAGACAACACTCCCATCATCTATGAAAATCGGACGAGATGGTGATGGTGTGTGCCCGAGTTCTCGAGGTCACAGTTGCGTCTGTGACCTTGCCTGGAGGGATTAGAAGGGTCGAAGGGAAGAGAAATGAAGATGTCAATAGATGAAGAGGGAGGGTCGATAGGTTGAAGGGGAAAGTTTCTCCATTAATGGACGAGAGATGTTTCTTCTGAGATTTCTTTCCGAATTAGGAGTCTTTCTTATTTTATGTTTAACAGAAGAGTTAACAGATAGTTTAATTTTGATCAAGCGAATATAACATCATGATAAGATCCAACGGTCATAGAAGTATGTGGACAAGATCCGAACCGTGTTTTTTATGGTCATGAAATGCCTAGTTGAATTGCACCATTTTACAACCAAAAATAAAAAAGTTTGGTGTGAAACCTGAATGGGTTCGTAAACTATCCATTTTATTTAATATGATATACGAATATATATACAAATATGGTATTTGATATCCTATTTCGAATATTAATACAGTATCCTTTCGATATCTGATTTTGGATACGAATATGATATGGATACAGTATATGATATGATATTCAATTTCGGATTCGAATATGATACAAACACAATATACGATGTCCAATTTCGAATACGAATATGATATAAATACAGTATACGATATCTGATGTCCAATTTCGAATACGAATATGATACAAATATAGTTAATTGGTATTCAATTTCGGATACGAATACAATATACGATATCCGATTTGGAATACGAATACGATATCTAATATTTGATTTTGGAAACGAATATGATATGTATACAATATACGATATCCGATATCCAATTTCGAATACGAATATGAAACAAATACAATATATGATATCTGATATCCAATTTTGGATACGAATACGATATTCGATATCCGATATCCGATTTCGGATACGAATACGATACAAATACGGTATCCGATATGCAATATCCAATTTCGAATACAAATACAAATACCATATGCGGTATTCGACATTCGATTTTGAATATGACTAGGAATATAGTGTTCAATACGAATACGGATACAAACATGGTATCCAATATCCGATACCGTATGTCGTATTGAAATAAAATTAAAAAAATGCCAATTAAAAGATATTTATTTATGTTCAATAGATGCAAAGTAACTAACAATTAATTATTTTTATGTTTTATTGTAGTAAATAGATAACATATCAAAACTTCTTTCGCATATAAGTTTTGAAAATCTAATAAATGGGCGTGTTTGCTAGGGCAATGTTGTATATTAACAGGAAACTAGTAGTTGTAGGAAACCAATATATGCATATTAGGAAACTATGATAGCTGGAATATACAAAAACTATGAGTGTGGAATGTTTAAAAGGTGTTTGATGAAAATCATAGGATTAAAAATAACAAATGAATAAATTATTGTAGAATTGCATTATTTCACTTGAAATTCTATAGCTATCATATTTATTTCTTAATTATATCAAAATAATATTATTATTTTTATTATTTTATTTTTTTTAATACATTTTTAATTATTTATTAATTTTTTATGACAATTATTATTATTAATTTCTAAAAATATTTTTGTTATGTATTAATTTTTTATTACTACAATAATTATTTTTAATATTATTATTATTATTATTGTTATGATTATCTTTATTAATATTATCATTATCATCATCATCTTTATTATTATTAGTATTATTATTATTATTATTATTATTATTATTATTAATTTCTAAATATATTTTTAATTACATATTATTATTATTATTATACATTTTTAATTATTTATTAATTATTAATTATTAATATGATTTTTTTTTTATTTTTTTCTTTGTATTATTTACTATAAATATTATTAGTATATTTATTATGTATTATTTAATATTTATGAATATTATTATATATTTTGATAAAAAAAAATATGTTCTGATGTCCTATGTGACCTGCAAACCTAACATTTTCTCTCTCCAAAAATTCAACGAGAGATAAGTTTTGAAAACCCAATATTTTCTTCCTATTTGACTAATTTTCAGAGGAGTAATGATAGGGACCACGAATTTGGTCCCACGAATTAACCACACCTGCCACGTGGCAGTCAGATATTGGCTGCAGCAAAAATTGTGGAAACCTGCAGCCAATAGCTGACTGCCACGTGGCAGGTGTGGTTAATTCGTGGGACCAAATTCGTGATCCCTATCATTACTTTCAGAGTTTCAACCACCCAGGACTAAACTTCTTACATGACATGCAAACACCTTAATTTAAGTCCTACAAAAACTCAAATTCCAAGCAAAACTAATCTTCAAAACTCATCATCATAAAACTAGGATAAAAAAATGTAGACGGATCACTCATCAAATCAATCCCCAAAAAACATGACTTCCCTCCGAAACTAGCTCTCAAAACATTAGTGCCGAGCATGACCTTTGTTTTAATGCACAAGATCAGGGATTCGTGGTTTTGGCTTGATATGAATTCGGTTTCCGGATTTTGCTAAATTCGTTATTTGATATCGCAGATTAGCTAAATAACAAAATCTCAAAATTAAATTATTGACGAGAATGCCGTTCAAAATAATGTATTCAAAATAATGTAATGTACAATGTACAATGTACAATGCAGATTGCTTTTCTAACTTTATAATCATGCAAATATCATTTTAATCAAATGAAAAAAGGATGACAATGACAAGAAAATTAGTATAAATATGTATGATTCTTTCTACTTCTTATTTATAAATCCACAAAATCATTTGCTTGGGTATATTTTGGAAAATTAGAGCAAGTTCTTTTAACAATTTGTCAAGAAGACCCCTTCAAAAAAAAAACAATTTGTCAAGAAGATTAAGATACCAGAGAAAATCAATAACATTTAGAAGCAAATATATGATTGCAATTTAGAATAAAATCATTTGCTTGGAACTAGAATTTCTAAAAACCAATGTTTGTAAATCCGGACCGGACATCGACCCGGCTGAGTCTCGGGACGTTGGTTTGCTGGTCGGACCGATGGGTCAACCGGTTCAATTGCTGATTTGAAATTGTAAATACAAATAACATATTTAACAATGTAATTTTCAAATATAATACCCAAAACTTATGAAATAGAACTATTTTTCTCAGTAATTTTACAAATAACTATGATTATCCACTTGAAAATATAATTAGTTTTGCAAGTAATTATGATTAAGTCCAAGGATTAGAGTCTATTTCATGCGATCAACAATTTATAACATAGGTATCAAATTGAGAGGATTAGACTTCATAACATGTGTATCCTAGCTCAAAAATTGGAATTCATCCACCCATCCAGTAGTAGTATTCTTTAAATAAATTCATTTCAATTATAAAATTCACTAATTGTGGTTTCTAATGGCAAACTATAATTTTACTAAACAAACAAAATCATCTTCATTTCTTTCTCTATGTGCAACTTATGCAGTCACTAGAGAATATCTGATGTCTTTAACTGAATCCTCTAATCAACTTAATTTCAGTGACAACAAGCCTCAAGTATCAACTATTTCCGACATAAATATCTTCATAAATAATTATAACTCATAAATTGCAATGCTACTGACAAATACAACAAGAAATGGAATTTTAAATGAGACAGGTTTGTTACCAATTCTTTAAAACCCAAAATCGCCCCAAAGTTCAATTTGAGATTAAAAATCTGAACTTTTCACCACACGGTTGACTTTTAGCCACCACTCAAAAAAAAAATCTAAACTTGAATCAAAATCCACAAATAAAATAAAATGTTCCGAAACAACAAGAATTCATATTTTTTGAGAAAAGCAACAAAACTCAAAAGAACAAAAGTATAATAAATAAAAAAAAGAAATGTAAAACGTCAAATCTAGATCTATTCATCTATCAAAGCAAGAAATCCTCTTCAATCGCCTCGATCATACCAACCAAATTGAGTGAAAAAAATCAGTAAGCTCCAAACACAAACAAGTACTTATGCTAAAACAATTTGGAAATTCAATTATGCATCTCCTAATCATTTATCAGAGAATAAGTTGAGGGGGAAGAGGAAGATTAAGAGTCTTTCAAGCCTTTAATGAGAGGATTAAAAGTTTATGAGTATTCTGTCGAGGAGCAAGGAAGTAAGTTGAGGAGACGAGAGATATGAAAGAAATTAATCAGCAAGAAAATCGGTTTATTTGCTTCGTTCGGGTCGCGATTCTACATTAAAATCGGACGGTTCGATCGGATTTTACCGGTTTATCAACAAATACGGTCCAAATATCGAACCGAACTGAGATATAAAAGACTTCAATAACACCAAGTAACTACGTAATAAAAATATATGATTGCAGTTACATCATTTAAACTTTTTCTCATTTTCTGAAAAAGAAAAAAAATATTAGATCTTCACCAGACCCGACAAAAGAGTAAAAAATAGTCACGTGTCTGATTTTAGTTGCACCAGAATTTTAAAAGCATAGGAGATAGATATGTGTAATTACTCATAGACCCTTTTCTTTATATTTATGTCACTGGCTCAAAACTACTTCCCAAATACTTTAAGAGGGCATATACTGTAACATGTACAAATACGTCGACACGGCAACGCGTATCGGATACGACAATTTAACATATGATTTATGATACGATACGGATACGACGATACGGATAAATTCAATTTTTTGGTGTATCCGCACAACATAGACTGTAATCCATTTTCCTCACGCACCCTCAATATACTAATTAATCATTAATTAATGATTTAATTAACCGAATTAATGATTAATTATGTGTACTTTTAATATTAAATAGTATAATAGTTAATTAATGATTAATCCGAATTACTTAACTGTTAATCGAGTATATATTTGTTAATGATAATGATAATTAATTATTCATTAACTATTAATTAATGATATTAACGGTGGAGGGGTTTACGGTATAATTACCCATACTTTAACCGGTTTTCAGAGACCACATGTAATATTTCTATCAAATCAATGAAGGATGGAAACAAATTTGGTGCATCCAAGAAAAACTCAAATTGTATAATATTTCTATCAAATCAAACGGGTCCCATAAGTTCAACAACGAGAGAAAAATGATTTCCTCAAAAAAAAAATTTTTTTTTTCGGAAAAAAAATAAAATTAAAAACTATTTACATGAAGATTACATGTTTTTTTTTTTGTTGTTGACAAAGCAACCTTTCCGTCCATTACAACTATCTAAATCGATGGATATTTTATATTTGTAAGTTGACATTTTACCTTACAAAAATAGTTCTAAGTTATTTTACAATTAATATTTGACATAAAATCGATCACCAAATATTCTCTAGGAATCTAAGACGACCATCAAAATTAGTTCAAAGGTTTACGAAAATGAGTACGATCAGTGTAGACTCGATGGGTTTGATTTTGGTTATTGTAAATTCGATAGGTTTGATTTGACTTTAAGGTTTTTGTTATGAAATAGTTATGTTCTTGTCATTATAGTTAATTTCTACTTTAATTATAATGTATTATTTTTTATTGTTATTTACAATTGTAGTTACTCAATTATAGTTCTTTGGATTAGTTATAGACATCTATCATTTTTCTTGATTATATGCTCAATTAGTTAATTAATTAACCAATATATTTCATAAAAAAAAAAATAACGAACATATTTAAACATTCAGCTCACTAATATATAAACAAAATATGGTGTTTTTTTCATTTAAATCCTCAATTTTTATAATTTTTAAGAATAAATTTCAGACAGATATTTAAGAATCTAATTGTGATACTCGTCGCTACACGACACACTATGTAGCATGCTACTTTTTTATGTCTAGAGAATTTAATCCAAATGACATTACGATCATTTTATAAGTAAATTATATTAATTTCATTTTTTTTAAAATATCTAGAGAATTATATTCATTTCATTTCATTTTTTAAAAATAAATTTACGTTTGATTATTATTAATGATTGATTTAAAAAATATGTAAAAATAATATCTTGTGATATTTTATGCGACAAAATAAAAAAATTAGACGTGATACCAAAATGATTACTTTAAAATAATAAGAATGTACATATATATATATATATATATATATATATATATATATATATATATATATATATATATATATATATATATATATATATATATATATATCATATCAATGAGTTTATTGTATTTTTAAATTTTAACAAAAAAAATGATATCAATGGTTATGCATTTGTTTTTTTATTTATAAAAATGTCCCAAAAATACTGAATAATCTCCATAATTTAATATAATAACGTTTTTAATATTTGTTCAGTCTATTGAAATAAAAATGATAATACAGCAAACCTTAATAAACTATTAAAAAGCATATTATTTAAAAATAGAGTTGTTATTTTCGACTAGCACTTTTTTATACAAGTTCAAATTTGTTATTTGTTTTTCAAATATATTTGTATTCATATGTAAAGATGTATCTAAAATGCATGGGTGAAATATTTTTGTGAATATTTTGAATAAAATATGTGTCATGTTATATTTAGTTGTGTTATTCTTAGAAATTACAAAAATTGAGGACTTAATTTAGACAACATCATATAGTATGTACAAATACTAAAAAAAGTTGGTGGTTATATACGTAAAAAAGCAAAATTAATGCTTGAATGCAACTTTGATGTCGTGGCAAATAAATATGAACCTTTGAAATTATTCTTGTGTGATTTAGTCGAGCAAACTAATTTGAACAATACCAAATAATGAATGAAGATATCATGAATTAAGATTGTACTACACATGAGCCAATAAATAACGAATGACTAACTATGGTTTTCATATTAAGATATTGGAGAATAATTGACATAAATAATTCGAATTTATATTCGGACTAGGTTTATATTTTAGCAAAATAAGATTATCCACAAGAAGATTACATTTTTTTTTCTGCCAGAGCAATTTTTTCAGGTCAAATGTAGGTGATTTTTTCCTTAAAAAATATATATAATTGCAAGTTATTGTACAATTATATCCTGACAAACAAAATTTAGTTTTTACTTTTATTAGAAGGTATTATTTCTTTATAATTGTAATTACTTGATTATAAATGAAACGCTTACATATATAATCCACATATTTCTTCCCAGAGACATTATAGATATAAAATATCAAATTTGGATGGATAACATTTCGATTTTCGACTGCATGCTCGATTAGTAATTTTACATTTTCACCCCTCTAATATATGCATATATCCGCACGAGCTGACTGGGACTGAAGACGTTTTAATTATCACTGGTACGAGACTGAAATATTCGCATTGGAATCAAAACCATTGTGTAAGAAGGTTGCAATTAAAACCATAATTTTTATTTTTGTAAGGGATAATTAGGGTTATAATTGCGGGATATTAGGGGTAAGTTGAGACTTGAGACTGGACTTGGGTAAATTTGGAGTAATTACGACGTAATAAGCGCAAAAATAAGTGTAGTTTGAGTAAGTTTAGAAGTATTATCCTAATTTAGGTTTAAGTTTTCTTCCTACAATTACTTGTAATTTTTTCAGGTGTTTTTCAAATTTTACAAGAGAAGAGCCAAACCTTACGGCACAAATTTGAAAAGATATTATGCACTCATAATTTGTATTATATACGTTTCATGTCGCAATTCGTATCGGGAAAAGATGTGTATGTACATGCATCATGCATGTAATAAGGGTTCAAAATATTTATTTTTGGGGGAATATATGTATGCAGGTTTGTTAAAGAAAATTCATAAAAAAAAAAAAAAAAAATCTACGCAAGCAAAATATACTAATAAAATTAGCAAAACATATTTTTTCAAATTAACAAAATATACTACTGAATCTAACATGTTAACATGACTAAAATTAAGAATAAAATAATATATTTTCAACAGTTTATTTTGTTAAATACAAGAATATATATATTTCTAATTTCAACAATATATTTTGGTCCAGATTTCTTTTTTGGTTTTTTTTTTTGTGGATTTCTTGTTAGTATTTATATATATTTATGTGTACGGTAATTTGAGTTTTTCAGTATTTTTAAAGTTTCTGGGCTATTTTCCAGTGCTCGGAACTATTGTCGATATATTGTAATGTTGCTGCAAGTTCGATGTTTTAGGTTATTTTGAATGGTACCTTAATTGGTATATGTTATGTTTCAAAACATGATTTATGGTACCAATTTAAACTTATGTTACACAGACATGACCGGTCCCGACGATCCAGAATTTTACCCGAGATGTTTCCATCCATAACAAGAAGTTACAATAAAAACATTATTTATAAAAAAAAAAGTAATTATATTGTTTTTGTAAATGAAAAATGAAAGAGAGAAGTTACAAGAACGAAGTAAAATTTCCCTCATAAATATAATTAAATGGAAATAAAAGATTATTCTTTATTCATTCAATTATTTTAACATTGATCATAAATGGATTAGCCTAATTAATCTACAAGAGGATTAGACGATGAAACTTTTTCCTATTTTATATTTGAAAGTGTCCTCCACGGCTCCACCTCTCATTTATCCCCAAAAACACCCCTTTGACTGCGAACAAACTAAATAAAGAAGAAAAGAAACCAACTTTCGTCGATCAAATATCAAAATTATCTCCGACGAAAACTTTGACTCAGATCTCTGCAAAAGATATAAGAAAGATGCACGATTTTTGCTTCACGATTCCGTACGGAATGGCCGTGTTGGCCGGCGGCTTGATGGGTTACTTGCGAAAAGGAAGCATTACCTCTCTCGCCGGCGGCGCCGGATCGGGGCTGGTGCTCATTCTGGCCGGGTATCTCAGCCTTCAGGCGTTTCACAAAAGGCGCAACAGTTACTTCGCTTGGGCGCTTGAAACAGGTTTATTGCTAATTCGAACCTTTCTTTTCTGGTTTTGTTTCTTCTGTTTCGCCCAATTATACGTTTCTGATTGAAGAAGTTTTAATTGGTAAATTGAAAAGAGGTTTCTTTCACACGATTTAGATAGATCCTCGTCCTGTGTCTTTTCTATAATGGTGTTGAGCACTTCATGTCATGCTGTGAATCAAAATCAGGCAACTCAAGATCAAATCCCTAAATCAAATTACCCTAAATATACCAAATCCTAAATCAAAATATTCATGAGAATGCTATTCATAATCATTTATTATATGCCCAATTTTTGTATTTAATCACGATATTTTACGTAATGATTCATGTACAATGCATTGATTTTGAAATCATGCTAATTCCATTTTATTCAAATGAAAAGCATGACAAGAAAATCAATATATATCGTATACAGAAGTGTGGTTTCCTTTAAAGTTCTTAATTTTAATCACTAAAAATTTAATTTTCTTGTGTTTTATTTTTAGATAATTAGAGTGTTTTTTCAAATGTTTGTTAGTGAGATGGCAGAGAATATCAATAACATTCAAGTAGTTAATTTAGCCAAACTTTATATAATGGGTGAATTATCTCAATAGTATTAATGTGTTTGCAGTATATTCTATTAAATTAACCAACCATTATACTTTAGTGAGGAATTGAAGTGATATATTTTCTGTAATTCTAAAGAAGATACGATTATTTTATATCAACTTCTTTTTGAAATATGGAGATTAGTACCATTTTAGACATAATTTTTGTAAAATTTTATAGCTTAATAAATAAAATAAATTTGAGTGCATGCTTTTTAATCTTTGAATTTCTTGACTTCTGTTAAATTGTACTTATTGGTGATGATCCAATACTGCAATTTCTTTTAAATTTCCGAATTATTAGCTACTGCTAAATTTAATATACAGGTTTATAAATTGTTGGACTTTTTTCATATATATACCTGCGCTTTAAATATTTATATATTAACCCCTAACCTTTTTGTAGACTCGTTGTCTTAATTTATTTGACATTTTACAGTTTGTGCAATCGCATTGACATTTGTGATGGGGCAAAGATATCTAGCGACTTCGAAAGTTATGCCAGCTGGCGTTGTTGGAGGACTCAGGTTCGTTTCCAAATAATTTATTCCTATTTCTTAGTACACATGATTTAGTTGCGCAAATTACAAACCAATTAACCTTAAAAAGTTAAATCGAAATTTAATTATTATGATTTGCCTTATTTAAGTCTTTAATTGTTTAATTTTTTTTCTTTTTTTCTTTCTTTTCAGTGCTGTTATGTCGCTATTTTATCTGTACAAGATTGCGACAGGTGGCAATCATATCCCGCCTAAGGCAGAATGAATGTTTGCAATTTAGATCTACGTTCACGTGTAATCATTGTTAAACTGGATTTGTGTAGAATTTTCAATCATTTGAACAAATGTTTGTTTTTTTTTCGAATATTTGAACAAATGCTTGTTGATATTGTACTTTCATGGTCGATTTACTTATTTACAATAATAACTGAGATAATTTTTCGCATTATAAGAAATGTCGCATAATTTAATATGTTTATAGATATGAGAACGCGTGTTTAAAATTTGTTTCAATGTTGATTCTTTTCATTTTACAGATTTATCTTGATGTCCGTAAATTTATTTCGCAAAGTTAGCACGAGTGAACTTTGTTTCATCGTTCAACCATTTTAATGTATGATTTTTTAATAAATATTTTATTTACTTATTAACCAGACCGTCCATAAGTATAACATTTCAACTTATTTGTTTCTCATCTCTTAAAAAATATACATTATAACCGAATATTTGGGGTAACAATCTTGAGCTTAATTATTCTAAATCTTTATATCTAACCATGAATTCCAAGTTTATCGAACGAACCAACTCGTGTGACCGTTCAATATTTTGGATCAATAGATGTTTGGAATTTGTAATATGTTAGCAATTTTTTTGTAAAACCGCTCGATATCGATTGAAATATGATAAATTGATATCGGCAACCTTGTAATATTTAATTTGAGAAAGTTGAATAGAGTGTTCAAAAAACGTATTTTGACCGCGTGCCATTCCCGGAGATGTAGATACTTCTGAAAATCGAATCGGCCGATTCGCACGTAAAATGTAGTTAAATATAATAGCAACTTCTCACCGAACTCAATTACAAATAGGGGTGGGCATTCGGTCGAACCGAACCGAACCGAACCGATTAAGATCAAACCGAACCGAATTAGATTAAAACCGAACCGAACCAAATAAAATTTGAACCGATTTAAAACCGAACCGATCAAACCGAATTTCTTATTCGGTTTGTTCGGTTGAACCGAATAAGAAGCTTTATAATTATAAAATTCAAATTTTATTTTGCAAAAAAAATATTGAAACAAATCATATAAAATATAATTATATTATTTATATTTTTACAATATGAAATATTAATTTTTGTAAATATTCATAATAAAAACATGAAAAAATAATACTAATTCGGTCGGTTTGGTTTAATCGGTTTTAAAAATACCAAAACCGAACCAAACCGAATAAACCGAATAATATCAATATTTGAACCGAACCGAACCGAACCGAACCGAATGAACCGAAAAACCAAACCGATTAAACCGAATTCGAGCGGTTCGGTTTGGTTCCAAAATAAACCAAATAAGTTGTCCAACCCTAATTACAAATCTTGTGTATTTGCGGTCTTGCATGTATAATAATATATCTCTGTCTTACTTTGTGTTAATTACAATTACAATAAATATTGTGTTTGGTGCAACTATTGCTTTGAATTAAATAGATAAAATTTATAAATATAATATCTTAATTTTATCAATACAAAATACGAATTAAATAAAAATTATATTATTTAAACAGAATTAAACGAATACAATATATGAATATCTTTTCTTATAAATGCTATTATGCTACAGTACTGGTCCGCTAGCTACGGTACCCGACCCTTTAGTTTTCCCTACTTCTCTCTGCTACTTTTCCATCTCGAATTGTGCTCATTCGGTATTATTTGTAGAGTAGTGATGTACATTCCCTAATACTCTCCCCCAACATCCTTGATGACGGGCTGTGAAAGAAGAAAAAAAGGAAAGAAGCAAAACCCTAGATCTAGGGGGGGTGAAGCTCTAGATGGCGAAGTCGCCCCCCTAGGTTATTCCTATTCCATGTCTTCTTCTCTCTCATGTCTCATTTTCGTGGTGGTCGGACTATATGGTGGCCGGAGCTTATGATGATGGTCGAAAAAATCACTTTTTTCATAGAGCTCGGTTTTTAGGTATGGATTTTAGTTATTGATTTCTCCTATCTTCTTCCTCATATCCTCTCTTCTTTTCTTCTAATTCTTGTCTTCTATCTCCACTTTTCTTCTTGACATTGCTCCTCTTTCTTTCCTATCCTTCAATGTCCTCTTCTTCCTCTTTTCTCTTTCATGTTAGTTTTTATCTATTTTATCCCAAATAGTTCTAGAAAAATTATTCGCAATTCTTAAGAGTTGTTCTACTTTTTGGTGTCTCCAAGAAATCGAGGATTCAAGCATTATTTCTAATGCCAAATTAAAATGGAGCAAATTGTGAAGATAGTTTATTTTGGGAAAATTTTAGTTTATGTAATGGAATTTATATTTGTAATTGAGATTTTATATCTCTATCTTATGTAATTCCTTTCGATTTGAATTAATGAAAAATACCTACGGGTTTGAAATCAAAAAAAAAAAAAAAAAAAAACATCCTTGATGACTAGGATATAGTTTAACACCTTCAAAACTAACACACAAAAACATGATTTAACATCTTAATTTATGGTTTAATTATCTCAATTTATGATTGAACATACAATTAAGATGTTAAATCATGAATTAAAATCTTAATTTTTAAGGTGTTAAATCATATCCACCTCATCAAGGATGTGGGGGGAGAGATGGGGGTATGTCCAACATTTTCCTTATTTGTATTGAAATAAACATTCCATACATGAAATTGATTATTTTTAAGATGTCACTTTAATATTTGTATTTTTGCATTTTTTTAGAATAAACAATTTTTTTGGATTTGTTAGTCTTTAGTTACAATATTTCTTGATAAAAATATGAAACTGAGTATTTTACTCGTTAGATATTAATTTTGGTATTTTTTTATAAAATATTTTAAGGTGACTTCACTTTTCACATTTTTCATTTTTTTTTTTGGAAAAATAGGAAGTTGCTTGTCAAAGTTTCCAATTACGAAGTGTTTTTTTCTCGTTTTAGACTTTAATTTTGACAATTTTTTAGGAAAATAGGATAATTTTTTTTAGGGCGGACTTTAATTTTTTCGTTCTTTTTTTGAAAGTTTTGAAAAAAATAGAAATTTGCATGTGTTCGTCTTCAATCACGAGATTTTGAGAAAATCATGTAAACTGAGTATTATACTCTTTTTAGGCGTCAATTTCAATATTTTTTCAAAAATAAAATAATAGATTTTTTAAAGACGTAAGACTTCAACTTTTTCTCTTTTGTAATTATTACAATACACATAATACATTATAATACATTGCATTTATATTGGAGTGCTCTATGCTAATATTTTCCAAGTACTCTTACCACCAGTATATATATATATATATATATATATATATATATATATATATATATATATATATATATATATATATATATATATATATTACTGAATATTATGTTATTTCTTTCTTTCCATATCGCTCATATGCTCGTTATCCATGTCCTTCTTTTGTCGTTGTTTCCCGATATGTTCACGTTGTCTTCCCAATTATTATTCCTCGTAATATTTAGAGTAAAGATGCACTGTCCGAAGAGATGTCGTTTTGATTTCGTTGGTGCAACAAAAAGCACGGCCCCGAATAGGGCCACCTTCTTTTTGTTAGGTTTTCTTAGGTTAGGATTTTGTTTTCGAAGACAAGCCATGTAAATAGCTTAATCTTTAGTGAAATTTTAAGAGAGAAGATGTTTACGGTCCAGGTTATTTTTTTCCAGGGAAATCATGAAGTTGTAAACTTGCTTTGTTCTGTATTTTTTCGGGTTATGATATCGTTATCGGTTTGAACCGACCTTGCGTAATTTGTTTGTATTATGTCGTATATTTGCTGTAACTTATTTATGCCATAGATTTTTGTTACAAAGTGTAACACAGAGAATTTCTTTCGAAATCTAATTTGAATAATTATTTGATAAGTAAGGTTTTGTTTTTGTGTTTTTAAGTCCATCAGTCCAATTTCCCTCATATTTTTGGGGTTTCAAAAAAATTTCCTCCAGTAACAGGTTGTCTATTAATTAAAAGTTATAGTTTGACAATGTTTGGAATTTTTTCACATTTGTCTTAAAAAAAGAAAAAGAAATAACATCTTCAAAAAATAACGTGTCATGATTTTACCTTAATTAGTATGGGAGTTGCTTTAGTTACAAAATCCCTATAAATTATTATAATAGAAGTTGTATTACAATTAAATCCAACTAATACCGAATAAAGCTCAAAATTGCGAAACTATATTACTTGTGAAGTTTAGCAATTGGAGGTAATTATTTTCACTTATTGATTTCATTCAAAACATTGAAAGTATATTTTTCGAAATTATTGTTTTTTCAATTGACATCGAACCTCAAACAGAATGGGGGGAAACAAGCTGAAGATAGAGAAACTAGAGGAGACTGCAAGACGGCAAGTGGTCTATAGAAAACGAAAATCTGAAATCGTGACAAAAGCGCGCGAATTATCCATTTTGTGCGATGCGAAAGTTCTTCTTGTTTTATTTTCTAACGAGGGAAAAGCTACCCATTTTGTGGGAGATAATAGGTAACTTTAAATTTAAATATCTACCTAAATTTTTTTTTATATATCTACCTAAAAATAATATTTTCATTTTTTCGATATAACATTTCACAATATTTTGCAGTACATTTGAAGAAATCATACAAAAATACGCGAATGTACAACCACGAGGAAGATATGAAAAGTACAGTAATTAATATATCCTTCATCTTATCAAACAAAAAATGATTTGATATTTACTTGCTTGGAATATTATTAACCATTTTTTTTAAATCACAGAAAACTGGAAGGTCTTGAGGTAATTAGCTGATGTTTATTGTCATTTCTTCAATATCAACTTTATAAAAAGCTGAAATAATATTTAAAAGAAAAAAAAAAATGCAGGATTTGCAAAGAATTCTTAAGAAAGAAGACCATGAAGTCAATATCAAGGAACTTCTAGATCAAAGGCATATTATTGCTAAATGCTATCTTAATTATTATTTTCATTAAATATGAATAGTGATAATTTTAATTCATTAACTCGTAATATAATTGTTAATACATTGTACTTTTTTTGTTTGTTTGCAGATCACCAGTACAACTTGAGGTATGATTATCCCATTTTATTTTCTCCATAAAATTTTACACTAAATAATTCAATTTCACTATTCTCTTTTCCATTTTCAGGACTTAAAAAATGATGTGGATGCATTTAAAAAACAAATAGAAGAAAGTCTTGCATGGCTGGGTCCTCTAGGGTAATAAATTAATCTAACTTAAGTATTAAAGAAATTGTCTTGATTCGGAGATGAATATCGTTTATGTATTTGTATCCGTATCCGAATATCTTAATTTATATATGTATTCTGATACGAATATTAATCTTCTATTATTGACATGAAGATAATTTACAACTTTCAGGTACTTGGCCGATATAGATAACCTTAACAGCTTACAGCTCGCTCAAGAAATTGAGGAAACTATCGCCGACTTGATACGTGAAAATGAAATTCGCAAGGTATACAACTCGTATGGTAATACAGATGTATAAATTAATTAAGTATATATTTTTCGATTCGAATGCAAGATTTTTTTTCGTTTATGTATTCAAATACTTGGAACTATTGACTGGTTTGTAATGTGTTATTTAGACTATGATATATATATTTAAGTATGTGATACTTTTTAAAATTTGTCACATTTTTTTAAAATTATGTATTATATATTTTTTAGAAGTGCTATGTCAATGATGGCCAAGAAACGATGCTTCCGCAAAACTCGAAGCTATATCAAAGGTACAATTTCCAAACACATTAATATATATTTTGGTGCATGAAAATATTTTGGTGCATTTCATGGATTAATATATGTTTTTTACTACAGGGATCCAAGATGCTCTTCAAGCAGTAATGGCGACCCAGCATTAGATAATTTGTTCTCCTCCAAGTATGGAATTGAAATGGATCATGTCCAAAATAAGGACCCAAAACAAAATGGGGTTCCAGAAAAAAATCCACACCAACAAAATGGTCCACCGTCCCAGAAGTAAGAAATATTAAAATAAATCAGGACTCAATCATATCATTTTAGTTTTGAAATAAACCTAATCATATACTTAATTAGTAAATTTGCGAAAACTAAGATAATATAATTATATTCGAGGCGTAATTACACAATTGAGATTAATTTGTTTTCTAATCAAGCACAAATAATATCGTCTTTGTACATGGCCATAGGGATCTTCTTGGTCGAATGAATCCACGATCTTCCGCAATAATCGAGGAACCTATTCGAGAGACCAATTCTGCGAATACATCTGAACATGGAGAAATGCAGCATGGTTTATCACTGACAAATGCTTCAAACTCCTTGGTCGATATGATTCGAGAACTGGAAAGTTGTATTACCGATAAGGAATTTGTAAACAATATGATGGACAAATAATATTTGAATTATCGTACGTTTCTTTTATTCGTTATTTCCTATCTATTTTTTAGAATTAATTTTTGTGCGTAACTATTCGATTGTAAATATTTATGTGTCATTTTTTATCCAAATTTCAGGTTTTGAGATGACTGCACCATCTCGCGTAAATTAGACGGGCGATTATCACTCGCTAAACACATAGTGCGGTCGTTTCAAACTGAAAAGAAAGAGTTCACGTACTAAAAATACTATAGATTGATAATTCTTAATTTGTAATTTTGTTACGACGAAGTTTGATATATGATGTATCATTTAAAATGTATAGTCCTGTCACAATACTAAAAATACTATTAATCAAATATATTCAATTAAATGATGAAATAGCGTTATTCGCAGTGCATAAATGATAAATGATGCGGTCCTCGACTTCTACTTCTAGTATTGTCTAATTTACAATGTGAATAACAATGATATAATATATGTTTTTTTTCTTCTAAAATTAAAGGGAAAAGTACACTTTTGCCCCTTCAACTTTTCAAAAATGTCCATCTTGATCCCCCAACTTTTGTCTGCACATTTTTACCCCCCAAACATTTAACGTTTATTCATGTTGCCCCCTAAGTCTTATTTCCGTCACCCCCTCGGTTAAATCGTGACATGGCATGGTGACATGGCAAAAAAAAAAAAAATTATTTGAAACTCCAAACCCGACCCGCTCTTATCCAACTAAAGACCCGACCCGCTTTTATAATGAAACCCAACCCGCTTTTATAATGAAACCCAACCCGACCCGCTTAAGAAACCCCAAACCCTCTCCCTCTTTCTTCTCTCGCTATCTCTCTCTTCAGCTCTCTTTCTTCTGGCCGTCTTCAGCTCTCTTCTCTCCCTCTTCAGCTCTCGTGAGCTCTCTTCTCTCCCTCGCTATCTCTCTTTGGCCGCCATTGTTCTCGTGAGCTCTCTTCTCTCCCTCTTCAGCTCTCGTCAGCTCTGGTGCTCCCGTCAGCTCTCGTCAGCTCGTTCTCGTGCTCCCATTTAGGTACTCTCTCACTCTCTCTGACTCTCTCTCTCTTCAACAGCTCTTCTCGTGCTCCCATTTGAGTCTCTCTCTCTCTTCTCGTGCTCCCATTTGAGTTTAATTTGAGTAATTAGGGTTCAATTAACCGTAATTAGGTTCAATTAGGATAAAATTAGGGTTAAATTAGGGTTAATTAATTCAGTTAATTAGGGTTCAAGTCAATTAGGTTGAATTTGGTTCAATTTCAGTGCAATTTCAGCCAATTTCAGCCAATTTCAGCCAATTTCAGTGCAATTTCAGCCAATTTCGGCCAATTTAAGCCAATTTCAGTGCAATTTCAGCCAATTTCAGTGCAATTTAAGTAATTTCAGCAATTTCAGTGCAATTTCAGTGCAATTTTGGTTTAATTTCGGTTTAATTTCAGTTTTATATCTTTAGGTAATGGCGAAAGAAGGATTTTATGTGGTTTTTGTTGGAACTCGATCCGAATCAACTAAAGCTTGTGCATAATCCCAAATATGCGCATACTCTTCGGTGTAACTTCCTAAAAAAGATTTCATTACTTTCAATTTTGCCCTCCTACATTGGTTCACCGTAACATTCACCCCCATCTCTTGTCTAATTATCGTTTGCATATGTTTTGATTTCCAACCCGGATGCGATTTAATTCGTTCTTCGTATTTCCGAGCAAGAACCGTTGATGTTACCATTTGACACTTGAAAGAAGAACCACACGTGTGTTCGGGATTAAACGTTTTAACCACAAATTCTTGAGTTTGGTTATCTACCGAAGCATATACGACCCACGGACAATTAGGAATTCTACATTGAGCTCGTACTTTGTGTCTCTCATTTTTTACAAATTTAATCTCTTTCACAACATCTACCGCATGTTTCCTAACGGCCGTCCGAAAATCCGAAGCATCGGCAAACCTCATTCCAATATGAAATTCGGGTAAACTTGCATTTGTTAATTCGGTTTGAAATTTTTCACAATCGAAGGGTTCTTGGGTTTCTTCATCACTAGTTTCATCACTCGAATAAGAAAATTCGCTCTCTTCGTTTAATTCGTTCCGATCCAATTGTTCGGAATCGAGACGCATATCGAGAGGCGGTTCCGTTTCAACAATCCAATTCACTCCATCAAATTCCGATGGCTCATTATCTACAAAAAAATTAGATCAATTTGAAATTAATTCGATCAAATTAAAATTAATTGAATCAATTTGAAATTAATTCGATCAATTCAACTCACCCGACGAGATACGAGCATTCATGGTTTCCTCGGAATTCATCTTAACCCTAAATTCCAAATCTGAAATTAATCTGAAATTAATTCGATCAAATTAAAATATTTTTCTCTTAAATTAATCTGAAATTAAGCTTCAATTAACCTCAACCCTAATTAATATTTTTCTCTTCAACTAACCTGTATCAAATATGAGACAGGGCTGCGAGCTACGACAAGAGAGAGGGAGAGGGAGCTACGACGAGAGGAAGAGAGGGACGAGAGGGAGCTACGACGCCAGAGGGCTGGAGCTACGACGCCAGAGGGAGAGGGAGCTACGACGCCAGAGGGAGAGAAGGACGACGCCAGAGGGAGGGAGAGAGGGAGAGAGCGAGAGAAGAGAGAGGGTGAGAGCGGGTCGGGTTGGGTTTCATTATAAAAGCGGGTTGGGTTTCATTATAAAAGCGGGTCGGGTCTTTAGTTGGATAAGAGCGGGTCGGGTTTGGAGTTTCAAATAAAATATTCTTTTTTTTTGCCATGTCACGATTTAACCGAGGGGATGACGGAAATAAGACTTAGGGGGCAACATGAATAAACGTTAAATGTTTGGGGGGTAAAAATGTGCAGACAAAAGTTGGGGGATCAAGATGGACATTTTTGAAAAGTTGAGGGGGCAAAAGTGTACTTTTCCCTTATATTATTTATCCTTTTTACTTGTTCTCTCAAATTTCACTCAATAATTTACCTAAATAAGAACTAAAATCATACAAAATCCAATAGAATAGCCATGTTTCGTGCATGTGTTATGTTTGAAATGATTCAGATGCTTGTACTCAAGAAGTTTTCTACCATTTTTATTTTGAATTTCTCTAATATCTAACAATTGAATATTGTAAACTTTAAGCATTAATATTTGAAGTACAATTTAGCTCTTTTTATCTTATTTATTATTATTTCTGACATAACCTGTTGTAGTTTGAGCCCTAGATCTAAATAATGTATATGCTATTTATACATGTATTCAACATGTAAAAACATGTTTTGCGTGATGAAATGCATAATAGACACTGATCATGATATTTTCATTTCTCCTTTTTGGGTGTATGTATCTTTAACTAAGTTCTCAAAATAATCCTAAGTCTAATCTTGTACCCAATTGATATGTTCGACATTGTTGGTTGTGTTCTTGAAAAGAATGTGCGATATTTAGTTGGATCAAATTATATATCGTAGCAAAAAAAAAGTTAATCCTGACATGTAAAAATAACAAAGCATTTGTTTTGTTGAATTTCATTTATGCATGGAAAAAAAAAAGGAAAAAAAAACGAATGCAAACGGGTCCAATATTTTATGAATATATAATGCACTTTTTGAGTGTAGACGATCAAACTAACGACACAGCATATATACAACTTCGAGAACCAAAAAATTCTGAAAAAAAAAAAAAAAATCAGTTCCGTGCAATTGAGCGGGTAAAATGCTAGTATTATTCAATAGTGGGTGGTTTAGGGTTTAGGGTTTAGGGTAAAATGCTAGTATCATTTAGGTATGTTTTGCGTGATAAAATGTATAATAGATGGTCATCATGATTTTCGCATGTTCTCATCAAATTTTTAACAAAGCTGCCAAAATCTTATCTAGACCCAATTGACCTGTTTTAACTTTCGATCGCGTCGAATAGGAAATATTTGTGAAATCGACTACCAAACCGGACTTGATTGGAACCAGAATAACAACTCAATGTTCAACTGACATAAAAGCTTGATTGGGGTCGGTATGGATTTCAATTTAGTTCATAATTGATTTTGCACTGTTGGTCGAGCCTGATTGATTTATTTAGGAATCGTGATGGAGGGGATTTTTGTTTTCGAATTCGACACGAATTACGTTCATTTCGCTACTTTTCAGGATGCGAAATTCCTTCCATAAGACAAAGTGAAGTTAACTCGCAAGAAATAATACATACGTGTTAAACGAACCTGAAGAACTAGCTAACATGGATAAAATGTGATCAATAACAGAACTAACATGCTAATCGTATTTGTCGAAGAAAAATTGTATAAAAAAAAAATATACGACGCCCCTTTACGATCCCGAGAATGGTGGATGTGGTGGGATTAGTGGTAAACCGAACCAATGCGACAAATACACATCGTAGTCTAAAATCGTGTGTGTTAAACCGTTTGTATAGTTTCGATTTCTACTATTTCAAAAATCGGGTTATCAAATTAAAGCAAGTATACCCTATTGGAAATTAACACCAAATAGGAGATATTCTTAGCTTTCTCTAGATCACACCTGAAAATGTGTCCTATATTCGGTAATTCAGTTAGCCTACCAATTATCATTAATACAAAAAATGATTTAATTTGCACAATTAGAGAAATTTAGTAGTACTTGCTGATACTTGCTAAATCGTCATCGATAATTTATTTGCTTTTCCAATTGATATTTTAGATTTTCTTTCATCAAACATTTAACACGGGAAATTTAATACTATAAATTATCAACACAAGTATTACATGCGTTAATCAACCCTTTTTTTATCAACTAATTTACTAAATTTTTACTTAATGCACCTGAAAATTAGTTCAATTAATACCTGTAATTATCCAAAAAATGGTTATGCCGTGTTGATGAAGAATCTTAATTGGATGTTTTATAAAAGGAATCTACTGCCAATAAAATTATCATATATTGTTACAAGAAACAGATTTACAATCGAATAAGAGAAATAAAAAAAAAATCAAATTAAGTGTGATAATTGAAAATCAAACAAAGATCTTATCCCGTATTTCGAAACATATCTCCACCAAAATCCCTCAAATCAAACATGCTCATACTCTCATGGATAATTATCCCCCTTCTACAGATTTTCATGTGGTGTGCACTTTATTGATTTGTAATTTGATTGAAGTTAATAATGTTATGATTTAGGTCACGTCGGTATAATGTGGAGTCATATACATTAATCAGCATATGCAGCAAAATAAAGGACTACAATTTGTATTGTATTGCTGCGATATAATGTGATAAGTGTTGTAAAAATCTCGATTAGTCGAAAAGTAATCGGTAATGGATATAAATAATTTGATCGACTTTTATTGAGTTCGACTATTTCTTTTTATCGATTAACGAGTTATACATATTTCAATCGATTTTTACATATACTCACTTGATTCAAAACACAAAATCCTAAATTCAGGCGGACCCAAAAAGTGAAAACACATCTCTTCTCTCTCACTTGCATATGAGTCAATAAGAAATCATAGCGACAAATTTGGACTCGATCAGTAGAAAAGAAGGAACATAAGAAAATCCTAGCAATACGCAGACACGCTCTTATGCATAATTTCTTTTTTTGTTTGTATCTCTTTATTTTTGTTTTCTTAATTCACATGTTATTTTGTTGAATTCAGGTATCATCATAAATTCACAGTTTATGTTATGATAATTCTAACAAAAAATTAGGTTTAGTGTTCATTTTGAAGTTTTAAACTTTGTATTAATAGATTCAATCAGATTTGATCTTTATTTGAACACTGAAATTGAAATTATTTTGCATGAAAAGAAAAATATCCACTGCAGAAATACACCAATCAATACCTTGTGAATTTTCGCATATATCTCATTTCTCAAGTTGGACAAAAGAATTGAAAATTCTCGGACACTATTATTGTTCGAAGAGTATCTTCGGCACCCTTGCTCTTTCCCTTCAACATTTTAAATTCACTGTAATGTCACCGTGGGTTTACTATTAATAGCTTAATAGTTGGAGTTTTTAGTGTTCCCCCAATATCTCATTTTCAATAAAGATTTCTGTGGATTTTTTTTTTTTATAATAAATAAAAAAAAACTCATATGTTCAATAAAATTGAATTCATAATCTTTCACAACATATGATATTTTTGAACTTCTTTTTTTGTTCACTTGCATTCGGTTGGACCTCATGCTTTAGGGCATAAATATAGGTACCTTCTATACTCATGCTAATCGTATGATTTACCAAACACATATACTAGCTAACAGGGATAAAATGTGATCAATAACAGTACTAACATGATCAAAATGCGTCGAAGAAAAATTGAGTAAAAAAATGCCCCTTCACAATCCCTAGAATGGTGGATGGGCTGAGATTTGTATCGATAAACCGAACCAATGTGACAAATACACATCGTAGTCTAAAACGTGCGTGTTAAACCGTTTTTACAGTCTCGTTTACCACTAATACCAAAAATTAGACTATACAGTTAAAGTATGTATACTCTATTAGAAAAATTAACACCAATAGCATTACTGTTTAATAACAAATTTTGCATAAAACATAGGAGATATTCTTAGTTTTTTCTAGATCACACCTGAAAATGTGTCCTAAATTCAGTAGTTCAGTTAGCCTATCAATTACCATTAACACAAAAATTATTTAAAGGATAGCGCTATTGCAAAATACAACATAGTTAAATAGAGACCGATTTCAATTTTGTTTTATCATATGACCGTTATACCCATGTTAATGATGAATTGATGATTGTTATTTCTTATATTTATTTATTAATTTATCACTTTCCATAAATCATGCAAATAAAATCTTTCATATATAAAAATAATTTTTATTCTCAATATTTTTTCATCATAAAAAACCAATTAAATTGTAATATGTCATCTATATTTAAATATGAAAATTAATATATATTGGTTATATTTGGTTTTTTTTTCATAATATTAGAAAAAATATTTTTGCATTATTCATGGAAGATATAAATAATCATGTATAAATATAATAAATATTAATCACCATAAATAAAAGTATAGTGGCCATTTGATTAAAAAAAATTGAAATCACTTTCAATTTAATCATGTGAGCTCTTGCAATAACGTCACACTAATTTAAATTGCATATTTAGAGAAATTTAGTAATACTTGCTAAATCATCCTCAATAATTTATTTTCTTTCACAATTGACATTTAGGTTTCCTTTCATCAAACATTTAACACAGCAAATTAAATACTATATATTATCAACACAAATATTACCTACGTTAATCAACCCTTTTTATCAACTAATTTACTAAATTTTTACTCGATGCACACTTGAAAATTACTTAATACCTTTCATTAACCCAAAAAATTGTTAGGCCGTGTTGATGAAGAATCTTAATTAGATATTTTGTAAAAGGATTCTACTACCACTAAAATTATCACATATTATTAAAATAAAATAAAAAGATTTAAAACTGAAGAAGAGAAATAAAAAAATGAAATTACCTGTGATAATTGATTAGATATATTCTCATTAACACAAAAACAATTGAAAAAATGCTGTCTGCGGGGGCGCATGCGTAAAATATGCTGAGGATTCCATATGGTTATCGTAACATGATTTTTAGTTGGATCGATACTCTCACCGATAATTATCCCCCTCCTATAGATGCTCATCTATGTTACGCGGATACTCCAAAAATGCAGAAGTATCCTGAGGATACGGGTATCCGATACGGATACGGGTGCGATACGGCTGCGATACGTATCGGATACGCCACGTGGCGTATCCGATTATTTTAATATTTATTTTTTTCGGATACGGCGGGGATACGGCAGGATACGGCTGGGATACGTTTAGGATACGGCTGGGATACTCCATTTAGGATACTTCGGCCCAATATATGTTTTGGTCCATAATATTTTTAAATAATTTGTATATGATACTTCTAGGATACTTCTAGGATACTTCTAAAATTAGTTTTAGGATACTTCTAAAATAATTTAAGATAATTTTATGATACTTGTATTGTTATGTTTATTTTTTTTATTGTCATGATATTTAATTTATTATTTATTTATTTATTATATATAATATAAATATATTAAAATAATAACTATATAGCCGTATCCGTATCCGTGATTTTTCAAAAATTGCCGTATCGCCGTATCCGTATCGTATCGGATACGATACCCGTACCCGTATCCGTGCAACATAGATGCTCATGTATTGTGTATTTTATTTATTTATAATTTATATTGATTGAAGTTAATAATGTTATAATTTAGGTCACGTCGGTAATGACAATGCGGAGTCATATACACCCGGCTTATGCAACAAATACGCTGACTGAAGCTCTGAATAAAGGACTTAACACTTCGGTTTGTTAAAGAAAACAAGTTTTTTGTGAAATGTGAATGTATTCTTGTTAAAATTCGATTTTAAGATTTACAATTTGGATCTATCGGATTTAATATATAGTGTAGTCGGAGAGATTGGGAATATCTTTTTTTGAAGGAGGAACCAGCATTTGCCGGTTGCTCGAATTTTTCATTAAAAATGCGTAATTACAATGGTTTTCAGTGCACTAATCTACATTATCGCTAGGGGACCCAGCTCGAGTCACCTAGTCTTCTTGGGAATATCATTGTTGACAAAGTCCATTCGAGCGATGGAAAATCCAGGTGGTTTGTGGTTTTCATTTTGGAAATGTATAAAAAGTTGCTGGTCTTTTTGGAAATTTGACGAAGTCCATTCGAGCTACTGAATTTATTGTAAGTTCTTAATAATTTAGTTTGGTAATTAAATTTTATGTGAATATTTTGGTGGTTGTGTTTTGTATAGATTAAGGATGCGTATTCGTTGAATTTATTCGAGGATAATCTGATGCGATTACCAGATTGGTGTAACAAAGACGATACGGTAAAAAAGCCGTATTGTCAAATATTGGGAAAATACAGGATGGAATTGCCGAATTTTAATACGATGGAGCCGTATGCTCACATGAACGAGAAATGCGCGTCTCTTTCTCCGAATTATACATGAGAAGACGGCTGTTGATAAATTAGTAGTTCAACGTTTAGTTTACGCGTCTCCATTTCGTGTTGTTAATGGAGATGTCCATTTGCCCCTCAACGTCCAGTTCGGAGTGCTCGGATCTCTCCATTATTTTTTAAAAGGAGGGATTTTGGCATTGTTTTTATATCGAGTAGTTGACCATATATATGATGGTTGTATGGTGTATTTATTTATGTATATTTATGCAAAAGTGTCATAAATAATGCTAGCTCGCAAATATATATAATCTAGATTAGTGTTTGAAGTGTAGATGATTTAATTAGGATGATTCTATAATATGACATTTTTCTTATGGTAGATTTTTTTTAAGGAAAAAGTTGGTTTTTGGTCCCTAACAAATATCGAAATGTTCAACTTGCCCCCTGACTATTTTTTTGGTTCGCTTTGCCCCCTAAACTTGTTATTTTTGTTCAATTTGTCCCCTCCGTCAAATAACTCCTGCCCCCCCCCCCCCTCGGTTAAATGACTGTTAAATATGCTGACGTGGCATTATTTTATACTTATTTTATGTTGACGTGGTAATGTCACGTCAGCATATTTAACAACCATTTAACCGGGGGGGGGGGGGGGGGGGGGGGGGCGTTATTTGACGGAGGGGGCAAATTGAACAAAACTAACAAGTTTAGGGGGCAAAGCGAACCAAAAAAAATAGTCAGGGGGCACGTTGAACATTTCGGTATTTGTTAGGGACCAAAAACAGATTTTTTTCTTTTTTTTAAAAAGATAATGTGGTAACTTATCAATTTAATGATAATATTGAAGTTTTTTTTTGTATCATTTATTGCTAGACAAAATAAAAAATATTTATCATGCATACACAGAAAAATTATAATTAATTGGAAATAATTAAATTACCATCTTAAAAATGTACTATCATAAAATCACCTATTCGAGAAATAACAGAGTACACTCAAGTCGTACATGTATTTTATATTAAAGAAGGATAATATACAATCATAGAGTTTTTTTGAGTAATTACGAATAACCTAAAACTATAACCCTTACTAATAGTTTAATCAAAAAGTTTTAAATGCAGGGAGTCTTTTACCGAATTCATCCCTGTTAACGAATATCGTACATAATCATTACATTGGTCCAACCAAAATATTTACCATAATAATACTATCGGATTAATTCGGTGGTTTGGTTCGATACACATAGGGTTGGAACTCGTGCTTTTAGTGTTGGGTTTTGTTTTAATGTTCCACCAATATCTCATTTTTAAGAAAGATTAGTGTGGAAATTTGAAGAACTAGGAAAATTACCCGCTTCGTTGCGGGTTTTATCTTGATTAATCAATGTGTCTAATACATGTCTTTCTATTTCACTTCAATATTTCAAATTCACTGCAATGTCGCTGTAAATTTACTATTAGTAGTTGGAGTTTTTTAGTGTTTCACCAATATCTCATTTTCAAGAAAAACTTGTATGGAAATTTTAAAGAATTGTATCTAGCCACTTGTCTCTTTTTTGCTCACTTACATTTTTAAATAAACGATGTTAAGTTGGAACTTATGCTTTAGGGTATTCATGCTAATTGTATGATTTAGCATACATATATACTAGCTAACATGAATAATGTGTGATCAATAACACAACTAACATGATCAAATTTACCGAAAAAATTGTTACCTTGTGGAAAAATGAATAAGAAAGAAAAAAAATATACAAATCCCCATTACAATCCCAAGAATGACGGATGCGTAGGGATTAGTGGTAAACCGAACCAACGCCGCGACAAATACACATACGAATCTAAAAACTTTGTGTTAAACCATTTCTATAATCTTAGTTTCCACTATTCCAATGCGACAAATAGTGTTTAGATAAATTACACTGTATTTGAAAAGTTGCCGATTACATATTCTAAATTTTGTATAAAAAATATGAAATATTTTATTTTTATTTAAATAAATAAAGAAATCTGTTTATGATACCAATAAATTGAAACGAATATATTTGTTTTAGATCACATATGATTTTTTTGGGTCAAATATTCTATCTATCAGTTGGGCTATGACTATGAGCCCGCTGCAATAAAATATATTCTTACGGCTTGTTTGGATGTACAAGGAATTCCAAGTCTAGGATAGAATATTTCTAGGGATTACGATTTTGAAATTACAAATTCTATAGGTTTGGAAAATTTGGAAATGAAATAAAAGTTAAAGGTTAGTTGTTTGGATGCTAATAAGTAAATTTGTAGGAATGTCATATATTTTACTTATACATTATAATTACATGATAATTAAAACAAATACAACTAACCACAATATAAAACCTTAACTAAAAATCATTTCTCAAAATATTTCAATTTCATTTCCAAACATAAAAAAATATCACAACTTATTTTGTCATTTTGATAACAGAGTATTAATTTATTCGATAAGATAAAAATAATATTGTTAATTTCAAAAGTACAAGAATTTTGTAACTAATAATGCAGGAAATTAATTGAAAATCCAATTAAAATACACATAACTAGCATTTTCCCCGCGCAATTGCACGGGAGTCTTCGAGTTTGTCATGATTTAATTTTTTCTTAATACGTAATTGTATACTATATTTTTTTGTCGTATTGTCCGCACATTAATCCCCTAACATTTCTTAACATGTAGTGGGTTAAAAAAAAAATTATTACATATTGTGTATAATTAATTTCAATATTTCAGTTATTATTTATGAAAAAATAACATCAGATAATAATAAAATAAAACAATAATAAACAAACACATTAAAAATGTATCGATAGAAGAATATGTATTTAGACATCAAGTTTTTTTTTTTTCGTTCATCTTTTATTTTTTTTATTAGTTTCATGATCTTTTATTTTTTAAATATTTGCAAGGTGTTCTTTTAATATTATTGTTCATCTTATTATTATGTTGTGTTATTTTTCAGGAAAAAAATATAAAAACTTAAATATCTATAATGTATGATTTTTTAAATGATATAAATATAACATGTAATAGTAATAATTTATTAATTATTATATGCTGTAAAAAAATTAGGATTTTTTAAAACTAATAAAAAATAATAATTTATTTTCAGTTACTATATATGTAAATTAAAGTGTTTTTTACAATATTCAAAAATTTAAGAAGTTTTTGGTAAATTTCTCATATTTAATTGAGACAAAAAAAATATGAGTGAACCTTGGTCATGATGGACCAAGGTTCATTTAACTTTTCAATTATAGACATATGAATTGGTCTATGTAAACCCAATCCATTTAAGAATAACAATTTATCATCAACTCATTATAGACATGGTTCAAATGATTCATATGATAAAATCATATGTTGGTCCATGTAAACCCAATCCATTTAATTTCTTGATCAATGTTAATCTAGTGGTCAAAAATTAGTTGATGATGTGGAGCTATGTGGTGCCTCCAATTCTTGTAACTTTATACATATTAATATTAATATTAATTCTTGTAAATTTATACATATTAATATTAATATGAGTGAACTTGGTTCAGGATGGACCAAGGTTCATTTAAGTTTTCAATTAGACATATGAATTGGTCTATGTAAATCCAACCCATTTAAAAATAACAACTTATCATCAACTCATTATAGACATGGTTCAAATGATTCATGTGATAAAAACCATATGTTGGTCCATGTAAAACCAACCAATTTAAATTTCTTGATCAATGTTCTAGTAGTAAAAAATTTGTTGATGATGTGGAGTTATGTGGTGCCTCCAATTCTTGTAACTTTATACATACTAGCATGGTACGCGCGCAATTGCGCGGGTTTGTTTTTTGGAATCACTATTTTCTTGTGTTTTGTTTCAACTTGCTTTTTTGCGTCGTTTTTTTTGTGGCGTATTCTATTTTTTTTGCACAAAATTCATATGGACGCAATAGAATCACCACAAATAGTTATGGGAAGTACACATTACAATTTTCAAGTTCACACAACTATTAATCATTGCGGCATTATACAAAACCAAACATAGTTTTTCCTGCCATTGTTTTCTTCTCAAAACAAAACGGAACAAACCGCAAACAATCATTATATTAAAAACAAAATGGTGATTTTCTTTTTTTCGAGCTTTTTTTTTGGTGTTGTTGCTGTTTGTTCAATCTTCTCTTTACCGCCCAAGCTTTTTTTTGGGCAAGTGAGAGAAAGCTGCCATTTGTTTTTTTTTATGAAAGAGATATTCATGTTGTTTGCGGATGTGTGCCGCAATAGAAGGCTGCACTGTAAATCACCACACAAAAAAAACAAAAAACGAAGTTACAAATTGATTGCAAGAATAATATAGTCAGAAGATTTCAAATTGGCATTAGAATTATGATATAGTAATTCGTCGAACACCTTATCTGCATCGCAAAATCAGCTAGATATGCATCTGATCTGACGACTTGCCAGCTGCTCGCCACTTGAATCATCAATAACGCATTGAGCACCCTGCAAAATACATAACTTGTCAAAAACATTTTTATCTATTTTGTAGATCTAATAACAAAAATGAACCAACCTGCTTGTTTCTGACTGCGACGAAACAAAACCTCGGGAGTTATCAGTTTTCTGATCCCGCATAAGCCCTAGATCCCTATATGATTTTTCCTTCACAAATTCTGAATCGATCGCGTACCTAATTAAACGTATTGACATTATTAACTTATTTTATAATGATATATTTTTTTATAATTAATTATTCGGACAATAAAATGGAAGGAAAACATAATCGGAGATCTAAGTGGCTTACACAACACCATCAACAATCAAAGAAGCTTAAACGATATTCGTAGGTACGATAAATCTCTTGCAATTTGGCGATACTTCCAAAAATACTCGAATCTAAAAGTCATCCATAATATTTAATAGGTTCGAATTAAAAAATATGCTTGCATTTCAGGAGGTAAAGAGCCATGAAGAGGGAGAAGCAATGCATCCAAAACCGAACCTTCTTCCAAATTTTGAATTTTTTTTCTTCAAAGTTTCGAACCTTTTTACCTATTATTCTAGTTATTTACAAATTATTTACAAATTATTCTAGTTATTAAATTAAAAACCAAACCGTAAAAATAATTACGAAAGAAAGGACGAACATTTCCCGTCATAGAAATGAGCGCATTGCTAGGTGTGACTGCTTGGCATATACATGTACGAAAATACATGCATGTCAGAACAAAGCAGAAAAGAAACATAATAATTTTGAATGTGTAAAAAAGAAAGAAAAGAAAAAAACTAAAAAAAAAGAAACCTTTCCCGCTATCGACCCGTGCCTCGACTGCCTCGTGCCTGGACCGCCTCGCGCCACTATCAACGACGTGCCACTCGAAGCACCTCCGCTCGACCTGTCGTAGTGTTCGTGCAGCACCTCCTCTGCCTTGCGCCGCTATCAGCCCGCGTCTCGACTGCCTCAATTAAGCAAAAGAAAGAACATTTGTCATTCTTAAATCATAAACAACCAAAATCCAATCCCCAAAGAAATTTCTAAACCAAAAATTCGGTCTTACGTCATTTGTTTCGTAGCCCAAATCAGCGGGCGAAGGATGAGTTAAATCTCCACCTCTTCTCATGACTCCTCAGTAGCCGAATCCAAGTTCAAATCCGTGTCGAAAATCATTTGAAGCGCTCTTCCACACTGCTCAAGCACCGCCTCGAGGATTTTCCTGTCGAGTCTCAACTGATCCTCTGCCATCGCCGACGATGGACTGCGCCACCACTACTCAACCGTGATATGTAGGGTTCGGTCCTATTTTTGTTTAGTTGTCAAAAATACCAAAAAACGATGCCCAATTAGCAAAAAACAAAATGACGAAACTCGTTCAAATCGAGTGAGAACGAACGCAAAATTGGAAAAAACCTCCTGTCATGCTCGAGCGTCGCTCTTGGTGTCAATCAGCACGAAGCAGCTACGTCTCTCTAGCCTAAACCGGCGACGTCGTCAGAAAGAGGAAGAGGCCATCCTTATTTTCCCGTCTGGTCCTCATCGTGCGGCGCTATTCCTCTTTTCTCTTGTGCCTCGCAGCTAGGTTTTGGCCGTGCGGAGCTATTCCTCTTTTCTCATCGTGCGGCACTATTCCTCTTCTCACCAAGGCCACTATGTATGAAAAGTTTCGCTGTGGAGCAGCTGCCAGCAACTTCTCCTTTTCTTTGTTTGCCAGCAACTTCTTTTTTCTTGGTTCCATTAATCGTCTAGGTTTTTGCCGCCCCTGAGCTTGAGAGAGCGAGAAAGAGTAGGGATGAGGTTTTCATGCGCCTTCGTGAAATGAAAGGAAGAGATCGAACGGCTGAGAGAAGAAAGATCGAATGACTCTTAAATGGACACGTGGGAGGCTGGTTGAAAGACTCAATGTTTAGGATTATATCTATTTTAAGATTAATATTAATATTAATAATAACCATGCATGTATTCTTGTTATTAATTCCTAAACAATTCTTAATTTAATTTTACATCTGCTATTTTGAGTTTAATGTGTAAACAATACTTAATATTTTGAGTTTAATGTGTGGTAAACTTGGATGTGCTATTTTTCTTGATATATTATGATGAAAACAATTTCGAATTGTCTTGCGATACTATATGATGTTATTATTTAAAAATTACTTATTTTTATTTGTTAAATGTAATTGTTTTTTATTTAATATATAGTACAAATAATATACAAAAAATCTTGAAATGAAATAAAAATTAACAGCAAAAATATAAATTATAAATGAACAAATTTCACTTATTTCCAAATATAATTTCATCTAAATTTTTGTAGACATTTTTTTATAATGTTAATATATAAATATTATTAATAATAGAAACATGTAAGAAGAAGCATAAAAAAACCAATAATCATAGGCACCTAGATTTTTTATTTAGATTTGTACCTAGAAATACGCGTGGTAATCAAATTTAGAATTTTTGAAATTTTGTTTCCATTTAAAAGTTTGATGTGGCTGCATTGTGATTTGCCACGTATGCTTCTAGATGAAATAAAGGTGCGAAATCTAGGTGCTTATCATTATTGTAAAAAAGTGAGAATATTAATAATTAAATAGGGAGGACACATAGGGAAGTGTGAGAACAATTTATCAAACCCCCTTATTTTGGACCAATCTTAACGCAATCTCCTAATACCACATCATCACAATTATTTCAACCACTAGATTATGATATGTGGCAATATATGAACCATGAATTAACCTTTGATTTTGTGTGATTATGTTTTATTTGTAGACATTTATGTGCCCCTTCTTTTACACATAATTTTAAGCAATTTTAGAAGTCCACATCACCGTACATTGATGATGTGTCAAAATATTGTTGGTTAGGTTCATGTTGGACCAATTGTATTTAATTTTTAATTTTTCCACAATATGTTACATGATCAATTGTGAATACAAATAGAATGTGTAGAGTTTAAATATCTAACATTAATAAACTAATATATAATATCATAAACCATTCACCAAATATTGTTAGTATTTTTGATAATATAATTTTAAAAAATTAAGAAATATATTCACTTGAATTTTATCTTTATTTTGAGTTCCATATTATCATATATTCAATATTTTTATCTAACTTAAAATTATGAAAACAATTATGTAAAAATATATATATATATAAATAAGTATAATTACATTAATGACTTGTTAGGCTTATTATTATTATTTTTAAAACTATAATTGAAATTTTTTTGCACACACTACTAAGTATGTTATATTTGTATTTTTACTTAAAATAATTTCATGTTAATATTTACAAAGATTAATAAAAATGAAAGATATTTATTTACTAAACACAGATAATTTCTTTAAATTATATAATATTTTTCAATAATAAACTTGGAACATAAAATTTACCAGACACAAATAATTTTTTTGAACTTTTAAAATCTTATTATTCTTATTTTTAGATATGAAAATTTAAAATATCATATGATTTTTCTTTTTATTTATGTCCACGCGTGTTATTTTATTATCTGTTGTAATATTTATTCTTTTTTGAATGTGTTGCATTAAAATATTAAATAAATATTTCGCATTATGTCGTATTCAAAAATAATATAATAATTTTGTCATCATCGAACTTTCTTAATCAATATGATTTTTGTTTTCACAAAGTCTTATGTTTGATCCCTAAAAATCATAACTATATATTATGTGTATGATAAAACAAATGAAACAAAATCACCGCAAAGCGCGGGTAATTTTCTAGTATTAATTAAGAAGAGAGAGAATAAACTTACCATTCCTTGAAAAGACTGACCAAAAAGAGCAGTTTTCATTTTGCTTGAATTGATATACAAATATACCCTACAAATTCCTTACCTTGACATTCCCACAACACTTCCTAAAGTTCATCCAAATTTACATTAGTAAATTTCTAGTAATAATTTCCTTACCTATGAATTACCTCGTATTTCCTATTCATCCAAACAAGCCCTTACTATTTTTTTAGATCATATCAGAAAATATGTACTAAATTCAGTTAGCCTTTCAAATTACAAAATTAGACTAATTTAGTAATACTTGCTAAATCAACATCAATAATTTGTTTTCTTTCTCATTTGACATTTTAGAATTCATCAACTAATTTATTACATATATTAAGAGTCCAGACATGATTATAAAAGTTCACATTTCCGAGACAATTAACAACTTACAGTTTTTAAAAAAACTAAACATTTAAGCGTGGAAATATCTTGAAAGAATTTCTCGAGCATGGAGGACCTTTTTGCAATTATACGCCCAATTTTCCGAGGACTTTTTTCAAAAATCATATTTAGTAATTGTGGGGCAACGTCTTTTCTAAAACCCTTCTTGTCCAAAAGATCGAGAAGAATCTCGAGTTGATCAGATTTGCTAATTGAATGTATGGCGGAGATAGTGCCACATAGCCATAAACGAGCCTCGTATCTGCCTCCAGTTTTTATTACTGTATGGAGAATCGATTCGATATTTTCAAGGAGAGATGATTTCTCTTTTGAATTGATTGTTGTCTTGCTGGTATTATCGTGTTTGGGATTTTGTAGGAATAGAAAAACCATTTTGTAGTTCGAATTATATTTTCGCCCTACAATGAAATAATGATTACAGTGATTAAATTATAGTTTCGATGAAATTGATTTTAAATTCGAATTTGATGTGATATTCACATATATGTGACACACGAAATGAGAGAAATTAAGAATCTCGTCTCTCTCACTTGATCATTTTTCTCAAATTTCCCCCTAAATTTCTCTAATCCTAGCTCAAATCAGTCAATGAACCCGAAATTACTTGAAATCCCTACTGTCAGCTAGTTTACAATATACAATCAGGACAAAATCACATACTTTGAACCGCTAAAACTCAAAATTTGAAATATATATGCATCAAAATAGGGTAAATTACCATCAAAAGTACAATCACAAAGTAGTTAAATTACAACAAATTTCGAACGAAAGAAATTCAAACCTTGCTTCCTTCTTCTTCTTTTTTCTTTTGAGACTTCGTAAAATTCTCTTCCTAGTTCTACGTTCCAGTGTGCCTTCACTTCGACTCGGTGCTTTGATAAATCGGATTTTGAACCTTTTGTTAATCCGGGATTCCAATTAGGCGTTTTGAGTTCAAATCGGGGATATGTATTTCTGGGTTTAGGGATGAAATCGGGTATTGCTAAACCCCCGGGATTTTGAATCATGATAATTCCAGACTCAAGTCCTTATTCCAGACTCCAGTTTTCTTTTCCTCTTTTTCTTATCTTTTAATATCCAGTTTTCTTTTGATATCAAGTTGAAACCCTTCTTCCGTAATTGAGCCTATGGCTATGATTATCAAATATATCTTCAAAAAAAATTAAATATCATAAATACCCCCAGAGGAAATAAACATACAAAATATCATCTCTGCCCTTTCTTTTTTGTATTTGTTCAAAAGTGTTTCGACAATGTTCTTGCTTCATTAATTTTTTTTTATTGATACATGAATAAGTGAAAAGAAATGGTAATATATGCGAATTTTATATGAATTGGCTGCACGACTAATTAATGTTATTTTTAATGTAAGGAAATCAAACACGATTGAGTTTTTTTGATACGGAAAATAGGTAATTGCAGAACATAAATAATTAACTAAACAAAAATTCAGAATCAAACATTTCAAATAAAAATTATTGAATCGCTTACATATCCATTTTTACAAAAAAGAAAAGAAAAAAGGAGAAATAATTATGACAAGCTTCTCATCTATCAACCAAAAATACATAAAAAAAAAAGCAAATATAAACTAAATCGATTACAATACAAAAAATCGTAATCATGCCTCGTTAGGTCCTGTACTCTACGTAACGGGTAGGACCTTTTTTATACCGGTTCTACCCATTAACTTCTTCAGCCCTTTCATTGTCGGTACCAAATCGGCTTCTTCTTGTACCCGTCCTTCTCCTTCCTCCATATGCGTTGGTACGAGAAAATATACTTTCCTAGCCTTGAGTGGCTCTTCACACCTCATCCGTGTTTTCCTTCCGGTCTTGAGAAATTGATCACCATCAATTACCTATTATTAAAAATTCAATATTAATTAATTAATGTTAGTACTTTAATTATACAATAATATTATCAAAAATAAAATATGGTGTTTAATTAATTTATTTACGTACATCATGAAACGGGTGCTCGATCATAATATCGATTGCCTCAGCTGGCAACCGCCACCTCTCTGGTGCTGACGTGGCATCGGCGATCACCATGGCGCACCCGGTGTTTGGGCCACCAACACATGAAATGTGCGCTCCCATCGTGCTCGTTAGTTCGCTTGGATTTTTTGGGCTCTTTTACTTGCTCAGAGAGAGAAAGAGATTAAATTAAGTTAATTACTTGAGTAATGGCGAGATTATGAAAGGGTATATATACTTAGAAGAGGGCAGTTTAGATTGTTATGTATAGTTAAACTCCCCGTTCAAAGAATTTATTTAAGCCTTACGCATTATTTCTAGTCAAAATCTCATTCGACACACAAATCTTCCCCAACTTCCCCAGTGTCTATATTTAGCATCTCCCACAACGACCACATAAACATTCAAATAGCATCATAAATCACATAAAATATATTTTTATTTTTGTTGTATGATTTTTTTTTATCAAATATTATATTACCGTGGTATGGTATAACACAATTTTACGAAAAAAGCATAACCACAAATATTATATCATTCAGGTTGGCAATATCTAATCCACAAATTTCACATTTTCAAGGGTATACGTGAATTATAATATTTTACAGGGGTACGCAAGAAATTATGCCAATATAAACAATAGTGATGAATCACTCCGCATATGGATTCACAAAACATATCATTAACTATATACTACTAATAATTTTTTTTATTGATTCAAAATGCAATTAAAGTTATAAATAAAAATAATTAAGGAAATTTTATCCAAAAAACTTACAATATTCCGTGCCGTTGAAGTTCCGTCAGTAGAAAGATACCAACTCGCTGCCCTAGATTCTAGGCCCCGATTCGAACTTTCAAATTCAAATAATTCATCCTCTTTTTCGACATCAAATTCAATTTTATTTCCCCTTTTCTACTTCTCCTTCTTTCTTTTTATACGACTCTAATTTCTCCGAATCAGAATCGTCCGATCCAACAAATTCGAACTCGAATTTCTTTTTGCAAAACTTCACCGTCGCGAACCGAGTCCGCCAGCTCATCACAGGATCAGAAATCCGGTACACAATCTAGAAAGTTCTTTGTTCGTACCGCATCAAGGGTCTTGAAGCAGTGGGGTTTCGTGGCGAGGACAGCCGGCGATTGGCCTCGATTTCTGCGCCACTCGAGTTCCTCCCAAATTGAATTTCAGTTTTGAAAATGCGTATCGAGCTAGAGCTTTCGAGGAGCCCTTCTTGTGGCCCGCTTCGCTCGTGAGGGCAAAATTGTCAAACCACATTAAAATTCTATTAGGGTCTCCTAAAATTAATAATAAGAAAAGAAGTAAGGTGATTAGTTTAAATTTAGGGTCTTAATTATGCCCTGATTAAGCAAATCAACTAAAAACTAGACATTTAAGCGTGGAACTTGGAAGTACCTTGAAAGAATTTCTCGAGCATGGAGGACCTTTTTGCAATTATACGCCCAATTTTTCGAGGACTTTTTTGAAAAATCATGTTTAGTAATTGAGGGGCTACGTCTTTTCTAGAACTCTTCTTGTCCAAAAGATCGAGAAGAATCTCAAGTTGATCAGATTTGCTAATTATTCGAATGGATGGCTGAGATAGTGCCACATAGCCATAAACAAGCCTCGTATCTGCCTCCAGTTTTTATTACTGTATGGAGAATCGATTCGATATTTTCAAGGAGAGATGATTTCTGTTTTGAATTGATTGTTGTCTTGCTGGTATTATCGTGTTTGGGATTTTGTAGGAATAGAAAAACCATTTTGTAGTTCGAATTATATTTTCGCCCTACAATGAAATAATGATTACAGTGATTAAATTATAGTTTCGATGAAATCGATTTTAAATTCGAATTTGATGTGATATTCACATATATGTGACACACGAAATGAGTGAAATTAAGAATCTCGTCTCTCTCACTTGATCATTTTTCTCTAATTTCCCCCTAAATTTCTCTAATCCTAGCTCAAATCAGTCATTGAACCCGAAATTACTTGAAATCCCTACTGTCTGCTAGTTTACAATATACAATCAGGATATAATCACATACTTTGAACCGTTAAAACTCGAAATTTGAAATATATATGAATCAAAATAGGGTAAATTACCATCAAAAGTACAATAACAAAGGAGTTAAATTACAACAAATTTCGAACGAAAGAAATACAATAACAAAAGAAATTCAAACCTTGCTTCCTTCTTCTTCTTTTTTCTTTTGAGACTTCGTAAAATTCTCTTCCTAGTACTACGTTCCAGTGTGCCTTCACTTCGACTCGGTGCTTTGATAAATCGGATTTTGAACCTTTTGTTAATCCGGGATTCCAATTAGGCGTTTTGAGTTCAAATCGGGGATATGTATTTCTGGGTTTAGGGATGAAATCGGGTATTGCTAAACCCCCGGGATTTTGAATCATGATAATTCAAGACTCAAGTCCTTATTCCAGACTCCAGTTTTCTTTTCCTCTTTTTCTTATCTTTTAATATCCAGTTTTCTTTTGATATCAAGTTGAAACCCTTCTTCCGTAATTGAGCCTATGGCTATGATTATCAAATATATCTTCAAAAAAATTAAATATCGTAAATAGCCCCAGAGGAAATAAACATACGAAATATCATGTCTGCCCTTTCTTTTTTGTATTTGTTCGAAAGTGTTTCGACAATGTTCTTGCTTCATTAATTTTTTTTTATTGATACATGAATAAGTGAAAAGAAATGGTAATATATGCAAATTTTATAAAACATCAAATATTATTTGAATTGGCTGCACGACTAATTAATGTTATTTTTAATGTAAGGAAATCAAACACGATTGAGTTTTTTGATACGGCAAATAGGTAATTGCAGAACATAAATAATTAACTAAACAAAAATTCAGAATCAAACATTTCAAATAATAATTATTGAATCACTTGTATATCCATTTTTACAAAAAAGAAAAGAGAAAAGGAGAAATAATTATGAAAACCTTCTCATCTATCTACCAAAAATACATAAAAAAAGCAAATATAAACTAAATCGATCACAATACAAAAAATCATAATCATGCCTCGTTAGGGCCTGTACTCTCCTTAACGGGTAGGACCTTTTTTATACCGGTTCTACCCATTAACTTCTTCAGCCCTTTCATTGTCGGTACCAAATCGGCTTCTTCTTGTACCCGTCCTTCTCCTTCCTCCATATGCGTTGGTACGAGAAAATATACTTTCCTAGCCTTGAGTGGCTCTTCACACCTCATCCGTGTTTTCCTTCCGGTCTTGAGAAATTGATCACCATCAATTACCTATTATTAAAAATTCAATATTAATTAATTAATGTTAGTACTTTAATTAATATTATCTAGAAGAAAATATGGTGTTTAATTAATTTATTTACGTACATCATGAAACGGGTGCTCGATCATAATATCGATTGCCTCAGCTGGCAACTGCCACCTCTCTGGTGCTGACGTGGCATCGACGATCACCATGGCGCACCCGGTGTTTGGGCCACCAACACATGAATTGTGTGCTCCCATCGTGCTCGTTAGTTCGCTTGGATTTTTTGGGCTCTTTTACTTGCTGTGAGAGAGAGAGAGAGAGAGAGAGAGAGAGAGATGAAAGAAAATATGGCTTAAGAATTAACTTGGAAGAATTTATATTATGTAGGCAAATCTGCAGTCAGAATTGGGCCGTTAATATTATTAGGGATTTAACCTAATTTCTGATAATTATGATTTAATCTAATTTCGGGCCCATTCAGACCATTCAGATAATTAGAGTTTTAAACTAATTTCGGCCCAATCCGAAAGCTAGGGTTTTAACCTAATTTTGCCTATAAATATAATTCTGATTTCGAGTTTCTCTCTCCTAAGGGCTGCCGAATTTCTGACCTAATTCAGCCGAAATTTCTTCTTTCTCCCACAGAGTTTCAAAGAGAGATCTAGAGAAAAATAGAAGAGAGATCTGAGTAATTTCTTGAGAGATATAATCGCAAAACTGGCTAGAACGGTTTTGGCGGTTCTGATCAGACGAAATCGAGGTGGACACAAGTAGAGGGAGTGCAAGAGCAATCCTTGGAGAAGGTTCACGAGATCTGGAGGAGAAGGCATCACGTACTAACTTGTACAAGGTAAATTCTGATTATTCTTCCTTTTTCGATGTTTTTCGAGTGTGATCCAGGGTAGAATTAGGTTATACATACGAAATAATTCCGCTGCAAACCTCTAATTCGTGTGTATAATCCTACAAGAGAGAGAGAGAGAGAGAGAGAGAGAGAGATTAAATTAAGTTAATTACTTGAGTAATGGCGTGATTATGAAAGGGTATATATACTTAGAAGAGGGCAGTTTAGATTGTTATGTATAGTTAAACTCCCCGTTCAAAGAATTTATTTAAGCCCTACGCATTATTTCTAGTCAAAATCTCATTCGACATACAAATCTTACCCAACTTTCCCAGTGTCTATATTTAGCATCTCCCACAACGACCAGTACATAAACATTCAAGTAGCATCATAAATCACATAAAATATATTTTTATTTTTCTGGGTTGTATGATTTTTTTTATCAAATAATAGTACGAATATTATATTACCGTGGTATGGTATAACACAATTTTACGAAAAAAGCATAACCACAAATATTATATCATTCAGGTTGGCAATATCTAATCCACAAATTTCACATTTTCAAGGGTATACGTGAATTATAATATTTTACATGGGTACGCAAGAAATTATGCCAATATAAAAAATAGTGATGAATCACTCCGCATATGTATTCACAAAACATATCATTAAGTATATACTACTAATAATTTTTTTTATTGATTCAAAATGCAATTAAAGTTATAAATAAAAATAATTAAGGAAATTTTATCCAAAAAACTTACAATATTCCGTGCCGTTGAAGTTCCATCAGTAGAAAGATACCAACTCACTGCCCTAGATTCGTGGCGAGGAGAGCTGGCGATTTGCCTCGATTTCCGTGCCACTCGAGTTCCTCCAAAATTTAATTTCAGTTTTGAAAATGCGTATCGAGCTAGAGCTTTCGAGGAGCCCTTCTTGTGGCCCGCTTCGCTAGTGAGGGCAAAAAAGTGAGATTTTTTGTTTTAATATTGTCTTTCATCTTATTATTAAATTATGTTAGTTTTTGAGTAAAAAAAATATAAAATTCATAATATAATTATATAAATATAACTTGTAATAATGATTATTTTTGAATTATTAAATGCTAAAAAAACGTAGGATTTTTTTTAAATTAAAAAATAACAATTTACTTTAATTACTATACGTAAATTTAGGGGGGATTTTACAATATTAAAAATAATTAGTGTTTTTTCTTGAAATTTTTCCATATTTAATTGAGACCAAATTTCAAGTAATTTTTATTTTTTTTTGGTTTATATAAACCATGTTCAAATGAATAATTAATTAATTTAGACCTTTTGATCATGATCTAATGACCTATATTAACTTGATGATGTGGCATTCTATGGAAGCAGTGTCATTCTATGGAAGCAAGAATTTTGTTAGAATTATACATAAGATATAATTTCTCAATGCACCTGAAAATTACTTCAATTAATACCAGCCATTATCCAAAAAACAATTGCTTAGGCCGAGTTGATGAAAATCTTAATTAGATATTTTATTACAAAAATCTACGGCCAATGAAACAATCACATATTGTTCTTAAAAAAAAAAAAATTTACAATTGAAGAAGGTAATAAAAAAATTAAATTAAATGCGATAATTGATTAGATATATTATCATTAACACAAATACATGTGAAAAAATGCGCGTGATCACACGCGCCACAGGTTGAAAAAATATGTATGTCTTACATTAATAATGTTTTGTAATATTTATGAAGTTATAAATTGATTTTGTTTTAATACATACGTGAACTCTTTGTCTTCAATCGGAGATAATGGGTCTAAAATGTGCCTATCGGGTGATAATCTTCCCTATTATTTATGTAGATATTACTGTCTTGTACAAATCTGAAATTTGAATGAAAAACAATGACAAGTATTTATAATTAAATGGTTACCACACAAAAAATAATGAATAGTCAAGAATTCAAATTTGGCACATCTCATAATTTAACGGCTAAAATAATTATGATAATGTCGCACACAAATACTGTTCAAAGATTAATGAAAAATAAAATATATATATTTTATAGTTTACATATAGGGGGATTCTATCATACACCCTTTTACAAGGGTATTTTGGGTATTTTAGCAATTAATTATATTTGTAAAATGGTGTATCATAAAATTTATCTTTTATGGACATTTTTGTTTAAATGAACAACAAAAAATTCCAATTTAGTCAAACAATAATTGATAAATTTATTTGAAATATTACCTTAAATATTCATAAATGGATAATTACTCCAAATACCCTTGAAAATGAGTGTATGATAAGGAAAATGGTGTATGGTAGAAACCCCCTTACATATAATGCTCAAAAAGAAAAAGCGAACTAAATAATAAAACAATCTTATTATAATTAAAACCGCAGATGAAGTTATCAAACTTTGTATAATCAAATTTTTACAAATTCCTTAATTGGGACCCTTTTTCTCAATTTCTAAGGTAAACAAACAATTAGTTAATTCACTTGGTCACTACTATTCTTTCTTTTTGTTTAGTTTTTTTTAGAGGTGGCAAGCAATTTCTTGCCTATATTTCATTAAAATTAGAAAAAAGAGTCTTTTACATAGCAAGATTCGGATGAATCTTTTGTAATACATTACAATATTGATTAATTAATTTCGGGAACATGTGCTAGTTTTTTATCCACATCTCTACCTCGGCAATGGCTCTCCTTGTAGTGACCGTCGGCGTTGAGTCTTCATCGTAGAAAATCTTGTCGTTTCGTGATTACCAAAAGTTCCATGGAGAAACCACCGTCACGAGTTTCCATTCGTTGCTCATCACATTGTTTATTTTTTCCGCGTTATTTCCATTTTTCTCCGATAATTTGACTTGGCTCGTTGCCAATTCGAGCCTTCTTAATTTGCTGGCCCTTGTTTTTTCTCCCCAGACACGTGCCGGGAATTCGCAGTGCAGAAATGATCAGTACTGTTATTGACCGCGATGTTAAATTCACTTTACTAATAGGTTGTTATTGACATTGTGTGGCCTTTTTTTGTTTTTTAGTGTTTCACCAGTATCTCATTTTCCAGAAAGATTTGTGTGCAAATTGTAAAGAATTACTTCTCTTTTTTGCTCACTTGAAATTGTTTTGTCCCCAGATTTCGACATAACATCCTCGCTGGATCAATTACAATATTGAGGATGTTTCGCTGAAATCTGAGGGCACCTCTTAACTCATGCCCTGAGTATACAAATAACTCAATACCTTACGATACTCATGCTAATTGTATGATTTACCGTGCATATCTACTTGTTAACATAGAGAAAATGTGATCAATACCAGAACTAATGCGACTAAATTTACCCGAAGAGTTAACGAAGAAGAAAATGAATCAACCATTCTAATTAGTCACCCATGATACGTGAACTATACGGTGCGGAATATATTCATACGTAACTTAGGTCAAATGTTTTCGAAGGTGATCAGATATTCGGTCTTGAGTTCAGTTAGTCCGTTTATTTTCATTATAATATTAATAAATGATATCATTATAATTAGTCATTCGTGATACAAGAAGTATACGGTACGGAATACATTTATACATAACTCAGATAAAATGTTTTTGAAGTAATACATGAACTCATTGGTTTTTTTGTTACACAGGAAAAAGAACAATAGATATTGTTTAATTTTAGAAGAAAAAAAGCATATATTATATCATTGTTATTCACATTGTAAATTAGACAATACTAGAAGTAGAAGTCGAGGACCGCATCATTTATCATTTATGCACTGCGAATAACGCTATTTCATCATTTAATTTAATATATTTGATTAATAGTACAAAATCAATTATGAACTAAAGAGAAATCCAAGCCGACACCAATCAAGCCCAGTTTGGTAGTTGATTTCGCAAAATATTTCCTATTCGAGGTGATCTAAGTTAAAACAGGTCAATTGGGTCTAGGATAAGATTTTGGCAGCTTTGTTAAAAATTTGATGAGAACATGCAAAAATCATGATGACTCATCTATTATACATTTTATCACGCAAAACATATCTAAATGATCATACCATTATTACTCACTATTAAATAATATATATAGGCATATAGCAGATTCATAGTGCAATCACTTCAAAATTCAAATGCTAATTTCTGGTAATTGTGTAACTTTCTTGAAATATTTAATGATGATATATCAGAGAAATTCAAAAGTTATTCACGAAATTTGAAATTTTGGGTTTGCCGATAATTGCAGTATACACATATTTAGCAAAAAATAAAAATTTTATGTCTCCATTCAATTTATAGTGGGACTCTCCATTAATTATGTCTTTCAATTTTAATCTCCTCTCTGTTAATGTATATACCAAAATTGGATGCTAATTTAATTATCACATTTTTTTGGGACTGTACATAAGAAAGAATGAACATGTATTACTTACTGTTCCAAGATTTAGAAAGACACTTTTGTTTTGAACAAAATTAAATGTTTTCTTATTCTTTTTATTTTATTTTTAGAATTCATAACTTTTATTTTTAAATGACAGTGATATTTATGTAATGAATGTGAGATTTATTTCAGAAATTTACAAGTAAAATGTTATCGTCATTATGTCTAAGTCTAACTCAAATTTAGTAAATATTTACAAAAAACCTGGCTAAAGTCGTCCACTTAATTATGGATTACGCATAATCTGTTTTCGGATTTAAATTCCGGGTTTAAAGTTGTACATGTTGATTTTTCACATTCCGGTTGAACATTTCCAAAACCAGGTTCTCCAAAATTGGTATTACAAATATTGGATTGCTGCTGACTCCAGATTTGAAATCTATAATAATATTAACAAAAATGATAGAACCACCGAAACCATCCACAAATTATTCACCGAAATACTTTTTATAGAAAATTTTGAGTGGGACCCATGTATTAAAATTACCAAGAATGCCTATTCGGTGGAGAATTTGTGGATGGTTTCGGTAAGCTTAGTATTTTTGATAATATTAATCAGAACTTGAGATCCAAACTCTCCAGTCACTTCTGCCATGAGATAATTAAGCTGACGTACACCTGGAGTACAGCTCAAATCATAGACCAATATACAAAAATAGTATATTCTGTACGTAATTAGTGTATTTTACTTTTTAGCTTTAATTTTCACGACGACCCCATCTGCATCCCGTTGCCATTTCTCCATTAGCGACAAACTGAAGAAAGTAAACTTTTTTTGAGCTTTCAATCCTTCTATAGAATAATTTGAGAGTGCTAAGATCTGAGATGAGATCTAACATTGTTACCGATGTGAGTTTTCTTCAGATCTGATCTGCTTCGGCAATTTTTCTTTCTTAGAATTAGTTTGGAGAGAAATGCGAGTAATAATTAGATTATCTGTAACGAGTAATCATTGTTTTATTGCATTCATTTATGCTTCGTTGTGCTATTTTGAGCTCGAAGGAGATGGAATTAGCTAATTATGTGTTCAGTAACTCTGTTCTTTGCTATAATAAGCTGATTTATCCAAAAAGAGGTAAAAAAAGATCATTGGGACAGTTTTGTACTAAAAATAGCATGCTTGATCCTCTTAATTACTGCAAATTACTTCAATTATACCAGAATTACTTACGAAACAGTACAATTTATTAATATCTAAATATAGTTAGTATTTAGGGGTGTGCTATGATAGACCCATTTTTTTATTGTGGACCCATTTTCAAAAAATTATTTTAAGAATTTTAGCTATTTATTAATTAATTCTACAAAATTATGTTTTTAATAACATTAAATGATAAATATACACTAGAATCTTACAAAAAATATCATTATTTCACAAATATTCGAATTTTTTTTTTTAAAAAATGGGTCCATGATAAGGTCTATCATAGCACTCCCCTAGTATTTATTGTAAATTTGGATTTTTAGGCAGGGTTGCAAACAATGATAAATCATTGGTGGAGTAACATTCCCTTATCTAATTGCGACACATCCAAGGTATCTCCTGCAATTCTTGATATCTTCGATCCTGCACAATTAAAAAAATATAAAATTGGAGTCAAAATAACCATTTCTGCCATTATATATGTATGGTAAAATCATGCGATTAGCATGAGTACAGAAGGTATCGATATTTATACCCTAAAGCATGAGTTCCAACTGAACATCAAATATTTAAAAATGCAAGTGAACAAAAAAGAGAGGTAGATGGACAATTTTTTTTAAAATTTACACACAAGTCTTTCTTGAAAATGAGATATTGGCGGAACACTAAAACTATTAAGCATGGGAGCGGAAGATGCTCCTCGAGCAATACTAGTGTCGAAGAATTTTCAATTTTTTTTGGGAGCTGATTCGGACAGGAATCGGTTTGATTGCTGCAGGAAATTATCAAGTACATTTACCAATTTACCCTTAAGAGTATATTTGCTAGTTGTCAAGTTGATCCTCTCCATTTATATTATTACCCTATTTAATTCATTCCATTAACTGTGGCTAACATGAATCAAGAAGAGAAATAATGTTCCATATCAAGAAATACAAATTAAGACAATCCATGCGTGAAAAAAAAACAAATCCAAACTTAATTGATTATAAGACAGAAAAACATAGATATTTTACTGTTCAGGAAAAATTCAAACAATATTTTTTATACTTGAAGAAGCAGAGAACATTCGAAAATCAAACAAAACTAACAATTATATTATTTTTTAAAATATCATATAGTTCTTGCTACAAATAACAAAATTAAAATTCTGAAACAAAAATGATAAGCTAAACTCATAAAATAATAACTAAATATTTTTGAATAATACTATCCCTACTAGAATAAATCGAAATCGAAACTACTATTTAGATCAATACAATTTGAAATACTATTATCAGTAACGTGCGTAAAAATTGGTGGTTCTGAAGTTGTTCCATTGTCATTCTCGCACGCACGACTCGAATTGCGTTGCAAACTTGCTTCAACAATTTCAAATTGTGAAGGATCCCGCCTCGTAGAACTTAATGCCTTTCTCTTTTTCGTGGTTCTACCTTTATGAGCTTTTATTATTGGTTCAAATAAAACCTCTTGTTCATTTACCAGTTTGTTGATTGTTCTTTCGGCCATATCCCTTTTATCAATGGGCCACTCTTGGTACTTCTCATGAAAATTATTAAGTAACTCCACCATACGATTACTACCTTCATTTTGAGTGTTAGATATATTCCATTGTCTAGTATCAATTCGCAAATGAGAATGCACTTGATCAAGAGAAATTACCATGTTCTTCCAATTTCTCATTTTTTGGCTACATGGAAGACCCATTGTTCGTGTAAACCGTCCCGTGCAAATAGGTGTTAAGGTGCCATTTTTTGCCTTTTCATACTCCTGGTATATCTTGTTCAACGCAAATAAGGACACATGAAATAATAAAATTTTGAAAGCCGGAATATTACAATTGAGTGGCACTCGAATTAGTTCACTTGAAAGACGCGTCTAAATTCAAATAAAACAAATAAAAATGTTAGATGATAGACAAAGTTATTATAACAAAAATATACAAATTGAATATTGTAAATGAATACCTTAATTTCATGAAACTCATTGTCAACTGCCAAGCATAGTTTGGTTTTTACTTCTTTAAAGTTACCTACAGAAACTTGTAGGTATTTTTTGAGTTTTGCATGAGCTCCTTCGACTCTTGATGTTACTCTATTGTTCAGATGTAAATAATTATTCGTCCATGCATGAACAAACATGTTACTCCATGATAACCAATTCTTTCTTATATACTCTATAACATCTTTCTTGTCATCATATGCCAATACAAGATCATGCCAATTAAGTATGTATTCATTCTCGGTTTGTGAATACACCACTTTATTCCAACAAGATAAAAAAATTTCCCAATTTTCGTTTGTATTAAAATGACTTTTACAATTTGCAACTATATTTTTTTCTACATGCCACAAACAAATGAGATTTTTTGTTCTTGGAAAAACAATTTGTATGGCATTGACCAAAGCTCTTTCTCTATCGGTAACAATAACAGAAGGTTGAATCGCTTGACCTAAAACCCTTTTGAACATCTCCAAAGCCCACACATAATTTTCTTCATTTTCTCTCTCGAGAAATGCAAAACATGAACTAAAAGAAGTATTAAAGCATGAAACTCCAATAATATCAAGCAGTGGCATCTTATATTTATTAGTTTTATATGTGCTATCCATAAGAAAGACATTTGTAAAATTTTGATTTAACATAACTGACCGGGGGTGTGAAAAGAACACACGCGTAAGACGACCTACGTCGTCTTTCTGAAAATTATATGTGAATCCATTTTGGCCAAGTTCTTCAAACAAAGCTTGAATCATCGTCCGATCCCCTAAGTTGACCTTGCGAATTTTTGCTTTCGCGTTGTAAATTGTTCTAGCGGTGGCGGTATGATTGGGATTATCTTGTCGCAATGAAGATAAAATTTGTCTTGGTTGGATTCCGGAATTAGTCATATGCTCTATCGTTTTCATAGCATTTGACGGTAATCGCTTGAATAAAGGGTGCCCGCAAATATCAGAAGATGGATCATGATTATGAGATGAATTATTCAGTTGGACAACCCACAAACCATCATCACATTTTTTTCCACTTATTTTGAATGGACAATTTATAAGATGGCTTGTCGTGTTCTTTTGGCGATTCTTGAGTAATATGCCCCGAGTATTTCGGTATTGCCCACCTCTATCACATCTTAAATACACATATTTTTCTTTAGAACTCTCAATCGCCAAAACATAACCCTCTTTTGCATAAAAATCTCGAACAGTTTCAAGCAATTCGTCACGAGTGTTAAACTTAGAAGATAGAAGATTCATCTATTTCAAAAAGTAAATGAAATTAATTTAACAGCAAATAATTATAAACAAACACAAATAATTATAAATAAACAAAATTTAATTATCAATATATAATTATAAATAAATTTACTTCAATGAAAAAGAGTTAATAATCATAAGAAAACAAACAGATAATTATATATATACCTTTGTATAATCTTGGAAGCTTGTAATATAATTTACAGATAACAGATAGTAGAGTAATTTAGCGCACAAAATTTAGAGCAGGTTGATGTGGATTTGTTCGAGGTCAATAATTCGTAATGGACTTGTAGTATTTATTTGTAATTTGAAAACCAATTAATCTTTTATAAAGGGCATGAAATATTATTTATTGATATGAATCTGAAAAAAATTAAGAAAATATCATAATTGTTATACATGCCCAGATAATATGAATATATTATTTTATTAAAGTTAAATAATATATTAAATCACGTGATAAAAGGAATTATTTTGGCAGTTTTCTTATTGTCTTGAAAAAATATTCTTTGCAAAAATGTTATCTTCTTGATTCATGTCAATTAAATGGAGAAATATTATAAATGGAAAGTATCAATATTTTCTTTGACAACTAGCAAATATATTCATAAGGGTAAAATGGTAAATTCACTTAGTCATTTCCTGCAACAATAAATCTAATTCCTGTCCGAATCAGCTCCCTTTTTTTTCATCGAACTTTAGAAGTGAGATAGACGTATGGATCAATACTGATTCGGAACGCATTGATTGGTCTAAGGATAGTTTGATTGCGTTCAGTCGCTAAAACTAAATGATTGACATCCCAATAATCAGAAATATAAAACTATGTATCTCAAAGTAAAAATGTTCATAAAATTGGGTTCATTAGCCATTTTTTTTTTTCTATTTGTGTTTCTTTTTAAAAAACAAAAAAATAAATGTTGTTTATTTAATTTCATTTTCCTGCATTTTCTATGATAACATTTTTTAGTCTAATTGGACAAAACATTGAAAAAGAATTAGTAATCATTTCCATTCTAGGTCAATGAATCCCAACAGGTATTTATATGATTTCCTAGAGATATCATACATTACTTTTTATAAAAACATAGATTATATTAAAATCGTGTACATCTCAAACACTAATCTAAAGAGTGTAAATACTTGCGAACTAGCAATATTTACAATACTTTTGCATAAATATACATAAATAAATACACCATAAAACCATCCTTCTCTACCCCCCTCAAGTTCTCTAAATATATACAACTACTTGATAAAAAAAAAGCAATGCCGAATCCCTCCTTTTAAACAAATAATGGAGACAACTCGACACTCCGAACTGGACGTAAATGCTACTTATGAGGGGTAAAGGACATCTCCATTAACAACACGAAATGGAGATGCGTAAACCGAACTTTTTTAACTACTAATTTATCAACAGCCTTCCTCGCGCGTATAATCCGGAGAAAGAGACGCGCATTTCTCGTTCATGTGAGCATACGGCTCCATCGTATTAAAATTCGGCAATTCCATCCTGTATTTTCCCAATATTTGACAATACGGCATTTTTACCGTATCGTCCTCGTTACACCAATCTGGTAATCTCGTCAGATTATCCTCGAAGAAATTCAACGAATACGCATCCTTAACCTATACAAAACACAAAACACAAAAATATTTTAACACAAAATTAATTTACCAAACTAAATTATTAAAAACTTACAGTGAATTCAGTAGCTTGAATGGACTTTGTCAAATTTCCAAAAAGACCCGCAGCTTTATACATCTCCAAAATGAAAACCACACACGAAGTGGATTTTCCATCGCTATAAACCCAACTATCTTTTTCTGGAATCGTCAACAATTTTTCAAAAGATATTCCCAATCTCTCCGACTCCACTATTATCTCCGATAAATCCAAATCCTAAATCACAAAAATCAAATTTTAACAATTTCACAAAAAAAAAAAAGAGTTTCTAATTTTTTTTAACAAACCGAAGTGTTGAGTCTTTTATTCAAAGCTTCGTTCCACATATTCGCCGCATATGCCGGTTGTATATGACTCCACATCGTCATCATCGACGCAACCTACATTATACCATTATTAAATTAAAACTCCAAAATATAAATTATAAATAAATAAATTTAAAAAATACGTACGACATGAGCATCTATAGGAGGGGGATAATTATCGGTGAGAGTATCGATCCAACTAAAAATCATGTTATGATACCCATAAGGAATCCCCGACATATTTTTCGCGTACGCCCACGCGGCCGTCGCGTTAAACTTCTCCCGCATTTCCGAGTTCAATTGCAAAAGGGCGATATGGGGATCCGAATCGTCTTCGTGTTGCTCCGCCGCCCACCACTCCTCCCACGACAACACCGCAATCACATCCTCCCCCTAAATAAAACAAAATAACTTAAAAATAATGCACGGGCATTTTTGTAATTTTGTTATTTTCAACCTCTTCATTTTCGTGGCCGGATTCGGCGATCCAAAGATTGCCATCGTCGTCTTTAAGACAAACGGCGGTGTGACCCGCGTAGGCACCGGTGACCCATTTCTCTAAAGTTTCAAAACCGCCCCACCTCCCTTTAATTTTTGAAATCGCCAAAAAGTCCCCGGAATGAATGTCCGAGACGTTGATTTCCGAGACCCACGGTTCGGGTCTTTGATCGAAAGTGGCGCCCATGTGTTTTTTTAAAAACGCGAGGTTCGAACTCTCGCCCCAACCCGTGTTGCTGAACAAGGGGAACACGTCCCACATTGCTTTTATCGTGCCTAACATTCCTGATTTCATTAGAAATATCGACACGCCGTTATGTTTCACCTACAAAAAAATAATATTAATTGTTTAGAGTGGAATATAATTCAAGTTAATGAGGAGTAGGGATTACGAATTCGTATTCTTTGAGGTTGACCCATTGTTTGATGTCGAGAGTGTGTTCGCGAGATACGAAATAATAATCCCATGTGACTTGGTACGGTGTGGCGAAGATGTATAGGTCCATGCAGGTCCAGCTGTGTGCTTTGCTCACCTATGAATTTTGAAAGAAAAAATTAAGAAGTTGACTTTGTAAAGGATAATTATTTGGGGATCGATTGCGTTGTTGGAGTGTAATTAGGGATTAACTGAGGGTCAATTGGGTCTAATTTGAGTTCAATTTTGAAACAGAAGACTGGTATTTTCAAAATTTACCGTAATATGGATAGTTCCACCGCCAAATTCGGTGCCGCTTTCATTGTGGAACTCGAGATGAGCCTGGTTCTCGTAAAAGCAAGCGCCTTTCCACTCGACAGTGTTCTCGGAAGAAGAAACGGAGCCGACGAAGGTGGGTAACAAGTCAACTGCACTCGAGAGAGACTTGAGGATGGGAAAAGAGATTGCATGAGGGAGGAGAGGTAGCAAATCAATTGGGCGAAAAGGGGTTTTCAGAAAAGAGGAAATATCGTAACTTTGGATGTTCGAAGGTGGTAAGATGTACAGAGAGAAGATAAAAAGGAGAGAGAAGAGGAGAGGCAGGAAGAGAAGCTTGGTATTTTTCTTCATGGTGTGTTGTGTGTGTTACAAACTTACCAGTAGTGGAGAAAGAAACTTAGAAGGAACGAGTTATTAGTAGATGATGATGATAAATATGCACTGAGAACCTTGAGTTTTCGGAAATAGTAGAAAATAAATATGCACCGAGGTCCTTGGGTTTTCTGAAATTAGTGATATTGTTTAACTAACTTAAACAATAAAAATATCTCATTGATTTGATCATGTTCTTCATTGAGTGTATCTTTAAAATAGAAGATAAAGATAATTATTTAGTCAAACGAATAATGAGAGAGAATTGTGAATTTGTGATGGAGATTACTTGGAGTCGCACACAAACTATATGGTTTGTTTACTCGACACGTTGGCCTTGCTTTGTCAAAGCAGGCCAAATTATTTATATAATTGTGTTTAAAATAAATTGAAATCAAAGAAGGCCAACAATTTGGGTAAGTGTTTTGGATAAAATTTCAGAAATTAATTTGGATTTAATTTAATTGTATATGCAAATATATGCTATATAATATTGTCATTTTGAATAGGTATTTTGAATAAATATATCAAACAGTAGTAAATATAAAAAAAAAACTCTTAAAAGTATAGAATTATTTATATTTTTGTCTTTTCAGACCCAGGAAAACCTGAATTTTCTATGTATAACATTGCTTTTTGGAGACATTTTCAAAAAAACCCTAATTTTTTTTGGATTTATCAAAAATTTCCTAACTTATAGATTAGTTCAAAAATTCCCTAAATTTTTTTTGGATTTATCAAAAATTTCCTAACTTATAGATTAGTTCAAAAACTCCCTAGAATTGAGTTGAATTTTTTTCAAAAGTTAACTTTAACGTTCCATCCAAAAAAAAATTTTGAACAAAAATATCCTTATTGGTTTATTTTATAAATTCTTTTATTCAATATAAATTAATGAATACACAAATAACTTAAATATTTCACGTTATCATATTTAAAAATGGTTCATGATAATATTTCACAACTCGCTATTTTATTTTACTATTTACGATACATAAAAATTATTGTTTTATTAAATAAATACTATTTCGTATTACATTTTTAATGGTTTACATAAAATAATTTTATACAGAATATTATAGAATAAATTATAGAATAATATAATAAATATCATAATATAATATTATGAAATATTATATTGTAAAATATTATTTATTTATTGATTTATAGAATAAATTGTGGGGTATTTTGGTCGAAAAATAATAATTTGGATGGAATGTTAAAAATAACACTAGCAATGGTAAAAAAAAATTCAATTCAATTTCAACAGGGCTGACCCAACTATGTTAAGGGCCCGAAGCTAATTTTTTTGAAAATAACCTTTAAATTAATTATTAAAAAAATTAAGATTCACATGTGATTGTGTAGTTTCTTGGTTAAGGTTCTTGAATTTTTTATATAAATCCAAGGTTTCAATCTCGTCAGATCATTTTTTTTTCATATTTTCCTTGTATTTAAAAAAAAATTAAAATCCAAGGTTTCAATCTTAGAGAGTCTAGAGACATATCATTTTAGTTATTATTTCTAAAGAAATGATTTATGCGTCATAATGTGAATTTTTTAATTTAACTCATCATATGAAATATAAGCACGTCACTTATAATTCTCCAGAGCAAAAATCCAAATCGTAATTTAAATATTATTATTTAATGTTTAATATTATAACTATCAGTAATGCAACACATAAATATTTACTTTATAAATAAATATTTAACGTACAAGTTTAAGATATATTTAAAGTGAAAAGTAAAAAACATTTCGTACGTTCACGAGACTTGCAAGAATAGTTTTGGATCGTCTTGTTATTTATGGCTCTACTTACATAAATGGATGCTTAATGTCTTTACATAAATGTTTGATACAAAATGGGGACCCAGTCATTAAATGCAAAGAGGCCCACGACAATTTTTTGCTTATCATTCGATGAGATTCAGATTTTATTTTTGTAGAAAATCCAAAAATGGGTCTATTTTAATGATGAAACACAAAATATTTAACTACGCAACAAGGACTATAATTTTTAAGATTTCAACATTTAGCAAGCATTTTTTAAGGCCCAAAATAAATTTCTTTGATATTGAGAGGTTGAAGTGGAAATGTTGTACCAGGCCTGCAGTAATTTTCATGTTGGTACAGAAAGATAACTGCAATTTTGTCTGCAAATTTAGTGGCCTTGTTTAAATTGAGGAAATTTACTCAAACTAGCACATGATTACCCAGTTTCACAGTCATTGCTGTTTTGAACGTGACTATTCAATTTTACTCGACAAAACAAAATAGTCACTTTTCTGGAGCATGGAAGTTTTCTCTTTTGGTTTGTGTTTTCAATCAAACTACAAATACTTTCGTGATATTTTCATTAGGGGAATTTTTGGGATTTGTCCAAAATTCCTTAAAAATTAAATATTATTCTTCAAAAACTTTCTACTATAGTTAACTTTAACATTCAATCTAAATTATTTTTTTTGTACCGAAATATCTTTCACAACTTATTTTGTAATTGAATTTATCCTATGAATTAATTAATAAAAAATATTTTATGATATTATATTATGATATATATATTATACTATCCTATACTTTTTGTATGATTTTTTACATAAAATTATTTCATGTGAAAAATTAAAATCGTAATATGAAATAGTATTTATCTAATAAAATAATACTATATATATTATAAATAGTAAAATAAAAAATTGAGTTGTAAAATATTATCATAAACCATTTTTAGTATAATAATGTGAAATATTTAATTTATTTATATATTTATTAATTTATATTGAACAAAAGAATTTATAAAAAAAAATAATAAGGTTTTTTGTCCAAAAAAAGAAAAATTGGATGTAATGTTAAAACTAACACTAGTAGGGGTTTTTTAAAGAACTAAATTTAATTTTTAGGGTTTTTTTAAGTAAGATAAAAGTTAGGGGGTTTTCGACAAATCCCAAAAAAATTAGAGAGTTTTTCAAAAAAATTCCTTTCATTAATTTATGCAATTTCTCCTCTTTGGTAAGAATAGTGACTAGTTCTAAATGGAGCATATGTGGCCAAACAATGGTTGTACAATTTTCTTGTCCGTTTTATCTTTCAAATACATATACCACTAATATTCGGATAAGAATTCATTTCGAATAATATATGAATATGAATATGATTAGGATATTTTATAGTATACAAATACGATCGAATTTTGGATATCGGTAATAATTATTATACCTCCAATTATATTATTTCCTAAAAAAAATCCAATAAAAGAATAAAAAAAGGTCATTGCAAATATTAAATTTTGTCCTAAATATTACCTTATAAAATTATAAATATTATTGATATATAAATGAATATTATTAAGCCAACCGTTAGATATTTTAAATATTTACTTCATCGAAATATTTAGGTAGTGTCGATAAAAAACAATAATAAAAATACACAAGCATATATAAAAAAAACAAAATGCGATGATACATACATAGGGATGTCAATGGTTCGGATATTATCCGAACCGACCCGTATCCGAATATTTAAAAAATTACCCAAATCCAATCGGATCCGGTTCTGACCCGTATCTGATTTTTCGGATCCGGATCCGGATATAGGACAGCATTAATCAGTCGGATCCGGATACGGATCCAGATATGATCCGGATCCGTATTTTATCCCGAAACAGGTACCCTTTTCCACATAAATATTTCACAACTTTTCATGCTTTACAGACATCCAATAAAATGTTTTTAATGTACATTCACAACTATGCTTAAAGGGCCTGCATAAATGCATGTCGAGCCTATGTATTTATAGTAAAAATTGATAAGGTACATTTATAATATAGAAATAGTGGGACAATGTCACCTATCAATGTTCCGGTCAAATAGAAATTTTAATCAATAACAGGCTTTGTTCAGTTTTTATTATGGGCTTTTATTTATTTATTTATCTTATTAAATCTTGGGATTGTTTAGTGAAATAATTAATATATAATGTTTGTATTTGTTTTAAAGTTTATAAAAAAATTCAAATATATATAATTATTTTTTTCTCTTTTAAACCTGTCTACGTTGGGATTTTTTTTTATTATGATCATGGAAGCAAAAATTCAAGTCTATATAAAAATTCCTAACTAAAAATAATTATTTGAGTTCTAAAAATAATAACATATACCACATCAATAATATCCGTTTTAATATCTGAATATGACCCATATCCGTATCCGTATCCGACAATATCCGAGCCATATCCGTATCCGTTTACTATCCGAACCGTATCCGAAAAAAAATATGGATATGGATCTGGTATGATCACTATCCGAACCGTATCCGAACCGTTGACACCCCTAACATACATGAGTAGTATTAATAAGAAATCTACTATTTGTCCAGTCATCATTTAATGAATGTAATGACCATTAAACTAGGGATGTCAATGGGTTGGGTAATACCCGTGCCCGACGGGTATCCGATCCGGGCGGATCGGGTAATACCCGATTAAGCCTACCCGCGGGTCGGGTATTACCCGATTAAAAAATACCCGGCACGGGTACGGGTAGGATATGGGCGAGGTCGTACCCGACCTGTGGGTATACCCGATCCGAACCCGGTCCTTAATAATCATAGTTATATTAATATTTTAATCTATTTTTTCTACTTTTCTTTATTATACAATTTTCTTTTATTTTATTTTATTTGTTTAGTAAATAAAACTATAATAAATAAATTCCTAGATTCATGTTTATTTATTTATTTTTTTACAGTTATTTCACGTTTCTACCAATTTTAGTTTCATAAAATAATTTCTACTTAAAAATATTTGTTGTGTATTTTGTGATATTATTATGTTATGTGGTAATATTTTAATTTGAAAAAATATATTTTTCATTAGTATATTTTAATGTTTTGTATATATTTAGGTATGGATAAAAATCCCCGTGGGTAATCCGAAAACCCACGGGTAATAAACGGGACGGGTAAAATTACCTATTTAGTTGACGGGTCGGGTATGGATGTTACCCGATTAAGATGGGTAAGGGTATGGGTGAGCCTATACCCGAACCCGAACCCGACCCATTGACATCCCTACATTAAACCAAATTAAAAAATAAAGAAATTTAATTGATCAAATTAAAACATTAGAAATTTCATTAAATTTTTAATAAAAGATAAAGAACCAAAAATATTTTTTTTCTATTAATAACCGGATTTTATGTGTATTTGTATTTTGATACGAATATTATTTATATCCATACAAATCATCGTTTACTATATCCATACTGTTCAGATACGCATATTTTTATTAGAGTACAAATACGAATAGTAGTGAAACAAAATCTCAACAAAAACCAATCAGAATATCTGATCTGTATCTGAAGCTCACCTGACAGATTTTTATTGGATGTATGAGTTGGTTAAAGGATGGGCTTTGTCGAAATTAATTTTTGGCCATGGTCAGGCCATTAAATTTTATGGTCTTTAAGATTATTTATATTTTATAAGTTTATCTAATTTAAAAATAAGTAGGAACTAATACTAATAAATTAGGGAAGTACTATGTTGACTTTTTTGAAATTGTCTTAAACCATTATTCTGTCAATTCAGTTAATCTCACTTCAATAGCAAGTAAATTCAGCTAAAATGACTTGTCTCCTTCCTCTCTTGATCTCATCCCTTTTCCTACTTACTAAAATCCCTCATGCTCGCGCATTAATCGGTTCTTCTTGCTCATTATCTAACTACACCGCCGGAAGTCCTTTCCAGTCCAATCTCAACCAGCTCCTCTCGATTCTCCCTCGAAATGCCGCAGAAAACGCCGGTTTCAACAACTCCTCTTTCGGGACCGGCAAAACTCGAGTCTATGGACTCGCCATTTGTTTCGCAGATGTCAATGCGACTGCGTGCAACGACTGCTTGGCCAAAGCCCCCTCTGGTATTATAAATAATGTTTTTTCACATCATATCATTTTGATACGTAAGTACGTAACTATTCAATCGAAAATGTGCATGGATCAGGTATAATCAAAGCATGTCCTATCAGCACGGCTGCAGATATTATGTACGACTCGTGCGCTCTTCGCTACTCGGATCATGATTTCTCTCATGCTGAGCTTATAACCATGCTTACTTGCGCCCCGCACGATACGGATATTACGCCGGATAAATTACCCGACCCGAAAGAGTTCAAAATTATATTACAACAATTAATGCATGACCTAGCGGTTAACGCGTCGGTGTCATCTCTAAAACTGGCTACTGGTGTGGTTGAATATATGTCGACACAGACTATATATACGGGCTTGTACAATGTGCGAGAGAATTGGAGCCTGCTCAGTGTGAGAAGTGCATTAACGAAGCATTCGCGTTTGTAGGAAATTGTAGTGACGAGACGGTTCGAGGTGCCGGTGTCATGACGCCAAGTTGTTATTTGAGTTTGAGATATGAATTTCATCCTTTTTATGTGATATCAGAAGCTAAGGCTCCATGGAAAAGTAATGGAGGTGGAGGTAAGTGTTAATTTTGTTAGAAATATAATTAAAGTTGACTTGATCAAAATGGCCTTGCTTGTTCGGCAATAAATTGAGTTTACTTTCCAATTGGCCATGTGACTGGATTGGATTGGATCGGATATTGTGATTTTTTATGCCAAGGTTTTTCCATTACTTCTTTTAGGAAGGGAATTATAATTTTTTTTGCAAGTACTATTTTTCTTTGATGTATCATTTATCCTCTTGATTATTGTATGTTCATTGTTTTCTATGTTTTTTGCAGGTAAGAAGGGTATGTTACATAAGATATTATTTATCATCCTTGTGTCCTTGTGTACTTCCATGCTCCTCTTAAGAAGGAAAAAAATCAAAATCAATTTCAATTTTCAACTTCTAAAAATAATTGTAAAGCAAGTTTGTCCATGCATGCTACAAATGTTATTTTAATTGTAACAAGATAAGATTCTTATTTATGTATAATAAACCATTTTTAGTATAATAACGTGAATTATTTAATTTATTTATGTATTTATTAATTTATATTGAATAAAAAAAATTATTAATAATTTTTAATAAGGTTTTTTTTTCCAAAAAAATTTCCAAAAAAAGAAAAATTAGATGGAATATTAAAATTAACACTAGTAATGAGGTTTTGAAGAATTAAATTTAATTTCTAGGGAATTTTTGAAATAGTCTAAAAGTTAGAGGTTTTTTTTGACAAATTCGCAAAAAAATTAGGAAAAAATTCAAGAATTCTCCTTTCATTTATTTATGCAATTTCTCCTCTTTGGTAAGAATAGCGACTAGTTCTAAATGGAGCATATGTGGTCAAATAATGGTTGGTACGATTTTTGTATCCGTTTTATCTTTCAAATACATATACCACTAATATTCGGATACGAATTCATTTCGAATAATAGATTAATGGGTATGATTAATGAGTATGATTTCATTGAATAATGATTAATGGTTAATGAATAATAGATTAATGGGTATGATTTCATTGAGTAATTTAATATTTTTCAAATTTGTTACGTCATCGCTCAAATCAACTAAAAAAAATGCCACGTCACTGTTGATTCAAATTTCCGGTTGTTTGATTATCTCAAAAATAATGTCGATATTACTAACAAAATCTATCGAGAATGGTGTATATGATACATAGGTACAAAATGCAATAAGAAGAACAAGATGTCGATGAATCGCAAAGAAGATCAAGACGTAGAAGAATCACAAAGAAGATCAAGACGTAGAAGAATCATGGAATCAAGACATCGAAGATTCCGCAAGTTGGGGTATCAATATAATCACCAAAACACAGTATAGGTATCCCTAAACTTGTTTATGTATGATTAAGCTCAAAATAAAAGTCAAATAAATATATTCGAAATCCTGAATTGATATAAAAGGCTGAAATAAGGATGTCCGTTACAACGGAACTCAGTGTCCGTTATAACGGACATGCTCGTCCTATTCAAGAATGAAAACACAGTACAGTCCGTTACAACGGATTAACCAATCCATTATAACGGACTTCAGCAAAGCGTTGCAACGGAATAATGTCCGTTACAACGCTAATTAAATTCAAACTTGAAGGATGTCACAGAAGTATGTTCGTTACAACGGACATATATGTCCGTTATAACGGACATTGAACTCGCTTCAGTACAATACCCTTCTTTTCATGTCCGTTGTAACGGATTAACCAATACGTTACAACGGAATGCCACTATACGTTGTAACGGAACTTACTCCGTTATAACGGGAATTAATCTCGAACTGAAGAGAAGTTTTCAGTATGATGTCCGTTGCAACGGACATGTCAGTTCGTTGCAACGGACTACATAACACAGACTTCCGTTATAACGGACATACATTCCGTTATAACGGAATGTGGAAAAATTCGAATATAACAGCCATAACGGCTAATTTGACTTATGGTCCATTGTAACGGACATGAAGTTCGTTATAACGGACTATGCGAAAAATGCAAGTTCTGGGAAGGGTCTATGTGTTCTATAAATAGAACATTTCCCTTATTTCTCTCTCCAACTTTGATAATCTTATTTCCACTCTAAAAAGAGAGAATACTTGAAAAATCATTTGAGCTCATAATCTTCTAAACATTCTTAGAGATTATTTCCTTCCATTCCTCCACCAATACGATTCCCAACTTGCGTGACCGATCACGTTTAGTTCGTATTAGAAGTGTAATAGGCTAGCATCAAGAGTGTAAAGCCCGCTAGAGATTGATAGAAAAACGTGTAAATCAATCTCGGCAAAACCTTGTAAGAGTGATTCGGGAATTCAATCGAAAGCCGAAAAAGGCGCAAGACATCTCCGGAGACGTAGGTACTTGTATTCAATCGAATCGGTCGATTGAGCAAGTAGACGGTGAGTTAAAGCTACAAAGCAACCACCTACCGAACTCCGTTATCAAATATCGCGTGTTCAAAGTGTTCGGTATTTTCTTAATTTCAATTATATCATTTTAGCTTCCGCACTAATTTAGAATCGGTATACCATAATCGAAAATTATACACTAGAATTACCTATTCACCCCCCTCTAGGTTAGAATTAACCAACAATTGGTATCAGAGCGAAATACTAATCGTCTCTTTGCGTAAATTGACAACTTGTATACGATCATGACCAACAATACCGTTCCCAAAATGCAACTTACCTATCCCGAAAAATTGGATGGTAAAAATTGGAATATTTGGAAACGGTGCATGCTTAATGTATTCACCATTCAAGGGCTAAGATCGGTCGTAGAAGAGGGTTTCGTATTCACTACTATTACCGGGGCCGACGGTAAAGAGACTTTAACATCCGAGGCCTCAATTAATGAAACCTCCGATATATATGCCCAAAATTTGATTCTCACCAACATGGTAGGATCACTATCCGTCTTAGTAGATGGATGTGACACTTCTTATAAAATGTGGCGTGCTCTCCTCAATCGATTTGAAGGAAACGATCAAATGAAGAGAACCAAACTAATGGGACTTGATCAACAATTTGATAGTTTCCGGATGATCGAGGGTGAATCCGTAGATGATATGTACACTAGGATGAATCATATCAAAAACGGATTCACCGCTCTTGGAGAGTCCCTAACAAATTCTCGAGTTGTAGGTAAATTGATTCGAGCAATGCCAACTAGTTGGGAGACTCTACGAGTGGCCTTGGAGACATTGATGGCTACCCAAGACATGTCACCCGAAGACTTGGTAGGCTATTTTCGAAATTTCGAAGCCCGTCTCAAGCAACTCAACCAAGAGAATCCTTCGACATCACGCCCTAAAGCCATCGCATTACCCGTAGTGGATGCTAGTGACGATGAGAGTGAAATCGCTCTCTTGGTAAGAAAATTTCGTGAATTTAGGTCACACGAGAGGCGGTTCAACGACAACCGCAAACGACAAAACTTGAAGCCATATTGCTTTGAGTGCAACAAGAAGGGTCACACAATCGAGACATGTTGGACCCTTCATCCCGAACACGCTCCTTGGAACAAAAAGGATGACGAGCGTAAAGATAAGGAAAGGCGCGAACCTCGACATGAAAGGCGACGGGAAGACAAAGGTCGCGACGAACGACACAAGGACAAAGGTAAATATTTTGAAAAGAAAAAGACATATAAAGCTCATGTAGGAAGATGGGGAGAATCGGATGCGTCAAGCATCTCATCCGACTCGGAGGGCAACTCAGACCATGAGACCGCAAACCTCGCGTTAATGGCGGAAATTACTCCATCGGTAGACGAAGTTGTGGAAAGAGCAATTCAAGCAATGCTTCTCCAACGAGCACCAACATCGGAACCCCATGTGCATCACTCTACAAGAGTCACCTCTCTCGCCTCTACGTCAAGCTCATCACATGATCTAGGTCATGAGGTATATCTCAAACCCGTAATTAAGTCAATAGAGCAAACCTCAAATTCATTTTCCTCATTTGAATTCAACTCGAACTTAGAAATTGAATCCCTCGACGCACTCTTAAGAGATGTCGATGAACCTTGTCAAAATGAGGGTAAGATTGAGAGCACGATACTAGCTCTCAAGACAAAGGTAGCTTCTCTAGAATTATCGGTTAGATCGTACCAAGCCCAATTGAACGAATTTCAATGTTTTTCAAAATGTGAATGTCAATCTCTTAAAAGCGAGATATCACACCTAAAAGTCGAACTTCAAAATTCAAAGGTTGAAAATGAATCCTTGAAGAGGGCTTGTGCATCTATTGCACCTAGCACTCCTTCATTGGATGAAGTTTTGAAAGGGTCATTAATGGGACAAAAGCCCAATGACAAATCCGGTTTAGGATTTAAGAAGGATAACGGTAATAAACCCGGTCCTTCCAAATCCAAAAATAAAAAATCAAAATGGTAGAACAATCGAACACATAATCACGGAAATGCTTCAATGTACCGTGACTATAACAAGGGTAAAAGTGTAAAAATGGAAAAACATAAAAATGTTAGAAATAATAATAGGAATAATCATTTTACACAACATACACCCCATAGACGTAACAATTTGGGACGATCCGATTGCTTGTTCAAACGGGGACCAAATGGTTATTTCTACGAGGTGAATCACCACACCGAAGCAACATATCAAACAAGGGCTCCCAAATATTACAACAACACACAAAAACATTTTCAAACAAATAATTTTGCCAAAGCGATCAAACCGGTAATTCAACGGAGAGGTTACTCAAACCAACTCTCGAATCATTTTGTCAAGAGTTCTGAAACCATCAACAAACCAACGATTGCATTTTGCAATTATTGTTGTAAATTAGGACACATCTCCACTAGTTGTGATCTACGCAATCCAAAACTCAAATCAAACCTTGTATGGATGCGTAAAGATAGACACACAATGAGTCCCTCCACCTCATACGGTGTTGGACCTAAAAAGACATAAGTCATGTGTGACAACTCTCTCCCTCATCCTACTACCATAAGCCAAATATTGAGGGGGAGTATGAGTATAAGAATTCATATTAGAGTAATTTCCTTTTCACTTTAAACTAATATGGATTTCTTGTAGATGTGTCTAAGTTCTTCAAACAAGTCATCGAAATGGTGTCTAGATAGTGGTTGTTCTAGACACATGACCTGGAACCAAGAAATGTTCAAATCTCTCAAACCCTTAAAGGGAGGAGACGTAACTTTCGGAGGTAACCAAAAAGGTAAAATTGTGGGTATCGGTTCTATAGGGACCACTAATTGGACTCTAGAAAATGTCTACCTTGTGATAGGACTAAAACATAATTTAATTAGCATAAGCCAATTATGCGATGCCGGTTATTGTGTAAAATTCGATCAATCATCGTGCTTAATTGATCGAACTTTAGACAATACTACGGTGTGCAAAGGAACCCGACATGGAAACTTGTACTACTTCGATTTTGAATCCTTCGTGCCGGGAATCCATTGTCTCACCGCATCGGAATCAACTTCACGATTGTGGCATAGGAGACTAGGCCACATATGCATGGAGACGATTCACCGGTTATCCAAAAAGGAACTCATTAGGGGTTTGCCATCACATAAACTCAAATTGGAGGGACTATGCGATGCGTGTGAAAAGGGTAAGCACACGAAGTCCTCCGGTTTCAAATCCAAAGATACCATCACGACCAATCGACCACTCCAACTCATTCATCTCGACCTTTGTGGACCAATGAGCGTCTCGAGTCTAGGTAATAAAAGGTATATGTTCGTAATTGTTGATGATTATTCACGTTTTACTTGGGTATATTATTTACTTCACAAAAGTGAAACTTGTGACATATTCATCAAATTTTGCACGAGTGTTGAAAATGAAAGAAACGCATCCATTATTTCAATTCGTAGTGATAATGGAGGTGAATTCAAAAATGCAAAGTTTGATGAGTATTGCCACACTAAGGGATATATACGTGAATTTTCCGCTCATCGCATACCTTAACAAAACGGTGTAGTTGAGCGTAAAAATCGAACGTTAATTGAACTTGCTCGTACCATGCTAAATGAGCATCCTTCTCCAAAATACCTTTGGGCCGAAGCGGTTAACACCGCGTGTCATGTCGTAAATCGACTTAGCCTAAGGCCATTTTTGAAGAAAACGCCCTATGAGCTATGGTATGGGAGAAATCCGAATATCTCATATATGAGAGTATTTGGATGTAAAAGTTTCATTTTAGATGAATCAAATAATATAGACAAACTTGATCCAAAGTCACTTGAGGGAATTTTTGTTGGATATTCAAGTACAAGTAAAGCTTATCGGATTTACATAAAATCCTCACGTATAGTGTGTGAGTCCGTACACGTGCATTTCGATGAAACTAACAAAGAAGCTGAGGAAGGTATTCAAAATGTAGGTACTCAAGAAGAAGAAAATGAAGAGGTACCTCAAGGATCCAAATCACTCGAGCGAAGATTTTTCGACATCACTCTTGATGAAGTGGAAAATCAAATAGATCATGAAAATCAAGAGGAAGAAGAAGTGGAACCTCACTACCAAATTCCCGAAGTCCTTAGGGAGGTATCGGCGCATCCTCTCTCTAACATCGTAGGAGACCCAAGGGAAGGTGTTAGGACTCGGTCTCGGATTCACAACTACGTAGCTCATTGTGCTTAACTCTCACATATCGAACCGAAATCATTCAAAGAGGCCAACAACGACGATGATTGGATCTTGGCCATGCAAGAGGAGTTAGAGCAATTTGAGAGAAATCAAGTATGGACCTTGGTACCAAGACCAACGACAAGGTCCATAATCGGCACTCGATGGATCTATCGAAACAAGCTAGACGAGCACGGAAACGTAGTACGAAACAAGGCGAGACTTGTAGCTCAAGGTTTCAAACAACAAGAAGGTATTGACTTCGAAGAAACGTTTGCTCCCGTCGCTCGTTTGGAATCGATACGACTACTCTTGGCTTACGCCGCCATCGAAGGGTTCACGCTTTATCAAATGGATGTGAAGAGTGCGTTCCTAAACGGGGAAATTGAAGAAGAAGTTTACGTCGAGCAACCCCCGGGATTCAAAGATCCAAAATACCCGAATCACGTGTGTAAGCTTTCGAAATCCCTATATGGGTTGAAACAAGCCCCTCGAGCATGGTATGGGCGTCTATCAACCTTCTTATTATCTAACGGATTCGAGCGCGGTAAAACCGACACTACACTCTTCACACGTAAAAAGTGAGACTCTATTTTGCTTATTCAAATTTATGTCGATGATATTATATTTGGATCTAGTGACCCGGCACTCGCCGAAGAATTTTCAATTCTTATGCATAGTGAATTCGCCATGAGCATGATGGGGGAGCTCACATTTTTTCTCGGACTTCAAGTCAAACAATCATCCAAGGGAATATTCGTAAACCAATCCAAATACACTCGCGAACTTCTCAAACGATTCGGGTTAGATCAAACAAAAATGAGTGATACACCCATGGCTAAGGAGTCCAAGTTGGATGCGGATGAGGATGGAGAATCATTCGACATAACGGAATATCGAGGTATGATTGGTAGTTTATTATATCTTACGGCAAGTAGACCCGATATTATGTTTGCCGTATGTCTATGTGCCCGGTTCCAAGCAAACCCTAAGGTATCTCATTATACCGCGGTAAAACGTATCTTTCGATACCTTAAGGGGACTATCGACTTAGGGATTTGGTATGGCCATAGTGGAAATCTCACCTTGATAGGGTACACGGATGCGGACTTTGCCGGTTCAATGGTTGACCGCAAAAGTACGAGTGTAACTTGCCAATTCCTAGACGGGTCACTCGTCTCGTGGTCAAGCCGAAAACAACACTACGTTGCCCTATCAACGGCCGAGGCCGAATATGTAGCGGCGGGAAGTTGTTGTGCCCAACTACTATGGCTAAACCAAACTCTTGGCGACTACGGGTTAAATTTTCGAAAAATCCCCATATTGTGCGACAATAATAGCGCAATATGCATCTCGAAAAATCCCGTGCATCATTCCCGAACCAAGCACATAGACATCCGTCATCATTTCATCCGAGATCACGTGGAAAAAGAGGACGTCAAACTCGAACGGGTAGACACGCTCGATCAAATCGCCGACATCTTCACTAAAGCTCTATCCTTTGCTCAATTCTCCGCCCTAAGGCTACAGCTAGGTATGCTCTCTCTTAAAGATTAAAATTCACATCATAATTTCATATTTACAAATATCATCGATTGTCATAAATACTCGCATACATATTTTGTACAAATTTTGTAAACAAAATTTTTCGAAAACACATGATTTCACTTAAATAAAACCTAGTCTAAATAGTATATAAGTTTTAGAATTTTTGGAAACACCACTCTCCTCGAAAATCAAATTTTCCAAACTCATCACAGTAGTATGTCCGTTACAACACACCAATGTGCGTTACAACGGAAGTCCCGAGAACGAGCTAAAACCTGCCTAATAAAGAGTTCCGTTATAACGGATCAACCAATCCGTTATAACGGACATGCCCATTACGTTCTAACGGATATGTCTGCGTTACAACGGAATACCTCACTCAGAAACTCCTCTCCAACCACATACATCTGTTACAACGCATAAACCAAAGCGTTATAACGGACACGTGCGTTATAACGGAACACTTCCGTTGTAACGGACTTCGAAGGTACCAGTCAAATCACGCCCAAATCAGAGTTCCGTTACAACGGACTCTACAGCGTTGTAACGGACATGGAACAATACCAGTTTCCTGAAACCTTATCAGTATTGCGTTATAACGGAACTTACTTCCGTTGTAACGGACGTCGAGAAAACTGCTTAATAACCCATGACTGCTTATTCTCTCTCCACTCGTTCCACTTCTCTTCTTCTCCAAAAATTGCCTCCTCTTCCAAAAACCGGTGAAAAACCTTTCAAATCCTAACAACATTCTAAAACTTATCAAATCTAAACCCTTTCCTTTTCTAAAAACCGAAAATCCTATCTATAAAACCCCTACTCTCTTCTCCACTTCTCTCCAAAAACCCTAAAAATCTCTCTATACAAATTCAATGGCTACAAAGAGTAGAAGCAAGCGTCTGATACCCACCGGTGCCCGTCGGTTCGAGTTTCACAACACGGAGAATCATTATCTCTATGAATCGATCACTAAAGCTAAGAGATATCAAAACGACTTCGCCAATCGCGCGGTAGGCGCATGTTTCTACATTGAATTTCCGGCCGAAGCAATATCTCTACGCGAGGCCGTCCAACCTCGAATCACAAATTGGAGAATTCAAGGATTGTGCGATCTTCAACACCCATACTACAAAGAAGTAGTTCGTCTATTCTATGCTCACGCAACCCATACTACAAAGAAGTAGTTCGTTTATTTCCGAAGACAATTTACGTGAATGGTTAGGCTTGTCCGACGTTGGAGAAAGATTTTATATTAGTCGCGGCGACTCGTACCACGGCAACGACTCGGATGAAATTGATAAGATTACAACCAACGATCGCGAGTACGAGTACTCCACCAAGTATGAACCGAATCTCCGATTTACGTGGAAAATCGGAAATAACATTCTCGCTCCCGTCGTCAAACTCAAAACCAACCTCGACGGCCGAAACAAGGTCTCGGTATACAACCTCATCATTCGGCATATGGAGTACGCAATCCGAGTAAACACCTCATCTCTTCCATATGGCCACATCATATCATTGGCATTCGTGAAGTTGGGTATCATCATCCCGGACAGGGAATGGCCACTCGGAGTCACTCCCACCGAGAATCTTGCTCATCCGGATCGCCTCGAAGTTCTCGGACTCACTCGAAAGGGCGAATTGGGATCTCGCACGGACACCTATTACCGGGCTCGCAAAGCCGGTCCTTACTACTTTCCGGAAATCCCCTCCGAGTGGGTTCGATTCGATCCACCGGCCCGAGACACGAATAACCCACCGGACCAATCGCGACCAAGGAAACGCCAAGCCATAGGAGAACCGGGTGAAAGTTCGGGCTCGGGAACCCAACCATCTTTCTCTCTTGACGAGATTCGTTCCCTTTTCGAGGCATCTAATCTACGCGCCGAAAGTACGTGCGATCAAATCTTAGCCGACAATGCATTAACTCGCGAAACCATAATCGCGGAAAACCTACTCACCCGCAACACCGTAACCGCGGCCCGCGATGCGATCCTCACCGACAACCAACTCACTCGCACCACCGTAAACACGGCCCGTGAAGAGGTTATCATCGACAACCAACTCACCCGATCTCATGCATACAACCTCCGCGAAGAGACCTATAGCTACATTGATCGTCGTCTAGATGCCATAACCCGTCGTCTCAACCGATTCAACAACGATAACGATGATGAGAACGATAACTCACCCGGAGACGATTAGAGAGGAGAGTGTATCTAAATAGCTCGTTAGAGTCTAAAACCGAAGTTTATTTCAAATTAATAGTAATATATTTCAAATGTTGTGTTTTGAATTATGTTGAATGTATGTTTGCATCTCAAGTTTATGATTGTACGAATTCATTTTTCTTTACTTTTTGATTCCGATCTTCAAGTGTTTGAATTTTGTACGTGAAAAAGTTAGAATTTTGTACTTTTTGATTCGGATCATTCATCATATGCGAGATATTCAACTACATAAAAGCCTAACCAATTGTGGTTTGGAATTAGTAGGGGTGTACACAAAATTGTTCAACCCGCCCAACCCGCCCAACCCAACCCGGACCGACCCGTTTTTGCGGGTTTCGAAATTGTTGAGTCGGGACCCGAACCGACCCGGACCGACCCGTTTTTTACGGGTCGGGTTACGGATTTGAAATTTAAAACCCGGATTAACCCAACCCGACCCATAGACTATCAAATTTTCATTTAATTAGGAAAAACTTATTCATATTTTTAATAACTTAAAAATTAATTATCACATTATCCTGTACATTAGTTTTAACATAAATTTGACTTAGTTTCTCTTCACTTCAATTAATAATCCACTTAAAACACAAGCACAAGTTCACGAAATTACTAGCCACAAGTCCATAACAGAACTCAATAGTCAATTACATGATGAAATCCTTTCTTTTATTTCTATCACGTTGGAAGCAAATGAAGTCGCAATAAACAAACCAACAACATAAAAACTTCTTCATGGGGCATAAAACATAAAAGAATGTGGCGATTTCTTCACGGGACAATCGAGATCTTTCACACGAGAGGAATGTGTAGATTTATTTTGCAACAATTTCTTTTTAATATTCATAGTTTACTAAAAATTTAAGAATTCCAGTTTTCTTAATTAATGGTTACATTATATGATTCAAATACATGTGGTACCATCGAATTAGGTGTTTGTTATATTATATGGTTTAATTAATTAAGAATTATTTTTCAATTGTGATTCATGTGTTTGTTAAAATAATTGTGATGATTTAATAAAAAATATAGTTTTTATTGAATATATTTTTTTTAAACATATGAATAGTTGAATACATATCTCTATAGTAGATACTCGGCAAAAAAAACCCGGCTAACCCGCCCAACCCGCCCAACCCGGTTATGTTGGGTTTCGAAATTTTTATATGTATCATGGGTTGGGTTGGGTTGAAAAAATGGAAACCCGTTATACGTGGGTTGGGTTATAGTTTCGATAAGAACCCGCCCAACCCGGTCTACGTACACCCCTAGGAATTAGTTAGGGGGAGCTTGTATGTAGGGGGAGCTTTCCTTCATGGTTTGTCTATTTAGTTCCCTTTTGATCCACTTTCAAAAAGGGGGAGAAAAGAATCATATGGGAAAGATCCTCGATAATCGATGCATCTCTCCAAATCGACATTGTTTTGAAATGAATCAAAAGGGGGAGTTTGTTGATTCAAATTTCCGGTTGTTTGATTATCTCAAAAACAATGTCGATATTACTAACAAAATCTATCGAGAATGGTGTATAGGATACATATGTACAAAATGCAATAAGAAGAACAAGATGTCGATGAATCGCAAAGAAGATCAAGACGTAGAAGAATCACAAAGAAGATCAAGACGTAGAAGAATCATGGAATCAAGACATCGAAGATTCCGCAAGTTGGGGTATCAATATAATCACCAAAACACAGTATAGGTATCCCTAAACTTGTTTATGTATGATTAAGCTCAAAAAATTTCCAAAAAAAGAAAAATTAGATGGAATATTAAAATTAACACTAGTAATGAGGTTTTGAAGAATTAAATTTAATTTCTAGGGAATTTTTGAAATAGTCTAAAAGTTAGAGGTTTTTTTTGACAAATTCGCAAAAAAATTAGGAAAAAATTCAAGAATTCTCCTTTCATTTATTTATGCAATTTCTCCTCTTTGGTAAGAATAGCGACTAGTTCTAAATGGAGCATATGTGGTCAAATAATGGTTGGTACGATTTTTGTATCCGTTTTATCTTTCAAATACATATACCACTAATATTCGGATACGAATTCATTTCGAATAATAGATTAATGGGTATGATTAATGAGTATGATTTCATTGAATAATGATTAATGGTTAATGAATAATAGATTAATGGGTATGATTTCATTGAGTAATTTAATATTTTTCAAATTTGTTACGTCATCGCTCAAATCAACTAAAAAAAATGCCACGTCACTGTTGATTCAAATTTCCGGTTGTTTGATTATCTCAAAAATAATGTCGATATTACTAACAAAATCTATCGAGAATGGTGTATATGATACATAGGTACAAAATGCAATAAGAAGAACAAGATGTCGATGAATCGCAAAGAAGATCAAGACGTAGAAGAATCACAAAGAAGATCAAGACGTAGAAGAATCATGGAATCAAGACATCGAAGATTCCGCAAGTTGGGGTATCAATATAATCACCAAAACACAGTATAGGTATCCCTAAACTTGTTTATGTATGATTAAGCTCAAAATAAAAGTCAAATAAATATATTCGAAATCCTGAATTGATATAAAAGGCTGAAATAAGGATGTCCGTTACAACGGAACTCAGTGTCCGTTATAACGGACATGCTCGTCCTATTCAAGAATGAAAACACAGTACAGTCCGTTACAACGGATTAACCAATTCGTTATAACAGACTTCAGCAAAGCGTTGTAACGGAATAATGTCCGTTACAACGCTAATTAAATTCAAACTTGAAGGATGTCACAGAAGTATGTCCGTTACAACGGACATATAAGTCCGTTATAACGGACATTGAACTCGCTTCAGTACAATACCCTTCTTTTCATGTCCGTTGTAACGGATTAACCAATACGTTAAAACGGAATGCCACTATACGTTGTAACGGAACTTACTCCGTTATAACGGGAATTAATCTCGAACTGAAGAGAAGTTTTCAGTATGATGTCCGTTGCAACGGACATGTCAGTTCGTTGCAATGGACTACATAACACAGACTTCCGTTATAACGGACATACATTCCGTTATAACGGAATGTGGAAAAATTCGAATATAACAGCCATAACGGCTAGTTTGACTTATGGTCCGTTGTAACGGACATGAAGTTCGTTATAACGGACTATGCGAAAAATGCAAGTTCTGGGAAGGGTCTATGTGTTCTATAAATAGAACATTTCCCTTATTTCTCTCTCCAACTTTGATAATCTTATTTCCACTCTAAAAAGAGAGAATACTTGAAAAATCATTTGAGCTCATAATCTTCTAAACATTCTTAGAGATTATTTCCTTCCATTCCTCCACCAATACGATTCCCAACTTGCGTGACCGATCACGTTTAGTTCGTATTAGAAGTGTAATAGGCTAGCATCAAGAGTGTAAAGCCCGCTAGAGATTGATAGAAAAACGTGTAAATCAATCTCGGCAAAACCTTGTAAGAGTGATTCGGGAATTCAATCGAAAGCCGAAAAAAGCGCAAGGCATCCCCGGAGACGTATGTACTTGTATTCAATCGAATCGGTCGATTGAGCAAGTAGACGGTGAGTTAAAGCTACAAAGCAACCACCTACCGAACTCCGTTATCAAATATCGCGTGTTCAAAGTGTTCGGTATTTTCTTAATTTCAATTATATCATTTTAGCTTCCGCACTAATTTAGAATCGGTATACCATAATCGAAAATTACACTAGAATTACCTATTCACCCCCCTCTAGGTTAGAATTAACCAACAGTCACAATATCACATCATCAGTTAACTGACGGAAGGGGCACAAATGAGCAAAATCAAGAATTCAGGGTTAAAATGGAGCAAATTAAAGTTTGGGGGGTAAGTTGCACATTTTTGAAGAGTTGAGGGGTAAAAGTGAGTTTTTTTCAATAATTTATGAATATGAATATGATTAAGATATTAACATATACAAATACGAATGAATTTTGGATACCAGTAATAATTATTATACCTCCAATTATATGATTTACTGAAAAAAAATATCCAATACAAGAATAAAAAAGCTCATTTGCAAATATTAAATTTTGTCCTAAATATCACCTTATAAAATTATAAAAATTATTAATATATAAAAGAATATTTTTAAGCCAGCCGTTAGATATTTTAAGTATTTACTTCATCGAAATATTTAGGTATTGTCGATAAAAACAATAATAATGATACACAACCATATATAAAAAAAAATGTGACGATCCTTACATCAATAATATTAATAAGAAATCTATTCTTTGTCCAGTCATCCGTTAATGAATGGAATGACTCAATTAAATCAAATTAAAAATGTAAGAAATTTAATTGACCAAATTAAAATATTAGAAATTTCATTAAATTTTTAATGAAACGTAAAGAACCATAAATAAAAAAAATTCTATTAATAACCGGAATTTATATGTGTATTTGCATTTTGATACGAATAGTATTTATATCCCACAAATCATCGCTTATTATATCCATACCAGTATCGGATATCTGTTTAGATACGCATGTTTTTATTAGAGTACAAATACGAATACAGTTTGTTCAGATTATATATGTCGCGTTTAAGTTTAACCCGTAGTTTATTATCCAAAAAAAAAAAAATTTAACCCATAGTTTATTATCAAAAAATAAGAAGTTTAACCCTTAGTTTATTATCAAAAAAAAAAAAAAAAAAGTTAACCCGTATTTTACTATAAAAAAATAGTTTAACCCGTAGTTTATTATCAAAAAAATAAAAAGTTTACCCGGTAGTAGTGAAACAAACCTCAACAAAAACCAATCTGATCTGTTTCTGAAGCTCACCTGACAGATTTTTATTGGATGTATGAATTGGTTAAAGGATGGGCTTTGTCGAAATTAATTTTTGGGCTTGGTCAGGCCATTAAATTTTATGGTCTTTAAGATTATTTATATTTCAAAAAGTTTATCAAATTTCTTGCAATTCTAAACATCCACGTCATCAAAGGTTTTTGTGTAAAAAAATATATCTTATATATAAATCAAACAAATTTTTTACAATTCTAAGCCTCCATGTCATCAAAGGTTTTTGTGTAAAAAAATATTTTTTTTAATTTACATTTTGGTCCTTTTTAGTTTTAATTTACATTTTGGTAATTTTTATTTACATTTTGGTCCTTTTATTTACATTTTTGTCCTTTTATACATTTTTTAATTTACGTTTTGGTCCTTTTTATTTAAATTTTGTCCTTTTTAGTTTTAATTTACATTTTGGTCCTTTTTATTTACATTTTGGTCTTTTTTTATTTTCATTTCTGTCCTTTTTTACATTTTTTAATTTACATTTTGGTCTTTTTTAGTTTTAATTTACATTTTGGTTCTTTTTATTTATATTTTGATCCTTTTTTATTTACATTTCGATCCTTTTTTACATTTGATCTTTTTTTCTTATTTTACATTTTGGTCCTTTTTTACATTTGGTCTTTTTTTCCCATTTTATATACATATTAAAATTTGCGAATATGTCCAGATTATATTAATCGATTTTAGAAGCACCTGAACAAATGCTATTTATACAAATTATATTAGAAAATAATTAGAAAATAATATCCGTGATAGACTAATTTCATAAACCTTATTCATCTATTGACATCATGATATTTGCAAATATGTCGTGATTAGATTAATTTAGTTCAAACGCATGCGCGTTAATTCGCACACGCGTTAATTCTATTTAAATAATTATATAAAAAACATCCCGCGCAATTGCGCGGGAATAAAGCTAGTTTAAAATAAGTAGGAACTAATACTAATAAATTAGGAAAGTAGTAAGTTGACTTTTTTGAAATTGTCATCAACATTATTCTGTCAATTCAGTTAATCTCACTTCAATAGCAAGTAAATTCAGCTAAAATGACTTGTCTCCTTCCTCTCTTGATCTCATCCCTTTTCCTACTTCCTAAAATCCTTCATGCTCAGGCATCATTCGGTTCTTGCTCATTATCTAACTACACCGCCGGAAGTCCTTTCCAGTCCAATCTCAACCAGCTCCTCTCGATTCTCCCTCGAAATGCCGCAGAAAACGCCGGTTTCAACAACGCCTCTTTCGGTACCGGCAAAACTCGAGTCTATGGACTCGCCATTTGTTTCGCAGATGTCAATGCGACTGCGTGCAACGACTGCTTGGCTAGAGCCCCCTCTGGTATTATAAATAATATTTTTTCACATCATATCATTTTGCTACGTAACTATTCAATCGAAAATGTGTATTTGATCAGGTATAATCAAAACATGTCCTATCAGCACGGCTGCAGATATTATGTACGACTCGTGCGCTCTTCGCTACTCGGATCATGATTTCTCTCATGCCGAGCTTATAACCATACTTACTTGCGTCCCGCACAATACGGATATTACGCCGGATAAATTAACCGACCCGAAAGAGTTCAAAATTATATTACAACAATTAATGCATGACCTAGCGGTTAACGCGTCGGTGTCATCTCTAAAACTAGCTACTGGTGTGGTCGAATATATGTCGACACAGACTATATACGGGCTTGTACAATGTGCGAGAGAATTGGAGCATGCTCAGTGTGAGAAGTGCATTAACGAAGCATTCGCGTTTGTAGGAAATTGTAGTGACGAGACGGTTCGAGGTGCCGGTGTTATGACGCCAAGTTGTTATTTGAGATATGAATTTCATCCTTTTTATGTGATATCTGAAGCTAAGGCTCCATGGAAAAGTAATGGAGGTGGAGGTAAGTGTTAATTTTGATAGAAGTATAATTAAAGTTGACTTGATCAAAATGGCCTTGCTTGTTCGGCAATAAATTGAGTTTACTTGCCAATTGGCCATGTGATTGGATTGAATTGGATCGGATTTTGTGATTTTTTATGCAAAGGTTTTTCCATTGTTTCTTTTAGGAGGGGAATTATAAATTTTTTTGCATGTACTATTTTTCTTTGATGTATCATTTATCCTCTTGATTGTATGTTCATTGGTTTTTTTGCAGGTAAGAAGGCTATGTTACATAAGATATTATTTATCATCCTTGTGTCCTTGTGTACTTCCACGCTCCTCTGAAGAAGGAAAAAAAATCAATTTCAACTTCTAAAAATAATTGTAAAGCAAGTTTGTCCATGCATGCTACAAATGTTATTTTAATTGTAATAAGATTCTTATTTTTGTTGCTTTTAATCTTTACTAGCATCTTCCCCACACAATTCCGCGGGAGGTGCAGGTAGGGGTGTAAACGGTTCGGATCCGGTTCGGATAGTGGTCATACCAGATCCGGATCCGTATTTTTTTTCGGATACGGATCCGGATACGGATATTCCCGGATCCGGATACGGTTCGGATATTAAACGGATACGGATTCGGTTCGGATATCTCGGATACGGATATGAATCTGGATATTATTCTGATAGTTCAAACGGATATTTTGTATGTAACATAATTATTTATTTTACCAACAATCTCAAACAATATCAAAATAATACTTAAATAATACATAAAAGGACATTATAAATTTATGAAACAAAATCAAGTATTTGTCAAATATTTTGGGATTTGGAAAAGCATACATGAAAGATTCATTTTCTTTTAAAATGGACTTGGTTTATCAATTATAAATCATGCAAACATAAACTTATATTGGGTCTATAAGACCATAGTTATTTAAAAACATAATAAATTTTTAAAAACGGATATCCGTTTTTATACTGTTATTCGGATCCGGATAATATCCGGATCCGATCCCAATTATCAAAACTGAATCCGGATCCGGATCCGAAAAAACGAATCCGGGTCGGATCCGGATAATTTTATTCGGATCCGGATATTTAGGCGGATTTGGTTCGGGTCGGTTCGGATAATATCCGAACCGTTTACATCCCTAGGTGCAGGGTTGTTGTCGAGTTTTTTATTATTTCTTTTTGATATGTTATTTTTTATTTGGTTTATTTTTCGGTTTTCTTTTTGGTGGTATTTCATTTTCTATTTTAAGTTGTACTTTAATATAATTTTTCAAATTGAAATAAACATTTTATATGTGCTCATTGTGCACATCATATCAACAAATTATGAATATATCGCATGTAACACAAATGAATATAATACACAAAATATAAATATTTCGCGACTAAACAAACAAATAATATTAAATAACCTATAATAATAAAAGAAACTAAAAAATTACAACAGTATAAAATTTTAATTAATTGTGTTATTATAAAGTTACACAATTAAGTACATCGGAACAAAGAAATATTTTTATTCAAGATATGTATAAATTTTACACAAAATATAAAAATTATATATTTGCCTCCTAAATCATGATATGTATAAATTTTACAATAAGTACTATTTGAATCATTCAAGAGCCGGATTTCTTGAACAATTCAAATAGTCCTTGTTGTAGAATTTGTCTATTTTTTATACATCATCGGCAAAATCGAGACAACAACGGTGATGATGATGATGATGATGATGATGATAGTAATTATATGATGATGATGATTATGATGATGATGATGTTGATGCTCGTTTTTGTGTTCGTAGTTGTTTCGTACCGGTGCTCGTGCCTTTGTTCATATTTACATTTCGTATTTGTTTTTTGTATTCGTGAGTTTTGATTCATGAGTGTATCGTCATTCAACTTGGTATGATACATGTGATTCGTATATTATATTTGTATTTCGAATTAATCTTGGTATTTGGTATTAATAGATGTACCCATGTTTCGAATTTCGCATTCAACAATCGTTATTGTTAAGTATTGTGTTTCATGATATTATTTTGTTGATTTACTCGGAACTATCAAATATGTATGGTTATTTCGTCATGAAATATGCAGATGATTAAAGTCGGATTTGTTAATATTTATGGTCATTTTGTGACTAAACATCTGCATGAGTAATATGAGTCAAGAGTGTATTTGTACGTTTTTAGTTTTCACGAAGAAGAAACAATCCAGGAGTTTTGAACAAAATAAGAAATCTCAAGTGTCACAACATATTGATTTATTTATTCTACAAAAACTTCAATACTTCTATTCATGTTTATACTCGTTGTCATATACTTTTTTTGGTGTATATTTCTCTTTGCATATCACTTCTCTCATTTGTATTCATGATTCGTAGTTGTTAATTCATAATCGTCTTTGTAATATGATTACATGAGTTAGATAACATGTTCAATGAATTTATACACATCAGTGACATGTCGGATAAAATCGTATAAACTATATTTAAAATATAGATAGGTCTCGAGATATTCGTTTATTTTGTACACTTTATATTATATATAATAAACACAGTACAAATTTCATGAGTTATACATACAAAATACAATATAAATAGTTTCATGAGCATAACGATGTTGATTACCAAAAGATCATGATCATAATTTAATGTTTAATGACTTTGTTTACATGAGTAACATGTTCAATAAATCTCGACATATTCGTTTACATTGTGCACAACAACCACAATACAATTTCATGAATCATACAAATCCAAAATAATTTCATGAGTCACAGAAAGGACAATGTAAACAATTTCATGAGCATAATATTGTTCGTTGCAAAAAGAGGATGATCATGATTCGTTTTTTAAATTTCGATTGATCTCAGATTTCCCAATTAGCCATTTATGTTCGTATATATATTCCTAATATTTTTCGGAGAAAATTATCATCGATATGAGTATAAATCAACCAGAAAAGAAACTCGTATCCCGCACACTCATTAAACTGGAGGCTACCATTAAAGAGATGTGTATTCCGCAAACTCGTTAAATTGGAGGCAACCATTAAAGAGACGCGTATTCCGCGTGCTCATGAGATCTGAGGCAACCATTAAAGAGACGTGTATCCCGCGTGCTTGTTAGATCCGAGGCAACCATTAAAGAGACGCGTATGCTGCATACTCGTTTAATCCGAGACAACCAGAGAAGAGATGTGTGTCCCGCGTACTCGTGAGATCCGAGGCAACCATAAAAGAGAGGCGTATCCCGCATACTCGTTAAATCTGAGACAACCATAAGAGAGACGTGTATTACGGTTCCTCGTTAAATCCGAGACAACCGTAAAAGAGACGTGTATCCCATGTAGTCATTATATCCGAGACAACCAACCATAAAAGAAACGCGTATCACGCGTACTCATTAAATCAAAGGCAACCAGAAAGAGACCTGTATCGCGCGTGTTCATTAAAACCGAGACAACCAGAAAAGAGACGCATATCCCGCGTGCTCTTCAATTCAAATCGAAGGCAACCATAAAAGAGACGTGTATCCCGCGTGCTTCTTAAATAAAAGACAACTAGAAAAGAGACGCGTATCCCGCGTACTCGTTAAATCCAAGGCAACCAGAGAGAGTAGAATCGAAGAAACAAACACATATCAAACGGTCCAAAACAACCCGTCATAGAATCACATAACACAGCCGGGGAAGAAGCAACTCAGAACTGCATGAAATAAATCACGAAAAATCCAGAATCGAAGAAACAAACCGGCAGCTTATGTGAACACATGGGAGAGAAGTATTTACCTTAAGAACACACACAACATCAAATTATCATCGTACCGAACTCCATCTCGAGTGCGGTCGACATTCAATCTGCGAAACCATGGCAAAAAAACATCATAAATACTTCTGAAAATCGAATAATACCGCAAATATCATTGTAAACCCTATACAATAAACTGCAAACCCTAAATCCTGACACCTAAACCATAAGCCCTATTTCTCATTATCATGATTGATGAACGGTACGTGAATGCGGATGAATTAGTGTTTTAAGAAATCATACTGGTTATCAATGTGAAAACTAAACTTTCAACTCATCATCCCAAAATTGTAAACCGCAAAATCTACCCCCTAAACCTACAAACCCTAAATCAAAAACCCTAAAAAAATTAACAACTTATAAAGAAGTACCATTTCAAGGATGTCGACGTCAAAACTCATGCTGATCTTTAATCATTCGAATACTTCGAGAACGTGTGCGTGAACTCAATTTTTTGTGTCTACGAACCATAGCGAACAGAATAAGTACTCCATTATTCCATAATGAAATTTGTTTACATGGGAATAAGAAGAAAAGCAAAGGTTAAATTAGAACCAGGTATAATTAGAAGAAGAGGAAATGACTTAACCAAATCCAAAAGCATAATCAGAAGAGGCCATCACTGGCTCATTAGCCACGATGAGGAAAACTATTTTCTCTGTTTTTTTGCATAAGCTGTAATTGAGGCATTTAAACGAACACATGTCAGACATGGTAAGAGAATTAATTTTTTGTAAAAAAAAGATCAGGAAAAAATCAGCTGCAAACAATAAAAATTGAGATTTTGTTCAATATATGTATAAACATTGTACCAACAGTCCAAATTACATATTAAAATACAACTTTCGAAACAAATTTGAAACCCTAACACATTTAGTTACCCTTATTAACCAAAAAATCACATATTAAAGAAAAACAAAGAACACATTAACAGAATCTGCAAAACTTCTCAAGAAACGAATCAAAGAACAAAGAAAAGGAAAATCGGCACAAAAATCATTAGAAAAAGAAAGAATCATGCCGGATTTCGTTTGTCTGTGTGAGAGAACCGTCGCTACATGACTCGCCCCTTTCCCATTTCTCTTTTCTTTGTTGGCGAGTCAGCAGAAACCACAAAAATCGTCAATAGTCAGTAGCAACACCATCGCCAGAACGGCAGTCGTTCGTATCGTCTATCGTCAGCACTTTTTTCGGCTCTCGTCATGAACCGGTGGTTCGTCGCTTTCGCTATGAATCGGTAGGGTTAGGTTAGGTTTTCTGTCGAGAGAGATCGAGAGATCGAGAGAGAGACGACGATATTTAAATATTAAATCGTTTCTTAATAACTTGCTTAGGCGCGGTGCATCGTGAGCAAACGGTGCAAAACAACTCATCACCGAATCACATCACACGGCTGAGAAATAAGCAACACAGAACTGCCCGAAATAAGCCACAAAAGATCCATCATTAAAAAAAAGCAGCTTACGTGGCTGCATGGGAGAGAGCTATTTCGTTTAAAAATATACATAACATATAATATAATACGTTTTGTTGTTTATCATATATTCAAAAAAGTTATTTTTAGAATAATACACTTTGAAAGTGATAAATTTAACTTTCACACTCAATCCAAATATAAAATATTCAAATATCTGCATTTTGGAGTATCATCAGCAGAACCTGTATAGTAGAAAAATATTTGATGTAAAACAAATCTTGGATTAGAATTGAAACAAACAAGGGGAGTTCTATCATACACCTTTTTATAAGGGTATTTTGGATATTTTAGCAATTAATTATATTTATTAAAAGTTGTATCATAAAATTTGTCTTTTATGGACATTTTCTCTTTAAATGAATAACAAAGAATTCCAAATTAGTCAAACATTAATTGATAAATATGCTTAAAATATTACCTTAAATATTCATAAATGGATAATTACTCAAAATACCTTTGAAAATGGGTGTATCATTAGGAAGAGGGTGTATGATAGAAGCCCCCTTGAAACAAATCAGGTTAAATTAAACACGAAATGCAAGATCTTCTACAAAATGAGGCTAATGATCAAGGAATAATGCGTCAAAATTAAATTCATCTTCCTTACAAACATGATCAAGTGTTAATTGATGCAAATCGTCACATATCGGACATTTTTGTGCTTCTACCTTCAATACAGATTGTATATAATCAGCAGTGTTTTAAATAGCGGCGCTGTAGCGCCGCTATAGCGCGCTATAGCGGGTTTTGGGAGGCAAACGTTGCATCGCTTCGGAATATAGCACTGTAGCGTTTTGTTCCGCTGCAACGCTATAGCGGACCGCTATAGCGTGATGATGATGATGATTATTATTATTGTTGTTGTTGTTGTTGTTGTTATTAAATAATAATCACTATTATCATTACACAATAATAATAATTGTTATTAAATAATAATAATAATATTAATTATAATTATTATTATAATTATTATTGTTATTATTATTATTGGTACTAAATAATAATAACAATAATAATAATAATTAATATTATTAGTATAAAATAATAATTATTGTTATTTAATAATAATAATAATAATAATGACAACTATACAAATAATAATAATAATAATAATAATAATAATAATAATAAAAAAAAAAATAATAATAGTAATAATAATAAGCATACTTACTATTATTATTATTATTATTATTATTATTATTATAGGAAAAATAAGATAATAACAACATCAACAACAACTATTAATAGCCTTATTATAATTACAATAATTACAATAATAAAAAGAAAAACAAAAGTAATAATAATAATAATAATAATATATTTTTCTTAGAGATGAATTTTAATTTATGTTAGTTTGCGAGGTTGATATAAATATGCATTCAACATAATTTTATTTATAATATTGGACCGCTAATTTATATTTATATTTGTATTGTAGTGTTATAAAAATAATAATTTCGATCAAAAATCCGCTGTGATGGTGAAACGGCGCTATATCGCCCGCTAACGCTAAACGCTAAATTAAACGTCAAAACGCTGCATGCCGCTGCACGCTATTTAAAACATTGATAATCGGTGACAAATTTTTGATCCTCTATAAACTTCAAATATAACTAGGTGATCTCCGTACGTTGTTGCGGGTGTAAGTGTGCTAATATGTATATATTTTTTGTTGTTGTTGTTTTCACTTTCTCTTTTGCCGAAATTTTTGTCCATTTATTTACGTACTCAATATCTTTATTTTCTTGAAAATTATGGTATATTAGATAATGGACAGATTTATCGTAGTTAACAATTAATTAAAACGTAATTAGTATTCATATGAATAGTTAATTATTAATTATGTGTATCTTGTTACGTATCATGTTTATTAAATGTGTTAATTAGGATATAGAATATATGTTGTGGTGAAAACTGGGGACAAATAACATTTTCAATAATTAAGATATAAAGCGTATGTGATATGATGTGGTGAAATCTAAGGACAAATAACATTTTCGGTAATTATGATATAGACATTTGTGGTAGAGTCTTGAGACAAGTATCATTTCCCAATTTGAAGATCGTCGTGGAGGCACCACATGCCGGAATGCTTCCATCTCGTTAGGTTTTGCTTGGTTTGGAGGCAGAGGAGGAGAAGGAAAGGGAAAAGAAATGAACATCTCAAGTAATGTATCAAATGGAAATGATGAAAAAAATACGTGTACAAAAAAATTAATTATTCTCAAATATATTATATTTTGAATTTTTTTTATATTTATAATATATTGTATTTTGAAAATTTACGTTATCATAATTTTAAAAATTAATTTGTTATATCTATATAAATTATTTTAAAAATAAATATATAATATAACACACAAAATTATATCCTCTCCATTTACCCTTCCTTCCCCTATTTCTATACCAAGTAGGGATGGACAAATGATTCGGTTTATTTGGTAATCAAACCGAACCGGTCAATTTTGATTTATTCGGTTCGGTTGTTCGGTTTAACTGGTTCGGTTCGGTTCAAAACTATGGATTGTTCAGTTTATCGGTTTCGGTTTGGTTTTCAATTTGCAGAATGGTTTGAACAGAATAAACCGTATTACACAAGAAGTCATACTTACATGGAGAAACAAAAATATTGATTAATCTTGGCTCGTGATGCACCAGAAAAGTAACTCTCTTGTTTCTCTAAGTTTGAAAATGAATTATATTTTCTCAGTTATATTCTTTTTTTAGAAAAAATTCTCAGTTGTATGTTTGATCTACTGAATCATCTATGTTATTTGTTTTATTCATATCGTTATACCACAAGACCTTTAATTTCGATTGCTTTTTATGCATGCAAAGAATGGGAGAATTTATTTTGTAGCCGTATACTTTTATCTATGTTGCGCGGATACTTCAAAAAATGAACCGTACTCGTATCGGATACGTATCGGATACGGATACGCCACCGATACGGCATCGATACGTATCCGATACGCCACGTGGCATATCGGACTATTCTAACATATAAATTGAAACGGATACGGTTCCGATACGGCATGATACGTTTTCGATACGACTGGATACGGTTCGGATACGTCTAGATACGGTTCGGATACGGCAGTCCCATTGTTTTTTGTTTTTTGGCCCAACATAAAAAAAAACCCAATATTTTTGCTACTCAATAATTTTTTACATCACATATTTTTTTATTTTACTTATTCTTAAAATATCCAAATCAATAATATTATATTAAGTTTGTTAGTTAAAAATTAATACTATGTGTTATATTTAATAATATAATTTTAGTTATATATATATATATATATATATATATATGTTGGTACCGAAAATGATATAGTAATACTAATACTAATATATTGGCACGGAAACAAATTTGTTGGCACATTGGCATTGAAAATAGTATATTATTATCCATATGGTACATGCGCATAAAAATATTTTATTTTCACAAAAAAAATATATCAACACTAAAATATAAACCAACAAAGAATTTATAAACATTATGATTTTGATTTTAAAAACAAAGCAAAGAATGGTCTTTAAAATACAAAAATAGAAACGGTGACAAATAATGCCTGGCCGTTTTGTTTTCTACAACGATTTTTTTTTTTGCAAAAAGTCCCTATAATATCTAGAAATTGAAAAAATAAGCCCTTTGAACATCAAAACTGCAAAAACAACACTCTCAATCCTTGAAAAAAAAAATTGATAACATGGAAAAAAATATATATAAAAAATATTTTTTCAAGTAAATTTTCAAATTCTCTTTTTGCAGGTTAAATTAAGAAAAAATAATGGGTTGTTATGTAAAATTTACCTATTTTGGTATTGGTTCTGATTTATATTATGGCGATATACTCAATCTGGTACGCCCTAAATTTTCAAATCTGGAAAAAATATTGGGTTGTTAAATTAAGAAAAAGTAATGGGTTAAATTTTCAAATCTGACTCAATCAGGTACGCTCTATTTTTTCAAGTAAATTTTCAAATTTTCTTTTAGCAGGTTAAAATAAGAAAAAAAAATGGGTTGTTATGTAAAATTGACCAATTTTGGTATTGGTTCTGATTTATAGATTACTAGTAATAGCCCGCACAATTACGCAAGACTGCGCAATTGTGCGGAACTTCATATCATTTTTGTACATATTTTTGTATAATTTGTTTAAATAGAATTTGTACGGATGCATTTAAACTCAATTAATATAATCATGATATGTTTGCTAATATATTGACATAAAAATGAATTATAATTAATAAAAGTTCATGAAATTGACCTATCATAGATATATACATTATAATTAATAAGGATCCATAAAATTGGTTCATCATTATAAATTCACGAAAAATAAATAAAAATTATAACACGTTATACTTCGAGCAAAATTAAAGTTTCAAAACAAATTAAAAAAAAACTGTGAATAATACACATAAAACCGAAATATATATTTAAAATATCATTTATTAACATAAAAAATATCAATTTTTTTAAAAAAAAAACACATTTGTAAATTATATCATAAAAATTTAACAATTAAGCCAAAGTTTCGTACGGAGAATATATGGAGTCTCAATAATACAAAAATAACATCCTTGATGAGGCGGCAAAAGAAAATTAAGTAGGTTGATTAGTATTATTAATTGACTCAATTAACGATTTAATTGACCGTTTAATTGAATTGACACGCTAATTAACATTTACTGATATTAACATATTATAAATTATTGGTGTGTTAATTAAACGTGTCAATTAATATTTAATTGGGTCAATTAGAAATGCTAATCAATTTATTTTGCCATCTCATCAAGGATGTTGTGATGAGTTTGGAGGGCCAACTATATTTTCTTTTCATACATGGGTATAATTTAGGTTGCAATAGAAAAAAAACCCGACCACGTGCCAGTTTATGGTGAATTGTTCAATATTATAACTATAGTGTATAGTACGGCGATATACTCAATTTGGTAGGCTCTAAACCCTAAAACCGGTACCTTTAAAAAAATACTTCAATTATGGGCAAAATTTCACATGTACCGCTGCAAAGAACTAAAATTTCATGTATACCCCTGCAAAAAGTGAAATATTGAAATATAGAGGGCTCTTTTGCAAATATTCCCTTCAATTGGAAGTATTGAAGTATGAGAGAGAGAGAGAGAGAGAGAGAGAGAGAGAGAAAGAAAAGAGCGAAACCCGAGCATGATCGGTGATTCCAGTAGCAGGGCTGAAATAATAAAGAACCCAACTTTAAAAAAAAAAATAGGGCACCAGTTTTTCAAATTATTATTATTATTATTTGAAGGGTTAATTTCCCAGCTATTTATATTAATTGGAGACTTACATCTCGATTTTCTTCTGAGAGAACTCGTCGATGCCGACTCAGGATCGTTCTCCTTCAATAAACGCAAGTCAAGCAACGCTCCATATTGAATCTGAAATAAATAAAATAAAGAAAAAATATCAAAACTCTTCAAACATCACACATATATACCCCCCCTATATATTATATATACCTCTAAAGAGCCATCATCGTTATAAAGGGACAAATCTTCGAAAGATATATGCCATTATTGTCATATTCATTGCTGGCATCCTCAATTTCGTCTTTTTCAGGAAAAATTGTGTATTCGGGAGCGAGAATGATTAGAAACATATTTTTGGAATCATCTATAATATATTTGTACCAAAACCTTCAAATATATATAATTTTAGTTTTAATATATTAATAATATAAAATATACCATTACAGTCGAAACTGACATGGCCAGGGCGTATCGTGACTGGTACGACAACACTTGGCTTCTCGACACATTCTTTCTCTGAAATTTGACGATTCAATCTTGATAGAATTTGAGAACTGGTACCATTCGGTACCGAATGATCTTGCACTTCTTTCTGCAAATTTGAAAAAAAAACATGATTATTGCCGATATGTTGCATGATAGTAAAAATATCATCTCAAGTTTATCATCAATGGACTTCTCCATTTCTTGTTATTGGTGCTCCATTATCCTAATAAAGCAAAATATCCACTATTAACATGTCTCCCGTAAGACATGACTGGAAGTGTCCAGTGACACTTTAACATAATTCGAGAATTCAGTGAACTCGGCAACACTAATGACATACGGGTCCTATTACACTTTGATTTCGATCAAATACGATTAAAGTGGTCTGGATCGTCTTTTCGAGACCCGTTAAGTCAGCGAGTCCCTTTAGAATTATTGTTAGAGAGAGCGCATTCAAACTCGTATACAGACTCAATCCACTCCCCACCGTCACCAAAAAAATAAAAAATAATATTTGTTGCGTTTTTGCATTCACCGAAATAAAAAAAGAAGTCAATAAATCTCAGTAAAAAAAAGAATGATACCTAAAAGTAGGCAATCTTCTCGCTCTCAATTTTTACAATAAATAGCAAAACCTAAAAATACAATAAATAATAGAACCAATTTTGAATTTTCAATATTTTATATGCATATTGTAAGATTCCTAACAAGCCCTTATGAATTGTCGAATATTTGCAAAAAAAAACCCTTAAAATTCAGTGAAATTAAGATATATAACTCCTAAATTTTGAAAAATATAACAAATTCTTAAAATTCAAAAATAAACCGTGTGATTCTGAAAATTTGCACAAAACAACCACAAATTCATGATTTGTTTGCATAAAAAAAAACCTATATTTGTAAAATAAACAACAAATTAACATAATTTCACAAAATTGAGCAATTGTTGAACAAATTGGTACTAATTCGAGATTGAAATTATGCCTAGGAGTGAACAAATTGGTACTAGTTCGTACCAGCAGAGGAATTCGTACCAGCAGAAGGAGAGGAAATTATGACCTGGAAAAATCTGATTCGCCAGATATCTGATTTGGCGATAAAAACTCGTTTCTTCCGCCAGTTCTGTTGGCGTTAAAACACGACCAGCGATAAAACACGGCTCTTACGCCAGCTTCGTTGGCGTTAAAACACGGCTCTTACGCCAGCTCTGTTGGCGTTAAAACATGGCTATTACGCCATCTACGTTGGCGTTAAAACATGCCTGTTACGACAGCTCAGGTGGCGTTAAAACACGGCTCTTACGCCAGCTCTGGTGGCGTTAAAACACGGCTTTTACGCCAGCTCTGTTGGCGTTAAAACATGGCTCTTACGCCATATACGTTGGCGTTAAAACATGCCTGTTACGCCAGCTCAGGTGGCGTTAAAACACGGCTCTTACGCCAGCTCAGGTGGCGTTAAAACACGGCTCTTACGCCAGCTCTGGGGGCGGTAAAACACGGCTCTTACGCCAGCTCTGGGGGCGTTAAAACACGGCTCTTACGCCAGCTCTGGTGGCGTTAAAACACGGCTTTTACGCCAGCTCTGTTGGCGTTAAAACATGGCTCTTACGCCATATACGTTGGCGTTAAAACATGCCTGTTACGCCAGCTCAGGTGGCGTTAAAACACGGCTCTTACGCCAGCTCTGGGGGCGTTAAAACACGGCTCTTACGCCAGCTCAGGTGGCGTTAAAACACGGTTCTTACGCCAGCTCTGGGGGTGGTAAAACACGGCTCTTACGCCAGCTCTGGGGGCGCTAAAACACGGCTCTTACGCCAGCTCTGGGGGCGTTAAAACACGGCTCTTACGCCAGCTCTGGGGGCGGTAAAACACGGCTCTTACGCCAGCTCTGGGGGCGCTAAAACACGGCTCTTACGCCAGCTCTGGGGGCGTTAAAACACGGCTCTTACGCCAGCTCTGGGGGCGGTAAAACACGGCTCTTACGCCAGCTATGGTGGCGGTAAAACTAGTCTCTTACGCCAGCTCTGGGGTCTAGGGTTATATCAAAAAAACATCAGTGTACGAGAAACCAATTCCGGATTATATATCACATTAATGTCCGAGAAACCAATTCCCAACTTTGACATCTTGGTTCTTCTTCTTCTTCCTCCTCCGAAAAATCAATGCCGGGTTATAAACTTATAACGCCAACAGAGCTGGCGTAAAGGGCATGTTTTACCGCCACCATAGCTGGCGTAAGAGCCTAGTTTTACCGCCACCAGAGCTGGCGTAAGAGCCGTGTTTTACCGCCACCAGAGCTGGCGTAAGAGCCTAGTTTTACCGCCACCAGAGCTGGCGTAAGAGCCGTGTTTTACCGCCACCAGAGCTAGCGTAAAAGCCTAGTTTTACCGCCACCAGAGCTGGCGTAAGAGCCGTGTTTTACCGCCACCAGAGCTGGCGTAAGAGCCTAGTTTTACCGCCACCAGAGCTGGCGTAAGAGCCGTGTTTTACCGCCACCAGAGCTGGCGTAAGAGCCGTGTTTTACCGCCACCAGAGCTGGCGTAACAGCCTAGTTTTACCGCCACCAGAGCTGGCGTAAGAGCCGTGTTTTACCGCCACCAGAGCTGGCGTAACAGCCTAGTTTTACCGCCACCAGAGCTGACGTAGCCGTGTTTTACCGCCACCAGAGCTGGCGTAAGAGGCATGTTTTAACGCCCACGATGCTGGCGTAAGAGCCTAGTTTTACCGTCACCAGAGCTGGCGTAAGAGCCATGTTTTACCGCCACCAAAGCTGGCGTAAGAGTCGTGTTTTAACGCCAACGGAGCTGGCGTAAGAGGCATGTTTTAACGCCAACGGAGCTGGCGTAAGAGTCGTGTTTTAATGCCAACGGAGCTGGCGTAAGAGGCATGTTTTAACGCCAACGAAGCTGGCGTAAGAGCCGTGTTTTACCGCTGGCCGTTTTTTAACGCCAACAGAACTGGCGGAAGAGACGAGTTTTTATCGCCAAATTAGATATTTGGCGAATCAGATTTTTCCAGGTCATAATTTCCTCTCCCTCTGCTGGTACGAATTAGTACCAATTTGTTCACTCCTAGGCATAATTTCAATCTCGAATTAGTACCAATTTGTTCAATAATTGCTCAATTTTGTGAGATTATGTTAATTTGTTGTCTATTTTGCAAATATAGGTTTTTTTATGCAAACAAATCATGAATTTGTGGTGGTTTTGCGCAAATTTTCAGAATCACAAGGTTTATTTTTGAATTTTAATCATTTGTTGTTATATTTTTCAAAATTTAGGAGTTATATTTAATTTGACAGAGTTTTAAGGGTTTTTTTTTGCAAATTTTCGACAATTCATAATGGCCTATTTAGGAATCTTGCAATATGCATATAAAATGTTTAAAATTCAAAATTGGTACTATTATTTATTGTATTTTTAGGTTTTGCTATTAATTGTAAAAAATGAGAGCGAGAAGATTGCCTAATTTTAGGTATCATTCTTTTTTTTACCGAGATTTATTTACTTCTTTTTTATTTCGGTGAATGCAAGAACGCAGCAAATATTATTTTTTATTTTTTAGGTGAAGGTGGGGAGTGGATTGAGTGTGTGTACGAGCTCGAAAGCGCTCTCTCTAACAATAATTTAAATGGGACTCGTTGACTTAACGGGTCTCGGAAAGACGATCCAGACTACTTTAATCGTATTTGATTGAAACCAAAGTGTAATAAGACCCGTATGTCATTAGTGTTGCCGAGTTCACTGAATTCTCGAATTTTGTTTGTGTCACTGGACAATATTTTGTTTACCATGTTAGTACGAATTGATTAATGGGTATTTTTAATTTTTAGGTTGAGTAATTTTTTGATTATGCATCTGGGAATTTTGCGTACCACCATGGAGAATAGAGTTTCGCTGGTACGATCATTGGTATGGCATGAGATTTTGTGGAAAGTAACAATATAAATCTTCTGCAACCCATTGGTCAATTCGGTACAAGGCATCAACTGAGTACTATTTGATAATTTAATATTTCAAATATACCCCTCTAAATTGTATATTTTGTTTTTTTTTCATTTCAAATATACACAAAATTGTCTCCAATAATGTTATCTTTATTCTCCGAGGATGATGATATGCTTCTCGATTATTTGAACGAAGACGGCCAATCAATTGAACCTGCTTGGTACCAAACCCTAATTTCTATTTTTTTTTATGATTCATCTTGTTTATTGGATCTTGATTCTAATGGCTTTGAAATTGTAGGTATATGTCAATAATACCGGTAGTGTTCGTGAATGGAAGCAAAGGAATTGGTATGGGTGGAGTTGTTGCGTACCGAATTACAATCCAAGAGACATTGTTGCGAATGTAAGAAAATTACTCAATAACAAACCAATATGGAACCAATGCACCCTTGATACCATGGTTTCAAGGTTTGTAATTTTTGTACTTTTTTGATCTATTAGGGGCCGTTTGGCAAGCGGAATTAGTAGAGTGGAATTGGATTATAAGGTGGAGGAGTAAAAAGTTCTGGAATTAGTAAATCCACAGTTTGTTTGGATGTCCGAATTATGAGATACTGGAAAATATAATTCTTTATTTGGTAGTTTAAAATTTTTTGGAATTTTGTTATTGAAAATGTAGATAAAATTTTCATTATATATATAATACAATATTAATTAATTATATTATATGAGTTTAATAATTATTATATATTATATTACAAGATATATAATATTATATTAATATAATTAATATAATATTATATATTATTTGTAATAATATATAATAATTATATTACTATAATAATATAATATCACCACATGTGATATATTATTTTAATAAATATAATAATAATATTGTTATACTGTTACACGATTATTATATTATTATTATTTCCATATAATTAATATAATATTATATACTATTATAATATAAGCTATTACAAACTAATATATAATTAGAAAAAACTGCAGAATATAATTAAATTAGGTATATAAAAACACAATTGCATTTACTGGTAAATTGAATTTACTGTGTATTGATATTGAAATTGCATGAATATAATTACCAGAGAAAGAGAAATAATTTACCAAAATTCAATTAGCACATAACATGAATTTACAAGTGAACTAGATAACAAATTAGGGATATAATGTCACATGACAAATTAGCATGAATTTACACTCTCCTCATTTCCACACACACATAGTGAACAAGAAAATAAACACTACCTAGTCACAAACACCACAAACCTTGTCACTAGTTCAACTCAACCACAGAGAAAAAGAAAAGAAAAAGTCCTCCAATTTACGAAAGGGTGAAGTTATATAAAGCATAGAATTGAAAAGAAAAAAAAAAAAAAACCTTCACAGTACAGATGTTCTTGTCAATAAATGACCAACTTCATAACGTTTCCACAACATTAGTACCAAAACACAAAGAAGGAGAATAGATGAGACATTTATGTTGAGAAAGATATCGTTTCTAGTCGAACGCACAGGAAAGAAAGAAGGAAGCGGATATCTTTTTGAGGTTTTCAATAACAGAGAAACAATGCATACTCTTTCAGCCTCCACCATATACGAGAGAGAGGGAGATGAAGAACACTTTGGTGAGAGGCGAGAGGAGTGAGGAGTGAGAAGATAAAGACCCATTGGCCATTATGATTTGGCGCCACAAAACTTTGCCGCATCTTGGCACTCCACATATTTGAGGAGCCAACTTTTGCAGGCAAAAAGAAGGGTAAAAGTTACCGGCACTTGCAAATTCTGATTTTCAATGCTAACCAAACACAGATTTTTGATTTGATGGAATTCATATTTCTAATTCCACTCCTAATTCTGGTCTCCAAACAGGCCCTTAATTAACTAATTATAAGTTTTTTTTGTACTTTTTTGATCTATTAATTAACTATTATAAGTTTTTTTTGTACTTTCAGGGTAATATTGAAAAAACTAGCACCAAAGAATCTGGCGAGACTTGCACCATTACAGGTGTCATCGAGGAAGTGGATGACACTACACTCCCAATAACCGAATTGCCGATTCGAAGATTGACTCAATATTGTAAAAAGTTTCTGGAAGCTTCCATGCTCGGTACCGATAAAATAAAACAACCATTTGTCAAGTTAATTTCAATTTCAATTTTCAAATTGATATCAATTATGTAATTAATTGAAGTGTCTTTTATTGGTAGAGAAAAGATATTTTGGGAGTTAGAAGGGTTTTTGTGCAAAATGACAGAAAATTGCAAGAACACATTAATTTTGAGAGTTAGAAGGGTGCATCTGTACATGTGTAAGATCTCTGAGGGTACATATAGAAGAAATGTTGCAAAGAATAAAGAAAAAATATTTTGAGAGTTACAAGGGTTTTTATGCAAAATGGCAGAAAAATGTAAAACCACATAAATTTTGGGTATATTTGTAAATGTGTGAAAGTCATTTCCTACTTACCTCAAATATTCAAGATTTGGCGTATAAATACTTTTAACATGTCATGACAACTCGAGCATCAAAAAGAGATTCTCGACAAGTTCCTCGATCTGGAAATACGATCCACGAAATGAAGATATAATCTTTCAAAACAGAAAAAGATATCGGCAAATCAATTGGATGATCAAGCATTTCCACTCAGGTTTGCAATTATACATGACGGATTCAAATTGATTTCAAAATACAACTAAAAGCCTAAATAAAACAAAACCAACAACAACAAAAATTCGTTCCGATTTTTCCAAAACACAGGCCATAAAAAACAATACAAGTTATTCAACAAACTATTGCCCACAGGCGTAGATATAAAAAAACACAGCCTATGAACTCCATGTCAAACACCAAATCAACACTTTTCACTTCGCAACACGAGCAGCCTTAACGGATCGGGTGGTATTGGGCCGAAACCCGTTTAGGCGGAAGCTTCCGCAGAATAAATAGGACGAGCGCCATCGGTATTATTTCTGTCAGCTATTATAATAACAAGTAATATATTAAAATAATCAATTCACTAAAATATGAATTAAAAGAAATTAATTAATACCAAATAATAGAAGAGATCGAGGATGGGATGGTCCATGACTTCTAGAGATACGCCTGGTTCGAAGGCCGATATTATCTCCTGCAAAAAGAAATAAAAAAATATTAATCATACAAAAAATAATTAATTTTCTATATTTTGAAATTATTAATTAATATTAAACTCACCACAATGCATCTAATGAGGAAACAAGTGAAACATATTGCCGTGACCGATCCCACCTACAATTCAATTCAATTAAATTAAGTAAATCTCAATACTTTAATTAATTGGATAATTGAAATTAACAAAATGAAGTTAATTTCACCTCGTGTAATTTCTTTCTTCTTCCTTTCGATTCAATTGGGAATCTCCTCAGCAAATTAAACAACCTAATAAATATTTATATATTCATAAAAAATTAAAAAACCATTTAATAAGATTTCAAAAAATAATATTGTTAATAAGTATGTATATTAATATGTATCTTACCTTCCTCCATAGAACACAAATCCAACATCGCCCATTATTGATATCGCTACAAAAATAAATAAATAAGATAAAGTAAAATAAAACAAGTGAGGTAAAATAAATTAAATAAAATAAAATAAGAGAAATACCAGCAATGAAGATTTTGCCGATAAGTTCAACAACGCTACTATCATATATCCCAAGGTACAACCAAATACCCATCTATTTTTTTTAATAAAATACTAATTAAATAATAAAAAATAGTATAAATACAAAAAAAATGAGGAAAAAGACGAACCTGAATTGTATAAATTAAACCATTAACTAATAAATAAACACTCCTCAGCTTGTCAGTGTGTACACTTGGCGTCTACATTATTACAAAAGAAAACATGATTATTGATTAAATGTTTTTTTTTTTTTCAATTCAGTTCCTTGAATTTGTTTTTATTTCGAAAAAGGACTTACGGCGCTAGCTTGATAGTAAATTTCGGCCCAGAACAGAACGAGAAGTGTAAATGTCGAGAAAAATAGAAGTCCAGGAAGGTCTAGCAGCACCAAAGTAAAAACCTGATGAATTAAAAAAGTGATTAATAATTAATATCCCTAATTATTTGTACGAAATAATCAATAGAGAGAGAGAACGGGCTTACTTTTGTGTTGAAAAGAAATACTTGGGTGTGAAATGCAAATATAACGGCACGAACTGCATTTACAATGAAGTTCATGAGATGGAAGACCTTCTGTGTTGTCCAACCAAATTCAGGCACTCGTGTTTGAATCCTTATCAATTGAATCTACAGAAAATTCAAATGAACTTTAAATTGACTAATTGAAGTAAAAGCGAACAAATATACTAAAGAGACTAAATTGAAAGAAATTGTTTGACTAACCAGAGCTACAGCTGAGACGAGAGCATACGAGGCGGAAAGAAAGTAGAAGATACCATTTTGCCATTGGGGAGAATCGTTAATCTCCCTCCACCAATCAGAAAGCGCCCCACTAAATGCAACAGTAGCGTGCGAGTCGAGCAATACCTCCACCAAGGTATCTCCGTCCATGGCTAATTAATTAACTCTCTATGCTCCTCAGTATGAGAAGAGAGGTGGGTTTCTCCTGGTTTCACCTCCGGGTAAGCGGAGCTCGAGAGGTAGAGAGAGAGAGAGGTCTTGGCAAGAAATGGAAAAATGGGGAGAAGACAGTTCCACGAGAAGATACTCTTGGATGAACTCGGCTTTTGTTTTGTCCCTCTCGTAAAACCCTTAATTGGAAACTAGACGCTCAAATCCCGGGTTTGGAAGCCCTGAAACCGGGGTTTCTAATCCCAATTTTGACATCTCAGATTCTCAGGTAGAGCCAATTTTGACATCTCAGGAATGATTAATCGGGATTAAATCGGGAATCTCGTCGACGAATTTTAATTTTTTACATATTTAATATAAAAAACAATTAAACAAAAATACAAATCATAATTTTTTAAATAAGTATCGAATATAATTTATCTAAAAAAATATAGTACACCACATAACCATAAATGATAATTTAAATAACATAAAAAATGTCCAAATTCACAAAAAACAAGATTCACAAAATTAGAAACCCCAATTTAAATCACAAAATAAAATTCTTGTAAAAATATGAAAAAAAAATAAATAAAAGGCAAAAAAAAATTGTAATAATCTGAAAATTTTAGCCCAATTTTTTTTTTTTGTGTGTAGAAATCGGCTTGGCGGACGTTCGACGGGCTTGACAGACGCTTGACGAATGCTTGGCGGAAATCCGCCAAACACAAAAAGTCAAGGGGTTATCGAGACGGCAGACCATCGACTAGCGATTAGATCAAGAGAAATTGTACCATAAATATCTCGAAGCGTAGAGGTCCAAAGAGAATTCAGATGCAAGGCGATCTTCGTCAATGCTGATACGAGGAAAATAAAGCACCTTTTTGATATCTAATTTGGGGATTTTAGCCCTTTTGAATCACAACTTTATATATACAATTGTTCATATTTGAGATAACAAGAATATTTCTTCACTAAGTGTGTTTTATTGCTTAATTACAGGTTTTAGAAGGAAATTCTGGGAATTTGGAAAGTGTAGTTGTCTCCAACACGTCAAGAGGAATAAAAACGATATATTATACCGATATATTCGGTACATGAATGAGACGGGAGGCAAACAATCATCATGATAGAAACTTACACAAGAGTCCACACGAAAACCACTCAATCCTTAGCCCTTATCCTTCCCACCTACCTTTGGTGGAAATTACTTCATTACCCCCAATCCTCTCCACCAACTCGTGACCAATAAGAAGACTCCGTGAGTGCTATAAATAAGACCGAAAGGGCCACGAGTTGAGCCCCCCCTCCCCCGCTCTTCGGAGCACTTTCTCCCTCTCTCTCACTCTCTCTCTCTTTTAGCAAGTCCAAGAATCTTGCAAGATCACACAAGAATTACCAAGAACGAACGATAAATTCTCTAAGATCGATCACCGAATAGAAGCTCACTTCATTCGGTGAATCGGTTTACACTTCGACTAAGGAAAAGTTGTGGAATTAGGGTGAAACTTATTTCATTCGAACTTTCACAAGCAAAGAGTCGAGCTTTCTCGGCGTGATTGGTTGGAAGCTTCTTTTCAATCAACCTTTGCACATCTCGAGCTCACCCAACCGGTACGAAGCTCACTTCTATTGGCGGGTGGATCGGTACGAAAGGAAAACGTTGTGCGAGGCGACTAGCTCACTAGCATCTCAAAACAACGGAGAAGGCATCCAAGACGAGACTCGGAGCTCACTTCATCTCTCTAGGTGTTTTCTTTCCTTTTCTTGAAATTCTTGTAGTATTAAATTTGAATTGGATTTGTGTAAAGAATTCGTGGTTTAATGAATCATTCTCTTTGCTCTAAATCTTCTTTGTTGTTTGTGTGATTTTAGTGCTTGTTACTTAGTTTAATTACTTCTAAATTCGAACCCAAAACAAACCATCAAACTGCTCCCAATTCAAATCTCAAACTTAATTCCAGAACTACTTCCGTTATAACGGACACAAATTGCGTTACAACGGACTGGACGGTTGGTCCTTTAATATTCAGTTGGTTATACTTCCGTTGTAACGCACATACATGTCCGTTGTAACGGACTAGTGAGGATTTTCACGCACGAGGCTCAATACAAGTGCGTTGTAACGGACATAAGGGTCCGTTGCAACGGATTAACCAATCCGTTGCAACGCAACCACTGTTCGTTATAACGGACAAGTATAGTGCGTTATAACGGAGTTTCATCCGTTGTAACGGACGTTCATCTCACTTTAGCAACAGAATTTTCACTCAAGTCCGTTGTAACGGACTTACTTCCGTTGTAACGGACTATCTTCTGTGAATTTTCTTTGTTATTTCTTGTCTAGTTTTGATTCATTATTCGACGCATATACTCCTCGTGGAACGAACTTTCATATTTTCCACTATACACATATATTTTCACACTTGTTGATTGAATCGGGTTTTCGAATACAACGATAATTTTACACGCCAAAAACCCGCTCATCAAATGGCGCCGCTGCCGGGGAGTAATGTTTAAGTCTAATTTTGAATCAAACGTGCAATTTTGAGTGATATTTCTATTAGATTTGATACATTTGAACTTGATATTTCACTAATTTCGAAACTTTTCTATTTTTGCAAGGTACACGGAGTAGAGCAAGATGGATCATCAAGAAAGACCAAGAACGTTTGGAGAATTGATAACTCAAGAAAGAACTCCAAGAAGATATCCAAAACACATGACGCTTAAAGAAATGATCAATCAAGATATCGACGAATGGGAAGAAAGAAAAGAAGAACGAAGGCTCGGTTTGCTCTCATGTTACACCTCAAATCAATACGATGAATCACACACCGAGACCCTTTATCAAAATCCCATCTACGAAGCTCGCCAATACGAAAACGAATCCCCATGGGGTTATGAGACACAATCCTATACCGAAACCACCTATAATTACTCAAACCCCATGTACTCAAACCCCATATACGAACCTTCTCAAAACGAACTCAAACCTCAACATGAATTTGAATGCCATGATCATCCATTTCAATCCCAAAACGAAGATCCAAATCAAGACATGAAAACGATAATGGAGATGTTGCAAGGTATCAATAAAAACATGGAAACATTCAAACAAGAAATCAAACATGAAATCAAACAAGATTTTGAAGAAATCAAACAAGAGATTAAAACCACCTCTCGACGACTCGGAAATATTCAATCCACGCTCAATGATCTAGATCAAAGAGTGACTTGTCTCGAGTTAGAATATTCAAATGAGGAGAACATGGAGATTGAAAATCACAAGAGTTCAAGTATGGGGGAATTCGATGAAAGCATTGGAATGATCATTGAGAAAGAAAAGGTGTCAATGGATTCGACTCTCCAAACGACGGTTCAACTCACTCCAATCGATGAAAACGAGCGATTATCAAATGAGCAAGAAGAGAAATCTACAATTCTCCAAGGTGAATTCTTTCCATATATCATCAATTTAAATTCAATTAAGAACTATGATGCTTCTCATGATAGAATTTCGCCTTGTGTAGATTTATCAAGGAAATCAAATACAATTGAGACACTCACGCCTCTCACAACTCCTCTTCATCAAACTCCAAGCGATGAAGCAATTCGAAAAATTCGAAGCAAGATTGAGGAAATATTGACGCCACTTTCGACATATGCAAAACGAGTGATACAAGCGCCGATTTCTCTCATCTCCAACATCTCAAAGGGAGTATCTCGAGGCGGTCGAAAAGTAGCGATCCATGTTAGTGCTTCGTTTAATTTTGAAGGAGGATAACATCGGCATGGTCGAGCTCGAGACCATAAACGAGAGCGCTAGCGAGGGAGGCAAACCCTCGTACCAACGGTGCAAGGACTACATGCTCAAGCTCAATTGGTACATTCCAAGATAAACCAAGAATTCCAATTCTCCATCACATCCAAAGGTTTATGTTTTTCATTCTCTCTCATTACAAGCTAACCTTGTTTCGAATTTTTGAAAATGCCACTCTTTAGTGAGCAATGAAATCATATTAGGCCATCTAATCTCAAGAAAGGAAAGGAAGTCAATAATGCGAAAATCAATGTGATCAAGATGCTTACCTCTCCAAGATCGGCAAATGATGCGTTTCCTCCGAATCTCCTCGATCAACCTCCACGAATTCCCGAGAAAATAATCGCAAAGGTGGGACCAAGACACGAGAAATGCGACAAGATGGAGACGACACCGGCAAAGGACGCGAATTCGAAATCGGTGATCGAGACGTTCAACTCCAAAAGGAAGCAAAGGTCGCGTTGGATCGACCCATTTGTTGGTGACCAATGTCACACCATTTGGAGTTGTGGAGATTCGAAGCGATGAAACGAATGAATCGTTCAAGATGAATGGAAAACGCATCGAGAAATTCTACGCAAAATTCGAAACAAGATGGATGGAGGAGCAACAAGTCGAAGACGATCAAGCACCACGCATCAAAGGTTGTGTCTCTCCTTAACTTCTTTTAATTTTTCTCTTTATTATCGCTTGAGGACAAGCGAAGGAATAAGTATGGGGGGGATATACACACAGTCTTTGATTAAAAAAAAAAAAAAAAAAAAAAAAAAAAAAAAAAAAAAAATTTTTTGCAACTCGGTTGTAACGGACCTAAGGTCAGTTACAACGGAGTGCTCTCTGGAAAAATTTGTTTTTTGCTTAAAAAATTGAAAAAAATGAGCTTTTAATTGAATTTTTCGATCTTATTTTTGTTTTTTGAGCATCAACGTTATACAAGCAAATGATTTTATGCAAGTTAAAGATTTTTCTCCACCTCATTGAATAAATCATCGATTTTTAAACAAATTTTCACCAAAACACATCATTTTACTCTCAAGCTTGAAATTTTCACAAAATATTTGAAGGAATTGATTGAGATCTTGAAGAGATTCTTTTGGGGATTCAAACCCTAATCAATGAGTTCACTAAATTCATGAGTTTTTGACAATTTGATCAATCCTTGATTTACATGACACACCATTTTTCAATAAATAAACCCATTTTAAACTTGGAATTTCTAAAAAGTTTTGTTTGAACCAATTTAGTAAGTTTTGCTTGAATCTTAAAATTTGACCAATTGCACTTTAAGGGCCCGACCGTTCATGGGGATTCGGTAGTAAATAGATTGGACCCGCTTGCGACTTGAGATCTAAAAAAAAAAAGAGAATACCGGGATGTAATTTCGTTGTATTTCGGTGCAACGGAACTCCCTGTTAAAGAAAAGATCAAATAAAAAAAAAAATAAATAAAAAAAAAAAAAAAAAGAGAAAAAGAAAAAGAAAAAAAAAAAAAAAAAAAAAAAAAAAAAAAAAAACGGGATGTAATTTCGTTGTATTTCGGTGCAGCGGAACTCTCGGTTAAAGAAAAGAATTGTAAACAAGCGCAATTGGGGGAATTAGTTGAAACCGAATAGGAACCAAGTACTAAAGTACCGAACGGTTTAAAAGTGACAAATTACATTTAAGAAATGATTTTTGCAAAACGGAAAAATTGGTTTTCATTAATGCTTTTTCATGATAATCCTTGTGAATTGTGGAGTGAAAAGAATTGAATGATGGTGTTTAATCATCTTTTTCGGTTGAGATCAATTGCTCTAATAAACTCTTCGAATTTGTACAATTCATTGAAAATAGATTCTAATATAACTCAAACTTATCTCTTTCAATATTAGTAATTATGAGGAGAGTAAACAATTATCTCGTGAAAATTGAGTTTTGAGATCGATGAATATAATTTCAATAAAACCTATACATGCATTTTTCTTTGTGCTTTATTTTTACGCTCATCATGATCGAGGACGATCAAAGGTTTAAGTATGGGGGTATTTGATACGAGGAAAATAAAGCACCTTTTTGATATCTAATTTGGGGATTTTAGCCCTTTTGAATCACAACTTTATATATACAATTGTTCATATTTGAGATAACAAGAATATTTCTTCACTAAGTGTGTTTTATTGCTTAATTACAGGTTTTAGAAGGAAATTCTGGGAATTTGGAAAGTGTAGTTGTCTCCAACACGTCAAGAGGAATAAAAACGATATATTATACCGATATATTCGGTACATGAATGAGACGGGAGGCAAACAATCATCATGATAGAAACTTACACAAGAGTCCACACGAAAACCACTCAATCCTTAGCCCTTATCCTTCCCACCTACCTTTGGTGGAAATTACTTCATTACCCCCAATCCTCTCCACCAACTCGTGACCAATAAGAAGACTCCGTGAGTGCTATAAATAAGACCGAAAGGGCCACGAGTTGAGCCCCCCCTCCCCCGCTCTTCGGAGCACTTTCTCCCTCTCTCTCACTCTCTCTCTCTTTTAGCAAGTCCAAGAATCTTGCAAGATCACACAAGAATTACCAAGAACGAACGATAAATTCTCTAAGATCGATCACCGAATAGAAGCTCACTTCATTCGGTGAATCGGTTTACACTTCGACTAAGGAAAAGTTGTGGAATTAGGGTGAAACTTATTTCATTCGAACTTTCACAAGCAAAGAGCCGAGCTTTCTCGGCGTGATTGGTTGGAAGCTTCTTTTCAATCAACCTTTGCACATCTCGAGCTCACCCAACCGGTACGAAGCTCACTTCTATTGGCGGGTGGATCGGTACGAAAGGAAAACGTTGTGCGAGGCGACTAGCTCACTAGCATCTCAAAACAACGGAGAAGGCATCCAAGACGAGACTCGGAGCTCACTTCATCTCTCTAGGTGTTTTCTTTCCTTTTCTTGAAATTCTTGTAGTATTAAATTTGAATTGGATTTGTGTAAAGAATTCGTGGTTTAATGAATCATTCTCTTTGCTCTAAATCTTCTTTGTTGTTTGTGTGATTTTAGTGCTTGTTACTTAGTTTAATTACTTCTAAATTCGAACCCAAAACAAACCATCAAACTGCTCCCAATTCAAATCTCAAACTTAATTCCAGAACTACTTCCGTTATAACGGACACAAATTGCGTTACAACGGACTGGACGGTTGGTCCTTTAATATTCAGTTGGTTATACTTCCGTTGTAACGCACATACATGTCCGTTGTAACGGACTAGTGAGGATTTTCACGCACGAGGCTCAATACAAGTGCGTTGTAACGGACATAAGGGTCCGTTGCAACGGATTAACCAATCCGTTGCAACGCAACCACTGTTCGTTATAACGGACAAGTATAGTGCGTTATAACGGAGTTTCATCCGTTGTAACGGACGTTCATCTCACTTTAGCAACAGAATTTTCACTCAAGTCCGTTGTAACGGACTTACTTCCGTTGTAACGGACTATCTTCTGTGAATTTTCTTTGTTATTTCTTGTCTAGTTTTGATTCATTATTCGACGCATATACTCCTCGTGGAACGAACTTTCATATTTTCCACTATACACATATATTTTCACACTTGTTGATTGAATCGGGTTTTCGAATACAACGATAATTTTACACGCCAAAAACCCGCTCATCAAATGCTTTTAGAAGCAAAGACTTATTAGACCGATAAAACCGAACTGAGTTGATTTAAATTCATAGACTTATTAGACCGATCCTCAGACGTATTAGACTTATTAGACCGATAAAACCTCGATGTTAATGGGAAAATTTTAGACCGATAAAACCGAACTGAGTGAATAAAATTTCATTTTTCATATTAGTTTAACATGTTAATGAGAAAATATTAAAATAATAGAATTATGTGTTATGAGGTTTATCTATATTTTTTGATAAATAAAATATAAAATTTATTAATAATTAATTTTGTAGTATTGCAATGTTTCTTATTCGGTTCTACCGAATAAAATCGAATAAAAGGTTGATTTATTTGGTTCGATTTTTAATCGGTTCGAAAGTTAATTCAGTTTGGTTTTGTTTGAATTTAATTCGTATCGATTAAAGTCGATTTAAATTAACCAAACACACCACTAGTTAATTATATATTAACTAGTAAAGAGTATAGATGTCTCCTCTAAATTATAGGAAAAATTATACGTATCCACAATTATTGTAAGAGTTATTTTATAGAGTTTCAGAAGATGCAATTCAAATATAGTTAACATACTAAATTATTTTCTCTGTTTTTTTTTATTATTGACAATTTACAAATAAAATTATTATAATAGTTTGCTTATTTAGGCATTTAGTTTAAAAAAACATTTGCATGCTATTTGTTAGCATAATTGAATTAAAATTAAAATAGACACGAATTATTTATACTTTCTTTAGTAATGAAAAAAAATTACGTGCAGCACACCGCACATGCTTAGTAATGGAAAATAATATATTTTGTTTCGGCCCCCCTTATAAATGAAAGCTCGATCCGTCCCTGATTATACATTTTCTATACCATAATCAAGAATGATTATACATATATTTTGAGATTTATGAAGGTCTAAAAGAAATCTTGACATAGATGAAACATGCACCTGAAATCCCAGCATATTATTAACAAGCATGTATATTATGTATATTCACTATGATCCTTAATAGTTATAGTTAATACAATACAAAGAGTAATTTTAAATGTACTTTTCAAAAACCTCAAAATTATGCATATTGTATAAATTTAAAGTAAGCATCCCTAGAATCTAACATTTGTACTCCTAACTAAGAAAATATTTGATTTGATTTAGCTTATATTTTTCATGTTTTCCATATTAAAAAAATATGGTAACAAATTAAAAGAATGGAAACTTGGTGGTTTTGTAACAATTCCTTCTGCTCCAAATGGACAGAATGGAAAATCTCAGCAATCTCGTCACCATTGGATGATTTCTTCCAATCTGGCCGCATTGTTGGTGTCCCTAGAAAAAGAAAAGTACCGAATAAACAAACCATTTTATTTCTATCGCCTCTCGATTCCTCGAACATCTTTTTTCCCTCGTCTCCCCCTCCACCATCAAATTCTCAATTCTAATCTCTCGCTTAATCTCCCTAATACAAGGTAAACATCTTCTTCTCGAAAAAATTTCAATTATCATTATCGAGTTCAATATAAGCTCTTTAAGTTATCTCGTCGTCCACACAGATGCAGATATTTGTGAAAACTAGGTCTGGCTACACAATCACCTTGGATGTGGAAACGTCCCGACACGGTCGACGCTGTCAAATCTCAGATCGTATGTAAAGAACCCATCCTGCCTGATCAGCAACGCCTGATCTTTGCGGGAAAACAACTCAAAGATGGTCTACCATTGCCGATTACAACATTCAGAAAGAATCAACTCTCCACTTGGTCCATCGGTTACGAGGAGGAATGCATATCTTCGTCAATACATTAACCGGGAAAACAATTCCTCTCGATGTCGAGAGTTGGGACACTGTAGAAAACGTCAAGACAAAAATTCAAGACGATCAGAGACTAGCCTTCAAAGGGAAACGATTAGAGGACGAGAGAACTCTTGCATATTATAATATTCAAACGGAATCGACTCTCGATTTGGCTTTTGGATTGAAAAGGGAGATGCAAATTTTCGTGCTGACTTTGAACGGGAAGACGGTTACTCTCTCGGAAGAAATTGGAGGGCGAGAGAACTCTCTCGGATTATAATATTCAGAAGCAATCTACTCTCCATCTCCAGGCTGGCTTAGCTTGCGAGTGTTTTTCGAAAAATTTAAGACATTTGGGTTAGAGGGCATTTAGGTAATTTTTATGAGCTTTATGAACATTTCAAATGTGTATACATATTTTTTTTTTGTTTCTTTTATTAAAACAAGAAATTAGACATTTTGGATCAAAATCAGATGGGCACGAGTAGGACTGGCAAAAATTCGAACTCGGCTCGAAAATCGCTCAAAACTAGTTCATTCGGAAATTGGCTCGAACGAACACGAGCCGAGCCGAGCCGAGCCAGCTCGATCTGCACACGTGTTTTATGAATTAGTTTTATAGAAGTGATTAATGAGGCTAACAAAGAAGAGATTACAGAAAACATAACTAATAACAATCAATAGAGAACACGCTCAAATGTGGAATTCATCACATACACATATATATACTTACAAAGCCTAAAAATATCGTATATACCCCTCCAGAATATCAAATATCATGAATACTCTTATAAGGGAGAAATATCAATCAATACCCTTCCTCCTCCTCCTCCTCCTTCTTAGTTATTATTATGCTCTCCAAAATTAGGAGAATGCTTAATGAACAACGCTTCGATTTGATATTCGCCATCAATAAAAGAGTGGCTCCTAGCGTATCATCCTTTTTCATTAAGGACCTACAAAAACTCATTCCACTTTACAACTCTATCAAAGGTGCGCTAATCATCCGAAACCCCACTAACATAACAACAACGGAAACCGATCCCCCAACTACAAAACGGCTAAAGTATACGCGATCATATCACATCCGGGAGTCGAATGTTTTTGGACACAAAAATTATTCAAAATAAGAGCTCCACAAAAAATCATCATTTTCGGTTGGCTAGCTCTTAACAACCGACTTTTAACGGCCGATAATCTTATAAAGCGAGGATGGCCGCACGACCCGGCATGTGCTCTTTGTGCGAGTACAATAGAGTCGGCGAACCATATCTTTTTAACTTGCCCCTTCACTCGAGAAATTTGGAGAAATATAGACCCAAGAGTCGGCGAATCAATGAGTTTTGGTGGTCCACAAGAGGAGCGAGATCGAAAGAAAATGCGAAGTTTTGGGATACAAAATGGTTAGCAACGATTTGGACTATATGGAGGGAACGAAACAATAGAATTTTCCAACGAAAGGGACGAATGCATCTCTTAGTAACAAAAACCATTGAGGATCTAATTAGGCAATGGAGCATCCTCTAGCGATATAGGTCGAGTGAGTATAGCGTAGAAATGAAATGAAGAAAATAAGATTTTTCGGAGGAATTAACACCTTTTGTTGTTTGTTTGTAAATATTGGTTTGTATGTTCACTTTTATTTTTAATGAAAATGATCGGATCGAACGCGTATCGCACTTGCCTTTCCTTCAAAAAAATAAATAAATAAAAGATTCGTCAAGTGTCAGTTTCTTCAGGCCATTAAATACCTTATCACATTTGTGTAGTTCATCTTTGAATATAACCTTCACATATTGATAATGAGTTCAAAAATTCAGAACGATAAATTGGACAGAGACAAAGAAAATCAAGTTTCTAAATACCAATAAATATTACCTTTGATACAGATCCAAATAACTCAAGTTACTGAACATTAGTAAGGCCGCTCATAATCTTATGACGAAACAAACGATAAACAGAGAAATGAAGAACTGCTTTTACAAGAGAAGGCATTTTCTTCAATTTAACCCCATTTAGGAAATTTCCTACTAATCTCAAAGATTCAAGATTTGGGGTATGAATAATTATCCCGCCATAGTTATAACAATCAACTATACTCAGGATTTTCAACATGCTCGATGAAATGCAAGTGCAATTCGCCAGCTCCAATTCTTCGAGCAAAGGGCTTCCAGATAAAACCATTTCCTTAATTTCATCCTTAATGGGCACGTAACCAAATTTTAATCTTTTTAACCCAGGGAGATTTATAGATCTGGGCTCAATAGATGGATAAGAGGCTAACATAAGAGTTAGATCCTCGAGAAAATCACAAGAGAAGAAGAAGGCTGGTAAATTTAGAGGGTTAAACACGATACAATCAATGGACATGACTCGAGATAGTGACGGATCTATTAAGGAACTAGGGAGGGCAGCTGTCCCCCCCCCCCCCTCCCCTCCTAGATTTTTGAGCGATAGTATATATATGTGATTATGCCAGTGTATTTTACGATAGAACTGAAAAATTATGTACCACGGCTCCCCCAAAATTTTTTGAAATTTTCTCACAGTACCCCCCCCCCCCCAGATTATGCCAGTGTATTTTTGAAACAAGAATACAAACGGTTCGAATAGTTGTTGGGATTCGAACTAGGGCTGCAAACGAGCTCGAGCGAGCAGTGCCAAGCTCAAGCTCGGCTCGGAACTTACTCGAGCTGGCTCGGCTCGTTTAGAATTATGGTTCGAGCTAAAAAAATCAAGCTCAAGCTCGACTCGTTCTAATTCGAACTAGTTCGGCTCGGCTCAACAGTAGCTCAATTAAAAAAACAGCTTGAATTTTAATTAAAAAGATTGTAAAAATTACGAATAAACAAAAAATATTCCAAATACCAAAATATATTAATAATAAATCGAACATACAACACAAAACACAAAATAAATAGAATTTGGACTTGAAATTATTAATTTGTCTTCCTCAGTTAATTTTTTTTTCTTTTTAGGACTTGGGTTGTAACCACTGTTCTAAATATCACTGATATGCACCAGTGTGTCGGTTAAATATCTCTAATCAGTGCCCCTCCGTTACGATATGCCTCGTATCGGTTGAGTAAATCGGTCGACTGATACACATACCGATATGGGCCGATATTTGGACCGATTTGAACCGATTTGGATTTAAAACATAATTTATTTTGAATATTATTTTGGACTGGTCCATCTTTTAACAATATTTTCATTAATATTGTTTGCCCAACTATTTCCATCTCTTTCTTTCTTTATCTAATATTTTTGGTCGAAAATGAAATCGATTTTGATCCGGACGATGTCAGATTTTCATTGGGGGCACCCGCATCTACACCGATGGTTAATGAACACGATTTCGTGGTTTAGTTTATTGCATTATTTGTAAATTTTATGTTATAATTTTAAATGTATCTTTAGTTTAACTTGAAATTTATGTGTATTGTTGAATTTTGAAGATTATAAAATTTAAATTAGTTTAAGAAACTCAATATAAATTAATATTATAATAATCAATTTAATATATTAATATTAAAAAGTACATCACCGCTATACCACTGATATTTTCCGCTTTGAATCCGCTATGTCGGTCATATCTCTTATCGGTGACTGGTCGATCTGTAAGCGATATGCGATATCTGTAACATTGGTTGTAACCATGTTTGGAATTATTAAGGAAATAAAATTTTTTTATAAATTTTCTAATTATGATTATATATATATATATATATATATATATATATATATATATATATATATATATATATTATGAATTAATTATGATAAAAGTATTTAATTTTTTAAATCGAGTTCATATTTTTTTCGAGCTTAATACGAGCGAGCTGAGTCTGGCTCAAGCTCGGCTCGATAAGCGTTCGAGCTAATTCGGCTCGGCTCTATTAATTTCGAGCTAATATCGAACTATTATCGAGTCGAGCTCGAACGAGCCTCGAGCTACGAGCTAAAGTTGCAGCCCTAGTTCGAATTCGGTACTGTCAAAGTGTAGAGATGGTAAATAAGCCCATAAATTATCCCATCTTTTTGAGATTAGGGATGTGTGAACCGCCTCTTTTGCCTTCAAGAAGGGTAAGATATGGATAAGAATGAAATCATCGAGGCTACCTATCATATCATTGTTCATCTTTTCTTGCTTTCCAAGCTTCTCCATTGATGGGCATCTCTACAAAATCACAAATTTTCCAGCTTTTCGTACAATCTGAAGTTGAATTAGCGTTAATTGAAGACCATGCAGCTCCGATCGATCAATCATGCAGGATGCAGCAAGGACTGGCGATTTTCAGAGTTTGATTTTAGGGTTCTTTCCAATGGAGAAGTAGAAGAGGGTTCCACTCTCCAAAAAAAGGGCCGGAATCGGAACGAATTGTCTAGAATCAGTATTTTAGTTCTCGGGGTTTCGATTCCGATAGTTAGGGTTTTAAACCTGGGAATTGAACTGCCGAGTTAGATGCAATTGCTAGATCTCAAAAGTCAACTTCCGTAGGTCAATAATCCCCATATTTGAAATCACCAATTGTTGTTATATAATCTCGAATTTTTTCATATTTGTTTGCTTTTTAAATCTCCTCAATATTTTTTAAAAAATAACCCTATGTATGTACACAATAATTGACATATAATTAAGCAATAAACAATATATGATTATATAATGAATTATTGCATAATTAATATAAAACTCGCACAATAATAAATTATTATACGTGATTAACATCATCTTGGAACCCATTGTTAACATATTATATTGATACATAATGAATTAATATATAACTAATATAATAATTCACATATTATACTGATTTTCGGTGATTGTATGTTAATTATATTAATTACATCATATTATGTACAATTTTATTTTGTCAATTTTCGCAATAGATATATATTATTTAACAATGTTAATATGTTGATTATTATTTTCAAGCATTTTAACGGAGCAATCAAATATTTTCGAAAATGTGAAGGATTAATTAAAATTAAATTTGAAAAGATAACGGTAATTTTTGTCAAGAAAACATTTAAGATCCATTAGTGCTCCAACTCCACAGGGGGGTAAAATAAATGGTTGTGGATTACTGAATAGTCCACTAATCAATCTTATTCCAAGTGTCTCTATCAAGATCAAGGAAAATTACCATAATTAATTAAAATAATTATACACTACTCTTCAGTGCTATCTTCGATTTTATTACGGTACCAATTTACAATTGATTATATTACGGTACTGGTTAACAATTCGACAAGCCATTTTTTAGTTTAACGCAATACTATCAAAGCCGTTGCCAATTTATTCTGATGCTCGGGTTTCTCAATTGTCTTTCATCGTATCAATCGTACCGCTAGTACCAGTCAGTACCAGCTCTTGTTTTACATGATTGCTCTCGATTTCACTCATCCTATTTTCCTCTTAACCTTATTCACTCTGCTCATCTATGAACCGGTGAATTCAGATTTCATACAATTAGGAGATGGAAAATTAATCTGAATAAATGCATATATAACAAACAAATATTCTTTCTTTGGTAGTTTGTAAAAGGTTAGTTAGAAGAATATAAATTCATTTGGACAAGTGATATTTTAATACCTCTCCAAATTTACTAAAAAAAATGATCTGAATCACATAATTCAACTAATCCTAAAAATCTTATAGTTCCCCCAATGAGTTGTCTATCTAATAATAAGATAATCATCGAAAATACCAGGAATTTGAACCCAATTGAGGAATCCTTGCGTTTTCCCAAAAACAAATTAATAAAGATATAAGTTCGGAGAAAGAAAAAATAATATTTCTGAAACATAACAAAACAAACTATATTAATATAAACAATAATAAGTTATAACGTAACTACTGCCTCTTGCCCGATCTTAAGAATCATAATAAATTTCATCACAAATCTGAGGCCTACAAGGTCAATAATATCATAGTCAAAACAAAATTAGAAAAATATTCAAAATATAGTTCTGTAAAAAAAGAGTACCTCTCGGTATAAATAATGTTCTGCAAATTAGGAGAATGCATGAGCAAAATTCCTTCAAAATCAAAATCCTCGTACTTCCAAGAATCAGGGAGCGTCAATTTCTTCAGGTTGCTAAATATTGGACACTTTTGTAATTCTTTTTCGAATAAACCCTTCAAATAGACCAAAAAGTCGAAAAAAAATCAACTAAAAAAAAACTATATACATATATATATATATGTTAAAAAAAAAAAAGAATACCTGCTTTGCGAAAACAAAAAACGTAAGTTCCTTAACATTTGAAAAGCCATTTAATATGCCATAATCAATACCACCACAAAAACAGCCAGAAAGATATGCTTTCTGAAGAGACGAAATATTCTTCAGAGAAAACCAATTATTTCCGAAAACTCCAACTAATCTCAAAGATTCAAGCTTTGGTGAATCAATACTGATCCAATTAGAAGTAAAATTCAGACAATATATTAAAGCCAAGTACTTCAACACCTCAGATGAAACCTCTGAAATAGACAAAATGCATTGCACGAGCTCCAATTTTTCAAGAAGAGGGCAACCAAAGAAAATTTTCTCCATTAATTCATCACTCACATCCATATAAGCAAGTTTTAATCTTTTAAGACGAGGGAGATCTATAGATAGGGACTTTTCACAATAAAGAGATAAAGATAAATCCACTAGAGAATCACAACAGAACAAAGAGGACGGTAAATCAAAAGGATTAGCCATATCCACTCTACAAGCGATGGATACCACTCGAGGTTTGAGATCTAGTAAACAATGGATCCATTCATTCGCAGCTTTAACAAATTGATTCGCCCATTTCAGCCGAAATGTATGGAGGTTTGCGATTTTCCGAATACGAAAAAAGGAGCGAACAAATCGTTCTAGCTGTATGTCAGAATCGAAGTCATCCCTATCAACATTTAGAGAGGGTAAATAAGCCCATACAGTTGTCCATCTTTTTGAGAGTACGCACGTCTGAACTGCTTCTCTTGCTTTCAAGAAAGATAGGATGTGGATAAGAATAGAATCATGGAGGCTGCTTATGATATCATAATTATCATTCTTCGTCTCATCTTGCTCCGGAACCTTCTCCATGAAAGAACAAACCTTTCTCTACAAATCTCAATTTCTCTAGATGGTTGTCAATCTAATCAATCTAATACCTCGCAGCCTAAATCCTTGTACGAAATCGATGGATTTTCCCGCTTATTTTTGTTAGGGTTCTTTTGGCCGAGGAAAAGGGGAGGGGACGAAAGAGTTGTGGGGGAAATCGGCTCTCGCTCGAATTACGAAACCCCGGGTATTAAAAATGAGACTTCAAATCACGAGATTTTAATTCTCTGTCGTTGTACAATCCAAGATTTTAATTCTATACTTCTCCGTGAAAACTGAGATTTGAAATCTATAAATAACCAATTTACATGTGCTCTTATTTTTTACCAAATCTTATGTATTCTTTTGGTTCGTTATACACAACAAAATTTAGATCATTGTTTAATTATTATTTTACATTCATATTTTTTTATGTAAAAATTTGGTTGTTCATTATTTATTTATTTTAATTTTAAAAGTCCACATCACCTTAGATTGATATCGTGTCATATAATTATTTGGTAAATTAATGTTGGATAAATTGTATTTAATTTGATATGATTTGATATTATTTTACATGATCAAATCAAATGAATACAAATAAAATGCAAAGAATGTTCAATTGACAATACTAACTTGATATTTAATGAAATGTTTCTTTCCCCCCAATTTTTCTCACGTCCTTGATGTGCTGGCACAAGTGTTAATCTTTGTTGGCACATGATAAGCCATGACCAGCCAAACAAGCAATCTTTCATGAAGATTCAAGACATCGAAGAATCAAGACGACGGTAAAAAAAAACGGAAGTATTCGCTCAAGTAAAGAAATCAAGACGTCGAAGACTTCCGCGAGTTGGAATATCGTACAATCACAAAAATAATTCATAGGTATCCCTATACTAATTTAGGAATTATTAATCTCAATTTGAACAAGTAATCATGTTCGAAACGTTGAAAATGTAAAGATTACAAAATTTGCAAACAGTGAGTCTTCCATTCAGATGAAACCCTTGTGCGTCTAAACGGAAGCTACACTATCCCTTAACGTGGCTTTGTTTCCGTTCAAACGGAATAACCACCCCGTCTGAACAGTGCAGTATACTCCGTTTGAACGGAACTTTCAACGTTCAAACGGAAGTATACTTGCAAAGCTAAGTAGACTTATAGTGAGTCTTCCGTTCAGACGTCTGACATCGAAGAATTTATGCAAAAGCTAAGTAGACTTACAGTGAGTCTTTCGTTCAGACGGAACACTCATGCGTTTGAACTGAAGCTTCATAATTCGAATGATTACGCTGTAACGGCTAGTTTGTCTTGGGTATCGGTGTCGTTACCGAGTCCCGCACAGCGGAATGAGAGACCCGGTCCAACCCGATTCCGAGGACCACATCGCCAATTCGAAAGCACAAATCCTAATATGCAACTACTTATATATAACTATTATATATAAAGAGTCATGCCACATGAAATTGATCACGATGAATGATTGACACGCTTGTAGTTGTTGCTTCTCCGATCTCGGTAGCACGTGTGTCTCACACCCGCACGATTCGACACCTTCTTCGATGATTTTGTAGCCACAAATAGTTAGTTAGGAACCACTAACATATACTACTACACTAACTAAATAATCACCACTAATTCTACTATTAATCCTAGTCATCAATCCAATGACTAGATTCTAAATCAATCACAAACATGTTATAGGACACTGTTTAACAACCTTAGTTTGGGCTAAACCCAAACATATAATCCATAATTAATATAAAATCAGTTTTGTTATATAATCAGACCAATTGAAAACAATTTCAAAAATCCATTTTTTTTAATTTAGAAGGATTATGAATTTCTTTAGCTGGACAAAATATGCTATGCGATTTTGTTGTATTGGTAAAATTGTAAACAAGTTCAGATTCGAAATGAAGTTTCTGAATACATTTTTTTGATTATATTGCTTAAAGTTTTCCCTTTCTTTTATAGTTGAAAATTAATGTCCAGAGATTTGAGGTCATTTTCAGAAGTGTTACAAGATTGCTTTCAAATTGAACGAGGTAAATATGGGCTATCCACGTCTGACAAAGATAACCATAAATATTAATGTGAGAGTAGAAAAATGAAGGAAAATAACAAGGTTAGAGATGATTAGATATGTAATCTCGAAGAAGGATGTGAAGGAGATTTGAGACTGTGTGGTTGAAAACTGAGACGAAGGTGTGGAAATTAGGTCGCCATTAATGAAGAATAAAGACCAAAATATTTGTGCTTGAATAACTTTGCGTACCTAATTTCGTTTTCATAACATAAACCTATTCATATTTTTTTGGGGCAATTTCTTTTGTATCCCTCTAAGAATTACAAATAACCAATTTATCTCTCTAAAACAACTAATAACATATTTGTCCCTTCTAAACTCGATTAATATCATATATGTTCACTTAAAAATTTGTAAATATCAAATTTCTCCTACTGTTAAATATCTGTTAACTTTCTGTTAAATTAACTAATATTTTAAATTTTAAATTTTATTAAAATGACAAATATACATGTTAACGACAAAAATGCCCTTTATCATTCTCACAAGCCCATAATTAACTTGACTCTCCATTACCTGACTCTTCTCCTTCTTTCTTCATTTTTTTCTTCATTGTCCCACGATCCTTCTCATAGTCACCAACCCACCTGAAAATCTTCATCCGTACTTCTCTCTTTCCCCCGTCGAAGAATTGTGAAACCCTAATAGAATCCTAGCGATGCAAAGATAGACACAAGCCTAGCGATTAGTGACCCTACGGCGAACAAAACCCTTCCTCCTTGTTCGCATTCAAGACTGGGTGTGCACACCAGAGGCGCCATGTCCCTTCGACGGTTCGACCATACATGAATCGTCAAATGTCGTATTACATCTTTGTCTGGTCATTGACTCATTCTTCTCTTTGGTCGTACCAGTATTCACACCCTTATGAAATATTGATTCGAGCCCATGTCAGTTTCGACTCGGTACGAAATTGGTGTGACCACTAATCAAGAATTGACATTATTTAGTGTTAATTGAGAAGGTTTAGAAGATGAAGTGATAATTTAGGAGAATCAGGAGTATGAAACGCTAATGGAGGAGAATTGTGACTATGAAATGAGAATCAAGGATAATTAAAAGTGTAGATTATGATGAATTAGCACTATCGAATGTGAATTGAGTTGACTGTTTGTGTGATTGTTACATTGTTAGGATCGGTGAGATTTTTTGTGAAATGAGAGATTGGGGGTATGGAAAAATTTACCAAATGAAATAAATAAGTATTGTACTTGCTTTACATGTGAACAATTTATAACAATGGTCTTACAATTCTGATGTTTAATAATAAAAGAATGTCAGTTGCTCAGTAAATAATTTTTGTTCATATGTTCGAACCATTTGATGTCGTAAACAAACGTGCGAGTTGAATTTACATCCATTTTGTTTCATTTACTAAATAGCATTCACCAGTTTTCATTCTTTTAGTAACATCATGTCATGTATTACATAAACAATTTTCATTTTCCAGCCCTTGTCATCGTGTACAAATTCATATATGCAAATTTTGATGGGAAATATCCCCGACCCCGGGCCCGCGCAGCGGAATGAAGGCCCGGTCCGATTCCCCGATTCCCGAGATCACGCCACGACTTCGAGGGTTCGATGCAATTAGACGGATAGATCTATACCAGTGCCAAATTGATGGCACACGAAGGGTTGATCGCCGCCTTCTATTTCCTGTCACGTTGGTGACAATCCGCGCGTCCCACACCACGCGTCCTTCACCAATCGTTTGCTACGCCGGTTTACTCGACTTCGTCCTCGTGCGTCCAAGCGTGAACACCGTCTTTCTTACTCGAGTCGATCACAATCGAAGAGTCACAAACGTCACTCCTCTACTTGTATCCACGGTGATTCGTAAGACGTCGGTCGCGGATGCACCTGCCTAGACGATGCACCGGCGAACTTGCTCGATCTAATCGATTCTCTATCACTCTCTCTCTCTTCGCACCTTTTCACTCACGAAAGATCAAATCTGAATTTGCTCTTTCTCTTAGTGTCTTTGGCAGAATGATTGCTTAGTTAAGTTGAGATAGAAAATCCTATTTATATCTAATAGGATCAGGATTATCCAAAAGGCATGTATATCTAATATACACCCTTTCACACAGAAAACTGCATGAACCTGTTCAGTATTCTGTCCAGACGAAATTGATAAATTTCTCTGACAGACAATCAACCAACACGAAAGTTGTAGATAATCTCATTATCTACACAACCCAATTTGGCCCAGCCCAATTGGAGTTCGTATGCAAAAGTTATGACTGTTTTACTAACTGTATGTCATACTGTTACACCTTTTCGGTATTTCACATAAACGACACTTATACTTCGTTCATATGAAATATATTTCTTCATGAAGGTTGTAGATAATCTTATTATCTATCTAACCCAATTTGAACCATTCAAATCGGATTTTCGCACTGAAAGTTATGGCCACGAATGTACGCATACATTCGTTTATCCTTGTGTACAATTTTACGGTTGATCCGAAACTGTATTTCTTTCAAATTTGAAGGTTACAACGTATATATTTTACACCAATTTATACAAATTCTTATTCATCTCCAATTGATCAGATCAGACATCAATTCATTTTTATTACAACATTGGAAATTACAATGTATATATATATATATATATATATATATATATATATATATATATATATTCTTAGTTTGTTAATAAAAAAGCTAAATGCACATTCTCTCGGTAAAGCTTAACACAATCACCTTTGATCCTCTTTCTCCGTGAATGGCCAACGCACCAAAAGACGATCCAATACCCCTTTCAAGCTAATTGCACATCCTCTTCATAGCGCAAAACACAATCATCTCGATCCTTTTTCTTGATTTCTCAAAATAATTCCAACTGCCTTTGCTTCTCCATATGCATCACGATCCTTTTTATTACAATGTTTCTGATGTTGACCTGGACGGGACTTCTTAGCAATTCTCTTGCAAAGTCCATGCTCGATCATGAACTTCCTCACATGTCATGAACGGGAAACTTCTCTTAGCTTAAATATACTAACGGTTCTTACTTTTATGACTCGATCATCTTCGGTTCAACTTCACTAACATACCTCGTATCTTAGCCAAGTGCTGAGTTCACCTACTTTAAAAGCAAATAATATTGCAAAAATAATATTGAAATTACGACATGATTTTGCAAAATTTAGGGATGAAATTGAAAATTGAAGCTATAAAAAGTCATAAATTACCTCAATTACAAATTCTTAGTATTAACCATCCTTTATGATCCACGAATTACAAATAAAAGATAGGCACGAATTAGAAAAGAGTGATGACTGAAATATCATTCTCGAGAAATTAGGTAATAAAATTTTCGAAGAATTTTGCAACTCAAAATCCCCAACTGAAAATTTTCGATGGTTTTTTACAACTCAAAATCCCCAACTGGAAAATTTTGATGGATTTTATACTATACAATTACCAAGATGTGATTTGAGAGAAATTGTAAATTGAAAGAGTCAAAGCACCAAGATGCGATTTCGATGGAGAATTACCTGAATATGGCCAGATCGTTACCGTAGTTGTGTTAGCCTTCCGATCGACCATGTCATCTAGACGAGCTTCACCAGCTTCAGCGAATTGGAGATTCAGCAAAGATGTCGCCATGATTTAGAGTAGTCCCCAACTCGTCAAAGTCGAGACCGCAGCTTGGTCGCCAACGTTGCCAATTAATTTTGGAGAATATGATTTTGGAGAAGGTGCCGCCATCTTCATAGTTTGGAGAAGATGCTTCTCTACTTAGGTCTAAAATTCTTAACGGGTTTAGGGTTAGATTCTTAGCGGATTTCGGGTTCACATTAGGGGTAAATTAGTCATTAAATTATTTTTTCTGTTAAATCTAACTTATCTGTTAAGTTTAGAGAAATTTGAAATAAGTCAAGTTTAATAGGGATAAATATGTAATTATGTATTTTAGAAAGATAAATTTGTAATTTGCAAGTTTTAGAGGGATACATCAGAAATTCTCCCTATTTTTTTTTATATAAAGAACTTAAATAAGTATTTTGATGCATGTATATTATTAATAAAATAAATATTAAAACTAATTAGATTGTTGTACTCAATTAGAATTCCGAATCGTTCTGGTATCCAATTGAGTTAGGTATGGATTGGGACATATCAGAGTTATAGGATGGTTTGCCATCTCTAGTTTGGGAAGCCAATTATTGTTGGAAAATGTTGGACATGCCCCTCTCTCCCCTAGAACTTTGATGACATGGATATAATTTAACACGTTTAGAATTAACACATTAATTCATGATTTAACATCTTAATTGGATGTTCAATTATAAATTAAGATAATTAAATCATAAATTAACATGTAAAATCATGTATTTTTATGTGTTAATTTTTAAGATGTTAAATCATATCCACGTCGTCATCAAAATTTTGAGAGGAGAGTACTAGGGGCGTACATCGCTACTCTTTATTGTTCTCCTCAATCTTACGATAACATCAACATTATTGATGTTAATGTTACCTTAGCATATTTAATTAATAATTCATTTAACATATAATATATAAAGTGGTGATGCATGTCTCTCTTAAAATCCCCAAGATTGATTGATGTGTGGGCGTTTGTATTAATGATGGTGGTAAACCATGACTATTTAATTTTTTTCATCCTATATAAGAAAAGAAGGTAAATTTTTTTTACCGTTTCACATAAATATAACTTATCGTGTGTTAAATTAAATATAATAAAATATTAAATAAAACAAATTATTTTTTAATAATTTGGTTTACCACATAATTAATGTGGTTTACCACATAATTAATACAGTTTGCCATATAATTTAAAATTTTAATGCATTTCTTATATATTGTCAACACATTAATACATTGAGAGAATATATTTTTTTTGTTGAAGAAAATAGAGTAGGTTCTTATGCCCTACTTCTATTATATTTCATTTATATTAAATAAGTTAATACAAGTAAGAGATATTTGTCGTAAAAGAGTTAAAAACACTACCCCTAAATACCTCCTATTACAAACTTATATTAACTAATTACATCAATATAAACTTTAAAATACCAGATAACTCTGGCATTTTAGAATCCCCAGATGACTTCATTTTCGTTTTAAAAAAAACGAAAATGCATGTTAATTAACATGTTAAGTATAGGTCAATTAATCATTTGTAATCTGTGTTAGCGAATAACATAATATAATATTATTTCCCTTTTACGTGCTGTTAAATTTGTCAAGCTGGTCTCGTTCTAAGTCAAGTGCGGTTGGCACTTGGCCATCACAAGACTAATTAACACATCTCTACATTACCATATTCTATCAAATTACTTTTCAAAAAAACTTGGAATTAACAAATAATAGCCAAACTTTTTTGTGCCCAAATTCCATACTAACTGTTCTTGGTCTTAAAGAATGTGTACTCGCAAAAATTAAGGAACCTTCCTTCCTTGAAAGATAGCATATTGATGAGGTCATATAGGGTGTCTTCTCATTTTTCTCCAACATCTTTTATATCATTAATTAATAATTAATCAGCCAAATAATTAAGAAAAATACACTTCATTAATATAATTAAAGTACACATGCGTTAACAATTCTTAATCAAAATTAACTATTAATTTAATGGGGAGTGCTATGATAGACCCATTTTCTTATCATGGACCCATTTTCAAAAAATTATTTTAAAAATTTTAGCTATTTATTCATTAATTCTAAAAAAATTATGTTTTGAATAACATTAAATGATAAATATACATTAGAATCTTACAAAAAATATCATTATTTCACAAATATTCGAATTTTTTTTTTATAAAAAATGGGTCTATGATAAGAAAATTGGCCTATCATAGCACTCTCCTAATTTAATGTCTTTTTGTTAATAATTTTGTTAATTAATCAACAATTAATTGTTAATTGGTGATAGAATGTGATGGAGAAATTAGGGGGCATGGTAAAATTACCCCATATTGATTACATTGGTTGGTAGTTGGGAATAATACGCTACTAAAGCATGAATAGGTGGTCCACTACCACAATATATTGAAATGATTTGAGGAAATTTCCACATCATGATTATGACTCGTTGATAATTAATTACAACACTCAATTTCTGGTAGTTAATTTAACGTATTTAATTCTCATTAACGCCGAAATTATGAGATCATAATAGTTGCCTCTGAGAGCTTCTATCGTCAGTCAATTCCACTTAAGCAGCACCCTCTTTGACATGAACAAAGAAACAAAACACCATGTTTCTTATCCTCTCTCTTCTTCTTGCTCTAACAACTCAATTCCATGGCTTCTCGAACGCAAAACTCGAATACTCGAATTGTTCTGCCACTACATACAACGAAGGAACGACATACAACACAAACCTCTTCAATCTCCTCGATTCCCTCTACCAAAACGCGCTAAACAACGGCGGTTTTTACGATACTTCTATCGGTACGAGTCCAAATCAAGTATTTGGGCTAATTATGTGCTTCGTCGATTCGTCTCCAATTGATTGTGCGAAGTGTCTTCAAGATATAACTTCTAATACGACTCAACCGTGTCCTGTTAGTACCGCAGCCGATATATTTTTTGATAATTGTTTACTACGGTACTCTAATCAGAACTTCACTTCCGTTTCGAGTTCTATACTCGGCAATCCAAACCAGCCAACCTGTTTTGCCAATTTCCGTAACGTGACAAACAGCACGGAAGCAAAGAATGAATTGTTGTCATTGATGGGTAATCTACGGAGTATTGCTCCATATGCTCCTCAAAAATTTGCGATTGCGAAGGCGAATGGTACCAATTTTACAGGGCTGATAGAGTGTAGGAGAGATTTGACTTCGGGGGATTGTGATAAGTGTATAGGAAATATTATCACTTACATGCCGTCATGCTCGGAAAATTGGACCTCGCAAGGGATGAGGATTTTAGACTTGGATTGTTATATAAGATACGAATCGTACTTCTATAATGCAAGTGCATTTCCGAAATTATTATTATCAAGTTATTCTCAACCACCTTCTGGAGGAGGTAAGTTAGGTTTCAAACTTTCAATTTCCCGGATTTATATTCAATTTTATAATCAAATTATGTTAAATTGGACTAATTTGAATTCAATTGCAATAAATTGCAGGATCAAAATCGAATTTGGTTGTGATAGTTACAACCTCCATTTCTGCTGCTTTCGTAATTCTCGTTGCAATCGGGATTATATTTTGGAGGAGAAGGCAAAAATTACACAAGAAAAGAGGTAATTACACTAATTTAAGACTAATACACAGGTAAACTTGATCAAATGCAATTACTTAAAACAGAGGATCGGCTTGTTTTGTATGTAAACAGACAAGGAATCTCCAATTTTTGTACAAGAGAATATGGATTCTACTTTCGAACACATTCTAAATCCCGATGTGGAATATCAAGTATTTGACTTGATTACACTTCAAAATGCAACCGAAAACTTTTCTGACGCGAATAAGCTCGGTAGAGGCGGTTTTGGTGTTGTGTATAAGGTAACGTCGAGAAAAAACTTTCTAGGCTACAATTATGTAAACGAGATCAATTTTTTAGGGTATATTTAAGATTTACAAAAAATGTATCTTCTAGGGTACCCTGCCAGATGGGAAGGAGATAGCGGTGAAAAGGCTTTCGGGAAGCTCGTCACAAGGAATCAGAGAACTCAAGAATGAAGTGGAGTTACTGGCAAAACTCAAACACAAAAACCTTGTGCAACTATATGGATGTTGTATCCAAAAGGAAGAAAAGATACTCTGTTACGAATACGTGACGAACGGAAGTCTTGATAAGATTCTTTTTGGTATGTGATTTACTTCAAACCTCATGAATAAAACTTTGAATAAAATTCCATCGCTATTAATTTTATTATTTTTCATTAAAGAAGCAAAGGATGGATCCAAGCATTTAGAACTGGATTGGATAAATCGGTATAAGATAATAGAAGGGATTACCCGAGGTTTACATTACCTCCACGAAGAATCTCGATTGAAGATTGTACATAGAGATCTCAAAGGTAGCAATATATTGCTTGATAAGGATATGAACCCTAAGATTTCCGATTTCGGCCTTGCGAGGTTTTTTGACGACGATCAAACTCACAAAGATACATCTATTGTTGCCGGAACATTGTAAGACTAGTTATATAAAGTTAAAATACATTATTTTCTTTGTCCTTAGTAAGCAAAACAATTTTTCTTTATTAATCATGATTTTCTTCATTATATACAGTGGATACATGGCGCCGGAATATGTATTGCACGGGAATTACTCTACAAAATCGGATGTATTCAGCTTCGGCGTTCTGGTTTTGGAAATTGTGACGGGCAAAAGAAATAGTTCCTTCTCGGGCTCTAGTCGCATTTCAAATGTTATTAGTTATGTAAGTAAAACAGAAAAGGGTAACAATTACATAAAATTTAGTGAAATAAATGTATATATTAAATAGATTTTTTTTATTTGGAATGTAGGCTTTGCAACATTGGTCGAGCGAAACGATGAATCAATTGAAGGATCCAAGAATAGAGGATATGTACTTAGAAGAAGTTAAGAAATGTGTTCATATAGCTTTACTTTGCGTACAAGATAAGTCGATTGATCGACCAAACATGGAGGCTGTTAATCTTATGCTAAGTAGTTACTCGAAAACTCTTCCACCTCTTCCATCTGGATGGCAAATTTCCAGAATACTAGATTTTTCATTGAGCGACGATTACTCGACAACACAGAGTAGTATTGAAAACTTAATATCGACATCATGAATTTTTTGTATACTTCACCTACGGGTTTGGAAGCAAAAAATATTTTTCTATATAGTCGTTTGTTTTTCTTTTTTTTCTCTTTTCTTCTGGGCATAGAGAAATACATGGAAGAACAGTCCGAGATAGGGGTGTTTCAAGAGGGACTTCACTCGGCAAATCAATAAGCTGCTATTGCTCGAATTCTCCTACTACGCGCTGCGAAGCATGCTCATCATTGGAGGGCGGCAAGGTGATTCGAAATCTGTCACCGATCTATATTGATTTGAACCTCGTTTAAGTAACCCTTCATCAATACATCTTATACATTAGTAGAATGGAATCGAATTATAAGGTGGAGGAGAAAAAATATGGAATTATTAATTTCACGGTTTGTTTGGATGTCTAAATTATAAAATGCTGGAAAGTTTAATTTTTTTGTTTGGTTGTTTAGAAAATTTTGAAATTATGTTATGTGAATATTAGAATGATATTTAATTGAATTAGTAAAATATTAAGTATTATAATGTAATTAACAAAAAAAATCATGAAATTAAAATGTTAATAGTCGAAATGAAAATATTATAAATATATTGTGAAGGGCGTTACAAGGAATTATGTGAACCTTCGCAATATTTTGTTTCGAACTAAAATCACAAAATTTTGACATGTTACAAGTAAATTCAAACTAAAATCACAATATAAGGTGAAGATAATTGTATATCTAGTATGCTCTTAGCCTACAACCCTGAAATTACTTTCCAAAAAATATGAAATTTTGAACTCTCCATGAGATATAGTTCTTCTCAAATTTAGCTACAAGACCTACTACATCTCAGAAATTAAGATCGTATTAATAGTCATCCAAACAAGTAGGTGTTAAAATTATGACGAAAAAGACGACCTTATAGATACCTAACACCATTGAACATTTGCTCCATAGTTAAGTTTGTGGTACCATCCATTCAATTTTGATTAACTGAGTAGATAAAGAAACAAAATTGAACAAAATGTTACAATCTACCTCATCAAATTTTAGAAAATTATTCTCACGTCATTTGAAGTGCTATCACTGTGTTATTTCAGGAGCTATTAAATTAGTCCTCAACTAGTCATAATTAACCATTGAAGTAATATATCTTGTGAGCTCAGGGTCGGCCCGACAATTTTAGAGGCCTTAGACAAAATTAATTAAAACATAATCTTATGTCAACAAAGCATAAAATATCCATTAAAACTAATACAATATATTCAAAATATTACATAATTACGACTATCACCTAAAAATCATTCTTTTTGAACTCTTAAAAACGAATACATAGAGACAAAAGTCTCTCAATTCAATAAAAGAGAGTTCTCTTGTGTTTTTCTTTCTTTCTCTTGATTGTTGTTTTTTCTCTAATGTCAATTAGAAGTATTATGTGCATATTGTAATGTCAATTAGGGGCTCATGTGCATAGTTAAGGGCTTATGCGTATAACTGTTTTTTTATTATGATGATGTTTATATATTTTTTTTATCAAGATATAATTTAAAATCAGTTATAATATAATTGTTCTTACTATTCATGGTGGTACTTATATAAATATATAATTTAGTATAAGATATATTGTCGAAGGGTTTTTTAAACGAGAATCAAATCAATATAGCTTGGCGACAGATTTCGAATCACCTTGCCGCACTCCAATCATGATCATGCTTCGCAGCGCGTAGTAGGAGAATTATTGATTTGCCGAGTGAAGTCCCTCTTGAAACACCCCTATCTCAGACTGTTCTTCCACGTATTTCTCTATGCCCAGAAGAAAAGAAAAAAAAAACAAAAAACAAACGACTATACAGAAAAATATTTTTTGCTTCCAAACCCGTAGGTGAAGTATACAAAAAATTCATGATGTCGATATTAAGTTTTCAATATTACTCTGTGTTGTCGAGTAATCGTCGCTCAATGAAAAATCTAGTATTCTCGAAATTTGCCATCCAGATGGAAGAGGTGGAAGAATTTTCGAGTAACTACTTAGCATAAGATTAACAGCCTCCATGTTTGGTCGATCAATCGACTTATCTTGTACGAAAAGTAAAGCTATATGAACACATTTCTTAACTTCTTCTAAGTACATATCTTCTATTCTCGGATCTTTCAATTGATTCATCGTTTCGCTCGACCAATGTTGCAAAGCCTACATTGCAAATAAAAAAAATCTATTTAATATATACATTTAAATCACTAATTTGTATGCAATTGTTAGCCTTTTGTGTTTTACTTACATAACTAATAACATTTGAAACGCGACTAGAGCCCGAGAAGGAACTATTTCTTTTACCCGTCACAATTTCCAAAACCAGAACGCCGAAGCTGAATACATCCGACTTTGTAGAGTAATTCCCATGCAATACATATTCCGGCGCCATGTATCCACTGTATATAATCAAGAAATTCATGATTAAGAAAATTGTTTTTGTTTACGAAGGACAAAGAAAATAATGCATTTTAACTTCATAAAGAGGTTAGATTAGGATTATATTTTAGTTTTATATGGAAGATAACCTCAAATATTGTATGAACATTAAACTATTAATGAAAACAATAGAAGTATGACTTAATAGTCTACTTTATTTTCACTCAAAAAAAAAAAAAACTTTATATAACTAGGCTTACAATGTTCCGGCAACAATAGATGTATCTTTGTGAGTTTGATCGTCGTCAAAAAACCTCGCAAGGCCGAAATCGGAAATCTTAGGGTTCATATCTTTATCAAGCAATATATTGCTACCTTTGAGATCTCTATGTACAATCTTCAATCGAGATTCTTCGTGGAGGTAATGTAAACCTCGAGTAATCCCTTCTATTATCTTATACCGATTTATCCAATCCAGTTCTAAATGCTTGGATCCATCCTTTGCATCTTTAATGAAAAATAATAAAATTAATAGCTATGGAATTTTTTTCAAAGTTTTATTCATGAGGTTTGAAGTAAATCACATACCAAAAAGAATCTTATCAAGACTTCCGTTCGTCACGTATTCGTAACAGAGTATCTTTTCTTCCTTTTGGATACAACATCCATATAGTTGCACAAGGTTTTTGTGTTTGAGTTTTGCCAGTAACTCAACTTCATTCTTGAGTTCTCGTAGTCCTTGTGACGAGCTTCCCGAAAGCCTTTTCACTGCTATCTCCTTCCCCTCTGGCAGTGTACCCTAGAAGATACATTTTTTGTAAGTCTTAAATATACCCTAAAAAATTGATCTAGTTTACATAATTGTAGCCTAGAAAGTTTTTTCTCGACGTTACCTTATACACAACACCAAAACCGCCTCTACCGAGCTTATTCGTGTCAGAAAAATTTTCAGTTGCATTTTGAAGTGTAGTCAAGTCAAATACGTGATATTCCGCACCGGGGTTTAGAATGTGTTCCAAAGTAGAATCTATTCTCTCTTGTACAAAGATTGGAGATTTCTTCTTGTCTGTTTTAAGTAATTGCATTTGATCAAGTTTACCTCTGTATTAATTCAAATTAGTGTAATTACCTCTTTTCTTGTGTAATTTTTGCCTTCTCCTCCAAAAGAAAATCCCGATTGCAACCAGAATTACGAAAGCAGAAGAAACGGAGGTTGTAACTATCACAACCAAATGGTCCTGCATTTTTTTACAAATTAATTCAGATTATTCCAATTCAAGAAAATAACATTAGAAAATTGAATATGAATTTTGGGACTTGAAAGTTCGAAACCTCGATATAACTTACCACCCCCAGAATCTACAGAATGGAGTGGTGGTTGAGAATAATTTGATAATAATAATTTCGGAAATGCACTTGCATTAAAGAAGTACGATTCATATCTTATATAACAATCCAAGCCTATAATCCTCATTCCTTGCGTGGTCCAATTTGTCGAGCATGACTGCATATAAGTGAGATAATTTCCTATACACTTATCACACTCCCCAGAAGATAAATCTCTCCTACACTCTATCAGCCCCGTAAAATTGGTATCATTCGCCTTTCCAATCGCAAATTTCTGAGGAGCATAAGGAGCAACACTCCTTAGATTACCCATCAATGACAACAATGAATTTTTTGCTTCCGTGCTGTTGGTCACGTTATCCAAATTAGCCAAGCAGATTGGATGGTCGGGAAAGCCGAGTACAGAACTCGGTACAGAAGTGAAGTTCTGATTAGAGTATCGTAGTAAACAATTATCAAAAAATATTTGAGCTGCGGTACTAACAGGACACGGTTGAGTCGTATTATAAGTTGCATCTTGAAGACACTTCGCACAATCGATTGGAGACGTATCGATGGAGCACATAATTAGCCCAAATACTTGATTTGGACCCGTACCGATAGAAGTATCGTAAAAACCGCTGTTGTTCAGCGCGTTTTGGTAGAGAGATGCGAGGAGACTGAAGAGGTTTGTTTCGTATGTCGTTCCTTCGTCGTATGTAGTGGCAGAACAATTCGAGTATTCGAGTTTTGCGTTCGAGAATCCATGGAATTGAGTTGTTAGAGCAAGAAGAAGAGAGAGAAGAAGAAACATGGTGTTTTCTTTCTTTGTTCATGTCAAAGAGGGTGTTGAAGCTTAAGTGGAACTAAAGATACGATATCTCAAAGTCAACTATTATGATCTCATAATTTTGGCGTTAATGAGAATTAAATACGTTAATTAACTACAGAAATTGAGTGTAGTGATTAAATTATCTACAAGTCATAATCATGATGTCCAAATTTCGTCAAATCATTTCAATTTATTATGGTAGTGGACCAATTCATGGTTTAGTAGTGTATTATTCCCAACCACCAACTAATGTAATCAATATTTTGTCTTTCCAGGAAGGTAGGTTCCTTAAAGACCAAGAACAGTTAATATGGAAATTTGGGTACAAAAAAGATTTGGTTATAATTTATTAATTCCAAGTTTTTGTGAAAAGTAATTTGATTGAATATAGTAATGTAGTGATGTGTTAATTAGTCTTGTGATGGCCAAGTGCCAACCCCACTTGACTTAGAAGTTAGAACGAGACTAGCTTGACAAATTTAACAGCACGTAAAAGGGAAACCATATTATATTATTCGCTAACACAGATTACAAATAATTAATTGACCTATACTTAACATGCATTAATTAATATAATTATGGTATTAAATATATATTATATGTCAAATACATTATTAATTAAATAAGTTAACCTAACATTAAGTACATCAATACGTAAAACTGTAAAAGGCTGTTTTTAATTTTTTAGAAATTATAGGGTTTAATTAACATTTTAGGGTATTTAATATTCTTATAGAGGCTGTAATCCTAAATTTCGTTCAATGAAATTAATAGATATGGGACAACACGAGCCCACTCTATTTTGACAAAAATAAATAAATAAATAATATGTTGACGTTGTCGTAAGATTTAGGAGAATAATAAATGGCTTCCCAAACTAGAGCAACGCAACCATCTTATAACTCTGATATGTCCAAATCCATACCTAACTCAATTGGAATGTTAAAAATTTACTGACCCGATACCAGAACGAAACTCTAGTTAAGTAGAACAATCTAATTAGTTTCAATATTTTATTAATAATATGCATGCATCAAAATATTTAATTAAGTTCTTTATATAAAATATGAATATGTTTATTTTATTAAAACGAAATTCGGTACACAAAGTTATTCAAGCACAAATATTTTGGTTTTTATTCTTCATTATTGGCGATTTAATTTTGGGAAATTTTGAACAGTAAACACGAAATATTTCGTAATACCCAAAATAAACAACATAGTTTGATAATTTGCAAAATAACACTCTCGACTTTTCAAAGGTCGAGAGGTTTAAAAATGCTCGACATTTGAAACGTCGAGCGATTGATTCTGACATCTGTCTAGCATTTGTGTAAGATTTAATAAATCTCTCGACTTTTCAAAAGTCGAGAGATTGATTTTAATTCAAAATATGATATATTTCCCCAAAGTGTACACGCCGAATTCTCCATTATTTAGTTATTACGTTCAATTATATTGATAATTAAGATATATAATTAAATATTCAGTAAAATTTATTCAAATTTATGAATTCGAACAATTATTAATTATATATTAAGTTAACAGCTAACATGTACTGGTTATCATTTTAATTAAATAGACGAATCGAAATTATCCAAATTTTACCATAACATCTCTATTTCCTAATTAGTATATTTAATTAAAATAATAACTAGTACATGTTGGCTGTTAACCTAATACATAATTAATAATTGTTCGAATTCATAAATTTGACTAAATTTTACTGAATATTTAATTATATATCTTAATTATCAATATAATTGAACGTAATAACTAAATAATGGAGAATTCGACGGGTACATCTTGGAGTGGAATAATTTTTTTTATCTTTTTCAAATGTGTCAGGATATTAAAAAAAGAAAAAATTAAATCCCTCCAAAGTGTACACGCCGAATTCTCCATTATTTAGTTATTACGTTCAATTATATTGATAATTAAGATATATAATTAAATATTCAGTAAAATTTATTCGAATTTATGAATTCGAACAATTATTAATTATATATTAAGTTAACAGCTAACATGTACTGGTTATCATTTTAATTAAATAGACGAATCGAAATTATCCAAATTTTACCATAACATCTCTATTTCCTAATTAGTATATTTAATTAAAATAATAACTAGTACATGTTGGCTGTTAACTTAATACATAATTAATAATTGTTCGAATTCATAAATTTGACTAAATTTTACTGAATATTTAATTATATATCTTAATTATCAATATAATTGAACGTAATAACTAAATAATGGAGAATTTGACGGGTACATCTTGGAGTGGAATAATTTTTTTTTATCTTTTTCAAACGTGTCAGGATATTAAAAAAAGAAAAAATTAAACCCCTCCAAAGTGTACACGCCGAATTCTCCATTATTTAGTTATTACGTTCAATTATATTGATAATTAAGATATATAATTAAATATTCAGTAAAATTTATTCAAATTTATGAATTCGAAAAATTATTAATTATATATTAAGTTAACAGCTAACATGTACTGGTTATCATTTTAATTAAATAGACGAATCGAAATTATCCAAATTTTACCATAACATCTCTATTTCCTAATTAGTATATTTAATTAAAATAATAACTAGTACATGTTGGCTGTAAACTTAATACATCATTAATAGTTGTTCGAATTCATAAATTTGAATAAATTTTACTGAATATTTAATTATATATCTAAATTATCAATATAATTGAACGTAATAACTAAATAATGGAGAATTCGGCGTGTACACTTTGGAGGGGTTTAATTTTTTCTTTTTTTAATATCCTGACACACGGTTTGAAAAAAAGATAAAAAAAATTATTCCGCTCCAAGATGTACCCGCCGAATTCTCCATTATTTAGTTATTACGTTCAATTATATTGATAATTAAGATATATAATTAAATATTCAGTAAAATTTAGTCAAATTTATGAATTCGAACAATTATTAATTATGTATTAAGTTAACAGCCAACATGTACTAGTTATTATTTTAATTAAATATACTAATTAGGAAATAGAGACGTTATGGTAAAATTTGGATAATTTCGATTCGTCTATTTAATTAAAATGATAACCAGTACATGTTAGCTGTTAACTTAATATATAATTAATAATTTTTCGAATTCATAAATTTGAATAAATTTTACTGAATATTTAATTATATATCTTAATTATCAATATAATTGAACGTAATAACTAAATAATGGAGAATTCGGCGTGTACACTTTGGGGAAATATATCATATTTTGAATTAAAATCAATCTCTCGACTTTTGAAAAGTCGAGAGATTTATTAAATCTTACACAAATATCAGACAGATGTCAGAATCAATCGCTCGACGTTTCAAAAGTCGAGCATTTTTAAACCTCTCGACATTTGAAAAGTCGAGAGTGTTATTTTGCAAATTATCAAACTATGTTGTCTATTTTGGGTATTACGAAACTTTTCGTGTGTACTGTTCAAAATTTCCCTTTAATTTTCCTCACTTTCTTTTCAGTTTTCAACCACACAGCCTCTATCTCCTTCACATCCTTCTTCAAGATTACATATCTAATCAATTCTAACCTTATTTTGCCAAATTCAATTCTATTTGTTGCTGAATTATATGAAATTAAAGATCATGTTCATCGGATAATTAACTATAATTTTCTAAATTCAACTGTATATTTTGCTAAATTCGATAATATATTTTGCTGAATCAGGTAATTGACTATATTTTGCTAAATTTTATCATATATTTTTCTAAATTCAATAATATATTTTGCTGAATTATATGAAAGTAATGATCATGTTCATCGGATAATTAACGATATTTTGCTAAATTTTAACCGTATATTTTGCTAAATTTAATAATATATTTTACTGAATTATATGACATTAAGGATCATGTTCGTCGGGTAATTAAACATATTTTACTAAATTCAATCATATATTTTCCTAAATTCTAAAGTATATTTTGCTGAATTATATGAAATTAATGAGCATGTTCATCGGATAATTAACTATATTTTGCTCAAATTAATCATATATTTTAATAAATTCAATAATATATATTGCTGAATTATATAAAATTAAGGATTATGTTCATCGAGTAATTAACTATATTTTGCTAAATTCAATCATATATTTTGCTAAATTCAATAGTATATTTCGCTGAATTATATGAAATTAAGGATCATGTTCATCGGATAATTAATTATATTTTGCTAAATTCAACAGTATATTTTTCTAAAAGTAATAATATATATATTGTTGAAATATATGAAATTAAGGATCATGTTCATCGGTTAATTAACTTTATTTTGCTAAATTCAATCATATATATTGCTAAATTCAATAGTATATTTTGCTGAATTATATGACATTAAGGATCATGTTTATCGGGTAATTAACTATATTTTGCTAAATTCAACCGTATATTTTACTAAATTCGTTAATATATTTCGCTAAATTATATGAAATTAATGATCATGTTCATCGGATATTTAGCTATATTTGATGACTATATGAGAATTCAGTGAAATGATTATCATCTTCATGCATACAATAACGTAAATATTTTTAATTTTAGTAATTGAAGTACTTTTAATGTTCCTTTCTATGCAACTTTTATGTTTACCATTTTTTTATTTGTAGTTTGCCCTTAATCTCCAACAGTCCATATATCAAATAAAGCTCTTACATAAAAGAAAATATATTAGAATAAAAAAAATCGAAGTCAATAGAACTGAAACTACTACATTAAAAAGATATCTTGCTATGTTAAAGACAACTTCATATTGCCAACAGCCTAATTACATACTGTATCAATTTTTTCGTATTATCATATGATGAACCTCCTATTTCAATAGCAATTATGGCCTTCTCACTCAAAAGCATGATTCCTATCTGAAGTATCTCAACTATTAATATCTCATTTATAAATTGATTAGCGAAGTTTGGCCATGTTGTCATAAGCAGACCATAACATATGGCATCTAAAGTGGAATTCCATACACAGTGTCATAAACATAGTTTGAAGGATCGGCGACTCGGAGGTAGAGTCGGCCGACTCGAGCCGGAGTCGACAGTGGTCGACCCGATTCCGTCCGATTCCGGTCGGAATAACACGATTCTGCCCCATTTTGCCTCTCGCAGTGGTGGTTTATGACTAAAAAGGTTGCAATTGCACGAGAAATGACGGCCAGGAGAAAAAGAGTGGTGAAAAATTGTTCCATCGGAGAAAGAAATGATGAAAAATTGTTGAGAAATGGCGGCCCGGTGAAAATTTGTTCATGCCGTTTTAATAATGCTTCATGTTTTTGTATTTTTTTAATCATATTTACATTTTTTTCACCGGAAGCAAAATCATATTATACTACTTGAAATATAATCATATTTACATTTTTTTCACCGGAAGCAAAATCATATTATACTACTTGAAATAATTTCAAGTGAAATAAGCTTTATGGGTATCATTTTGCTTCCGCATTCTTTATGGGTTTAAAACATCGAAGATTTTCACCAGAAGCAAAATCGAATCCTTCTTCGTAAAGGTAAGCTTATTAAATAACAAATATAACATTTCTCTTCATACATATATTCTTTATGTTTCCTAATATACTACTTTGTGGTTTGTACCAGTTTGTAGTAAATCCAGAAGGATCTCATACTCCCGGGGGATCCAGAGATGGAATTGCATACATATGGAGGGTACTAATTCCATTTCTCTTACTCCTTTCGTAGCAGTATGGTACCAAATAAATTAGTACATACATTTTATAAATAATTTGTATTCATTTATTTATATATTTCGTGACAGGTTGATAAACCCGACAGAGTCCCACTAGCTCAGAAAGGTCATGTAGGAGAAGTAACTTCCGTTGATTGGTACTTAATTATTTCCATAATAATATGATAATATACACTAAATAGAGGATGGCTAAGATACTTAATTAAGTATCATGAGTTTGATACTTAAGACTTTTTGACCATTAGATTTGTTTTGAGATTTGTGCATTTAATGATTATCATAAACTGATATGGAAATAATTAATGATGAGTATATATAGTATTAAAAAACACAAATCTCAAAGCAAATCTAATGGTTAAAATATCCTAAGTACCAAACCAATGATACTTAATTGAGTATCTTAGCCATCCTCACACTAAATATATTCCATAATAATGAATGTTTCATCATTCATCATCACTCTTCATTCAACATCAACATTCATCACCATCATCATTCATCATCATGCATCATGCATCATCGTCATCATCGTTCATCATCATTCGTCATCGTCATCATTTGAAAAATATGAATATGAACCAAATATGAAAAAAGAAAACGAATATGAGTAAGAACAAAAACCCGATTTACGAATGAACTATTATGATCCGAACGTGATTAACTTAAAAGTTGACATGATTATGTGATATGTAACTTGATCAACACATTGAAATTCATAATATACTCACTGAAAATTATAAAGTACAACAGGCAAAATCAAACGAGTATTAAATGCTAAAATTAATTACAATAAGTTTGCTGCCAATTAGACTGCACAATATTCAAATCACACAACCAAAACATAATATAAATACATAATAATTTTTAAAAAATACTAATATGATCACACGTATGACCTTCAATACCAATGAAATATATAAATTAACGAGTAATGTGATTCAAAACGCACAGATTGAGAATCACGACATACTCAGAGAGAACTACAAATTACAACAGCAAAAACATCAAAAAAATACAATATGAGTGTGTAAATAAAAAAAATGAGCATCAGTAAAAATGTAAATGCGAGACTAGCTGTGAATTTATGAAAATTATCATCTGCTTAGACAATAAAGTGGATGCAAATCACATCATACAAAAGACAAATATCCATATAAGCATTAAATGATAAAATAAATAACAAGATGTTGATTGACAATTACAAAAGACAACACTCAAAGTACCATATTAAAGACTTTGTATATACACAAGAAAAAAAAAATGAAAATACTGATATGCTCATAAAAGAATGTCAAGCAAAAAATAAGAAAATCGGATACATGTGTGAGTCCCAAAAACTAGAATGTACAACGAGATGTTTGCTCACTATTAGAAGATTATAAAAAACAAACTACAAAAATTAAATGTTAAAATGCTCGCGAGTACTATCATGGATGCCAATAAAATAAAGATATAAACAATTACAATCATCCAAAATGCATAGATCATTTCAAATGCTGAGGTAATTATGAGGTATGTAGTATGATTTGTAAGTTAAAAATCACGATGTACTCACTGAGAACTACAAGTTACAACAGTCAAAACATGAAATTTAAAATAATATAAAAATGTAAAGAAAAAAAAGAAATACATTAGTGCGCATAAAACTATAGCCGTCCATTCTAATGTACACACAAGACTAACCCTCAATAAAAAAAGCTTATATCACCATTATTTTTACTATGTTGCCGGTTCTCTTTCTGAAATCTACGAAAATCATGATTTACTGAGGTAAATACACAGCACTTACATATTTTGAACCTGAAAGTCACAAACCTAAATGTTACGGACGAAATGTGAAAGCCTAAACAGTAAAGTAGCAACATCACTAGATGATCATCATGACCATGATCATCATCATCATCATCATCATCATCATCATCATCATCATCATCATCATCATCTTATTCTATTTTTTTAATTCCGCCGATGATGTGTAAAAACAGACATATTTGACAACAATAACCGTTTGAATTGTTCAAGATAGCCGGTTCTTGAACAAGTCATACGGTTATTGCTCTAAAATTTATAAAGATAATAATTTACTGAGGCAAATACGTCATACTTAGATATTTTATGCTTCAATGAAATCATTTATTACTTTGGATGTATTCGATTGCGTTATTTTTTAATAATTCAATTAATTAAACAGTATTGTTGTAATTCTTATGTTTATACTGTTATTAAAAATTATGTAATATTATCTTTTTTGTTGTTGTGAAATATTCTTAATTGGTGTATTATGTTTTTATATTTATGTTGTAATATCATTAAAAGTTATGTAATATTGATTGTTGTTTTGTTGTGAAGTTATCATTTTTTTTGTACTAATAATTTATTCATGTCATTGCGAAACTTATATATACGGTACAATTATTTAGATACGAGTTGAATTGTGTTAAGATAAAACAAAAAGCATATTACAAAAAATGTATATCGTGATGAATGAAAAACTCCCGCGCAATAACGCGGAGGAGAAAGCTAGTTTTATTGAAAATAAAGAGTAGAATTTACAAGCTCCTACAAATTCAGAGACACAAGATTACAATAAATTAGGTTTTTACAAATTTGCAACCTACTGAATTCTCACTATGAACTATGCTGAAAATTTGCAACAGAGAAGGAAGCCAAGTAGAGAGATAATATCATAAAAATCTAAAACAACATAAATTGCAAAATCTGAAATTGTAATAGAATAAATCTCATCGTTCCCAGTCTTTTTTCGATCTTCTACGTCATAAGATCGGATTCAACACTCATCTTCATTTTGTTGTGAAAGAAACCCTACCAATTTTGGCGCCAATTACAAATGGAGCGCAGTGGCGGATCTTACCCAAAATCAATGGGGGGGACGGTAATCTAAGGGGGGAGGGGGCTACTGTGAAAATTTTCAAAAAAATTTGGGGGAGCATAGTACATAATTTTACAGTTCTATCGTAAAATACACTGGTATAATCACATATATATACTACCGTTCAAAAATCTAGGGAGAGAGGACAGCTGCCCCCCTATTCCCTTAATAAATCCGTCACTGAGTGGAAGTGGTGGTCTTGGCGGGAGAGGAGAAGAGTAGAAGAAAGGGTTCTTGAGTTGGACAGCATGCGTGATAGAGCATAATCATTAGAAATCTCGGACCTCCTCTTTCACTCCAATCCAATCCCAAGCACCGCAATTGTTCGATGAAATGCACAAGTAAAGAAAAATCGATGCGCGGGTACAAAAATCTCGTGAAAAATTGGAAAATACAAATTATACAAATTAATGTACAAACAATTAGCAAATTACACAAGTCCACAATATATACCAAAATCCAGTCACATTGAATAATCTCGACTTGTGTTTGTTAGACTCCTCGTGGTCGAACTTTCTCCGTCATTTCTATTTGTAGTACTTCTCGTAGAGCTCTCGTCACTTAGACTAAAATCTACCAGCTTAGAGATCGAAAATGCCGATGGCATATCTGTAATTATCTTCGAATTGCCACTTAACATATTTTTAACGGTCTCCATATTCGGTCTATCAATTGGATCTCCGTGTACACAAAGTAATGCTATGTGAACACATCTTTTTATCTCATCTAGATGCTCATTCCCTAATATTGGATCCTTTAGTTGAGATACTGTTCCATTGTTCCAATGTTGCAATGCCTAAATAATTAGCCATAAAATGCAAATTATAAGATATTTAGTCATACTAATTAAATTTTATATTACATACATGATCAATGAGATTCGAAGCACGGCCTGAACCAGCAAACGAACTATTCTTTCGACCTGTCACAATCTCGAGAACTAACATGCCAAAACTGTACACGTCGGACTTGGCCGAGAAATTACCATACAAAATATACTCTGGCGCCATGTACCCACTACATGTAATCAAAATATTAATCAAGTTTTATAGATTTATAATATCAATTTTATGAGTATAAAAAATGGGAAATTAAATAATGAAAGGCTTACAAAGTTCCAGCAATAACAGAGGTGTCTTTATGAGTTTGATCTTCCTCGAAAAATCTGGCGAGACCAAAATCAGAAATTTTTGGATTCATATCCTTATCGAGCAATATATTGCTAGGTTTTAAATCTCTGTGTATTATTTTTAGTAGGGATTCCTCATGTAGATAATTCAAACCACGGCATATCCCTTCGATTATCCTAAACCGAGCTCGCCAATCAAGTTCTCCACTTTCATGTTGATCCTTTGCTACACCAAAACAAAATTTAATTCCAAATAACTTGTACTTCACAAAACAGTTCATGAAATTTTTTGTGTGATTTTTTTAACAAGATTGTACCGAAGAGAATTTTGTCAAGACTTCCGTTAGGTAAATACTCATAGCAGAGTATCTTTTGATTTCGCTGAATGCAACATCCTAATAATTGAACTAAATTCTTGTGCTTGAGTTTTGCGAGCAAATCGACCTCGTTTTTGAACTCTTTTAATCCTTGTCGCGAGCCTTCAGAAAGTATTTTCAACGCAAGTTCCTGTCCATCTGGAAGAGTACCCTATAAAGTTTAATTTTTCAAAGAACATATGTTTTTAAGTGATTCCAAAATAATGATTTGAAATTAAGTATTATTCACCTTATAAACCAAACCAAAACCGCCTTTGCCAAGCTTATTTATTTCCGAGAAGTTATCAGAAGCGTTTTTTAGTGTAATTAAGTCGAACACTTGATACTCTGCGTTTGGATTTAGAATATATTCCAAACCCATTTCTACATTCTCATGCAGAACCATTACATCCTCATCACCTATTTACAAGGAAAAATAATTGATATTTTTCTGGGCATTGTTCATGTAAGTATTTGTGCAAATTAATTACCTGTAACGGTCAAAAAAATTAATAACAGTTTTTCACCTTATTGTTCATGCAAATTAATTACCTGGGTTTCCATGAGTTTTTATGCAAGTTCTTCTCCAAATGAAAATTCCAATTGCCGCGAGCACGGCAACGACAACAATAGGAGCAATTATCGCAGGCAAATTATATTTTGATACTACATATGGGTACAGAAAATATATTGTTAATCACCAAAATTGAAAACTCTTCGAATTTATAGATTTCATAGAGAAAGAAAACTCATAAATCATGATAGAATTATTAAATTCTTATTACCTCCTGGAGAACTGGTAACTGCCACTGGCGGTGGCGGTGGCGGTGGTGGAGGTGGAGATACCAATGATTTTGGAAAAGACGTTACATTAAACGAAGAAGACTCATATCGAACATAACAATTACGCATCATTATCCTCATCCCCAAAGCACTCCCATTAGAGGAGCAATAGTCGAAGTACAACAATGCATCGGATATGCACCTGTTACATTCCATGGCCGACAAGTCTCTCGTACATTGCATAAGACCCTTAATACCCCTTCCATTCACCATCCCACTCGCAAACATTTGACTCGAATGGGGTGTTGAAACACTCAAATTCGACAACAATTGCCTCAGTAATTTTGTTGTATTTTGATCAAGCGAATTTTCTCCGCTTAATAAGCAGTATGGTGAATATGATTCTGCTACGTACCGAAAATCATGTCTAGAATAACTTATCATGCACGAGTCATATAATATTGTTGAAGTCGCGCTCATGGAACACGGTTGAGTAGAGGTCGAAGTCGAGTACTGAATGCAATTGGCACAGTTGGTTAGTGAAGAATCTGCAAAGCACATTATCAGGCCATAAACTTCATCTGAGCTCGAACCGTATGAATCGGCAGAGAAGGAGCTGTTTGTTGTTGCGTTTGTGGAGAGGGAGGAGAGGAGTTTGAAAAGGTTCGATTCGAAGGTGGATCCAATTAAGAATGTATCTGTACTTGAACAATTTGAATATAGGAGTCTCGCATGAGTTGTGATTTGGAAGAGAAATAGGAGTAGAGAGATGGAAGGGAGAAGCATCGTCTTAAAAATCAAATTGGATTGAAGCCCTTCTGAATTAACAATGGAATTGTCGGTTTGACCTTCTTAGTACCAAGTTGGACAGCTTGAGAAATTTAAAGTAAAGTTTATCGGGAAATTTTACGGTGCCCCCTCATTTTCTCCCAACATCCTCTGTATCACTAATTAACGGTTAATGACCCAAGTAATTAATAAAAATAAATTTCATTAACAATTAACTGATATATAATTAAAAAATATATATTAACAATTCTAAATCAATATCAATTAATTGTTAATGGGATGTATATTTGTTAATTACTTTGGCCATTAACCATTAATCGGTGATATATAAGATGTTTGTTTTGTTTTTTTTTTTTTTTTGAAAATAACCCGTAGGTTTAGCATTTAATAAGGCTCCTAAGTGGAGTACAGGGTCCAGTTCATGATATATAAAGAAAAATTATACTATGTCCCTCAAATGTCCACCAAAATTCTCTCACAATAGTAATCCATTGTTAATCAATGGATTACTATTTTAGATTAATGATTAATTCATAATGATTTATTTTTAATTATTTCGAATTAATCATCAATTGATATGTACCTTAATTATATATTAAAATTTTAATAATCACGAATTAATCGTTAATTCAAAATACTAATCCATAAATTAACCATGAATTACTATTGTGGGAGAATTTTGGTGGACATTTGAGGGGCACAGTAAATGACCTCATATATAAAATGTTGGAGGAAAATGAGGGCCATAATAAATGACCTCATTATTTTTTTTATAGTAGGTTAACAGTGGGTGCCTCTTCAATTAATATAATTACATTCCTTAGAAAGAACAAAGTAAGGAACGTCGCACGAAATTTCTCATATTATTATTATATTTACGGGCGGGGTTTCTGGCTGCATGATACATTATTTATATTATTAAAGTTTAATGAATGCCATGCTAAGATGACACGTGTAACATCCAGAAAAAAAGTTCAAGAGGAAATAAAAACATACAAAATCACGTGGGAAAAGTTGCCCCAGTGGTTTGGAGTGTTGGTTGATACACTGATGACGCAGGATCGAAGCCCTGCGGCTACATTTTTTATATCTTCAAAGAAAGAAAACAATATAAAACGGAGCGAAAACAACAAGAACAAATGTGAGAGGTTTCTCCAGTGGTAGGGAAATATTTGATGCAAAAGCGCTGAGCCGGTTTCGAATCCCTGCGGGGATGATTTTTCTTCAAATCAAGAAGAGATTATAAAACGATATGAAAAGATATTTTATCGCATCTGAAAAGAGTGGTCTAGCGGTTGTAATGTTGCTTTGGATACGATAAGCTTTGAGTTCGATTTTTGGTTATATCTTTTTTGACAACATTTTATATTTTTTAATGGTTCGAGTAATTTAAAATAGGAAATGATTGATGACTCCAACAAACACATATTTTTGTCAATGTGTTATATTTAACAAATAGTTTATTGATTCATGACTCCAATATTTACATAATATATATTTTTCAAAAATCTTATTAATAAAAATTAATTGTGTTAAATTTGAAAATTATTTTTTCATTGTCCATGAAAATAAACAAAAACTAAAAGTGTTAAAATTAAAATTAAATTCTAAAAATTATCAAACTGTATTTTTGGGCAATCTCATAAATCAAAATATTTTTTGGTATAATTTGAGATATTTTTTTTATTGTCCCAAGAAAATAAATAGAAACTAAAATAGTCAAAATTATAATCAACCCCTAAAAATATCGAATTATACTTCTTCAGAATCTTATTAATCAAAATAATTTTAGATATAATTTGAAAAAAAAATTTGTTGTCCATGAAAACAAATAGAAATCTAAAAAGTTAAAATGATAATGAAACCAAAAAAATATCGAGCTATATATTTTTAATAATCTTATTACTAAAATTCATTTATGCTATAATTTGAAAAATATTTTTTTTATTATGGAAGAAAATAAATATAAATTAAAAAAGAGTCAAAATTATAATTAAACACTACAAAATATCAAACTATATTTTTATACAATCTTATTAATCAAAATAATTTCTTCTATAATTTGAAAAATATTTTTCCCTTGCAATCACTTTTGTATATGCGACTTTAACTCTCGAAAATAAAAAAAATGGTTGTCAAATCCCGCAGGTAGGCTTTATTATGGAAGAACTAATCTCTGTAACTCATTTGGTGAAATAACAATGCACTCATTATTTTATTTTAACATAGTTATACATAGGTTATGCTGTTTAAAAAATAAAAAATTTAGCAATATAATATGTTAGTATTAGTGTTACTATTACTATTATAATCATAATTGTTTCCAATAATTAAAATGTTTTTAACATTTATCTACAATTATTTTCACATAATTATAAATAGGTTGTGTTATTATTGTGAAATATTTAGCATATTGTTGCTAGCATAATATATTATTATTATTGTTGGTTTTAATTTGAATCAAATAAAAATTTAATGATCCAAGAAAAAATAAATTGTATAAAATATGTTTTGTTACATCATAGACATAAACTCTTTTTTGCAAAATATGATCAAGTATTTAAAAACATAACAATTTAAATTTAAATTTAAAAATAAAGGAATTAGTTTAATAATATTTTGCTTGAGAAAACTATAAACCAAAGCAATCAAACATAATCTTACAAAATGTACATAAATTAGGAGTTCTCACAATTGTAAATATTGATTAATAAAAACATTCATTTTATAAAATCAATAAATATAGTACAATTTAATTTTCGTGGTATTATAAATCCAACGAAACAATTTGTACATAATATTTAATTATATTTTAATTATACCAAAAAATTATATTAAAAAAATATCAAATTGATCCCGAAGCGGAGCGAGGATCCCACTAGTTTTCTTTAATTTTGCAATTACGCAGATCAAGAGAAAGGGGAAGATGGCTTAGGTATGTTTGTTTTGTCCAGCTTTTTTTAGTTATTTGAATGATAATACATGTAAATTATGTTTTTCATTGTAATATAATTATATAATTGAATAATAATATTAAAAATATCATCTTAAAATAAAGTTATTTGAATTCATTTATTTATGATTATTCATATATATTATAATTATTTTACATTATGATAGCAAGAAATTTTTTTTTTAATCAAATAATAATACTTATATTAGTGTCATTATATAAAAATATATAATAATAAGATATAATACAAATTTACGAAAAACGTAACAACAAATATTATATCATTATTCATAATATTTCATACAATATCAAATATTAAAATAATGAATCATACAACACATGTAGTAACACATTATTAATTATATAATAGTAATAATTTTTATTGATTCAAAATGCAATGAAAAATATAAAAAAAAAATCAGTGATTTAAATTGCGGTGTTGCGTTTTATAAATATTTATTGCGATTTGCGCTGTGGCGGCGCAATTGTATACACAAAGTTTCCATTCGTTCCGACAATGTTATAACAGTTTATAACTTCGTCAAAACGAATGTTCCAATTCCGAGAAGATTTCTCTAATCCATCATATGGATCGTTAAAGCGTGCATATCCTTTCCCCGATTCTTATGAATCGACAAAACCGTAAGGTTGTGTCAAGTACACATTCTTTTATAAAATTTCTGTTAAGAAATTCGGTTTTGACATCCATTTTGCCACATCATATAGTCATAATATGCGACCATGACAAGCAGAATTTTGAGAATGTGAAGGCTTGGCAACATGCGAAAACGTTTCTTCATAGTCCAACTATGAATTACTTGACACTCTTCGCTGCAAGCCTCGCTTTGTTATATGCGTATTCCTATCCGTGTTGGTTCTCATCTTGAAAGCTCATTGATATTTCACGGGTCTAACCCTGAAAGTAATGAAATCAAGTTCTAAACTTGATAATCTACACGGATCGAATCTCAGATTTCATGGCATCTTGCCATATGGAATCGTCATTTTCATAGCATCCTTGTAGGATATCGAATCATCATATGATTTCGATCTATCATCATTAGCCACGATAAATCCGTATTTATGATATAGTCTACTGGATCTATGAAAAATTCCTTTGTGTGTTCGACTCGTATTCATCAACTCTTGATAAAGTCGTGTCAACTTTCATCGGTACAATGTTCATTTTCCAGATCTCGAACTCTTTCGAGATTTATTCTACTCCAACTAGCCCGCGTAGAGATAAATGGCATCAAGTTCCAAACTTGTGTGCATTATGTCCTCCTCCAAGAAGGCATCTCTTCGAGCCACGAAAATCTCATTTTCGTTGGGACGTTAGAACTAATAGCATTTAGTTTCCTTAAGGATATATGATAAATGAACAATTTTCAGAATTGGGATTGAGTTTAATCGAAACAAATTTCGAAATATACTCACATCCTCAAATCTCTACAAATGACAACTTCGGAACCATTCCGATCCATATCTCATATGGCGTCTATTGTACCAATTAGAAGGTTTATGGTCCATATCTTATATGCACCATTCATTAGTGTCGCTGTCTCAAGGGCGTATCCCAAAATATTTTTCGGATATCCGTTTGACTTTTCATTTATCGAACCATGTCCAACATGTGTTCATTTCCTCTTTTCGAATACATCTTAATGTTCCGAATGAAGATAATCGTGAAACGATTCCACAATCATAAATGATCATCAATACGTATAACTCAAATATCGTCTCCTCGATCCTGTCGAAGCGCGTAGCCCAAATACTTGCCTTCTCGATCCTATCGAAAAGCTTTGATTTTCTTGCCTAGTTGATTTTGTATTTCGTTTTTGAAACTCTTTGAACCTTTCAAAAGTCTCTGTTTCGACACGCATTAAATAGATATTACCGTATCTATTTTCATCGTCCATGAACGTAACAAAATACTGATAGCCTCCTCTTGCCTCGAAACTTATCGGAACATTGACATTTAAATATAATTTCCAATAATTCGTTGGATCTTTCTCCAACCTTTGGAGAATGATGCACTTTGTCGTCTTTGCCTAATAAATAAGTATCGCGTTTAACCAATTGAATCTAATTCGATTGATTCTAGTAATCCATCATATGGAATCTAGATACGCGTATCTCGTTTATATGGCCATGACGGCAACGCCAAGAGAAGCAATCAACTTCTAGGTTTAATCCTCCTCGGATTTCACCGTTCTTTGAGTCATTATTTTGGACAACTCCTTGTCCGAACTTTCTGTTTGGAAAAACATTTTTCCCAAAATACCCTTAGACATTTATTTCTTCCGATCCCGCGCTTGAATTACAAGGATATCCACGCATCTATATGCATTGGATTCCTCGGATGCTCCGAGCATCTCCAATTCAAACTTACATCACATTTCATGCAATTCCGGGATCGACTTATCTATCGAATGCATATGATATTCGGTCACGAAGATCAAATCTCGTACCATCAACACACGAGTGTTAATTAAAGACCCATAAGGCGTCTCAAAATTAACCTACTCTTTGAGCCGCATTGAACCATTCAACGCGCTCTAGCTCTTGAAACTATTTCACGAGCGTTGTGTTTTACTTTCGTATACACCCGAATTCTCAAAACAATTTTGAGAAATTTGCATCTATACATGCCACCACAAGGCACGTAATCTCGTTCAATTTCTTCTTAAAGTTTATCGAACCCAGCTTTCTCTAAAGCCAAAGCCTCGAGCCCTGAATCTACCATTTCCGTGTCCAACACGTTCCTTTAAGTCTAAGAACTTTTCTTTAACTATCAAGGTTAATCATGGTAATTCCGGCCCAAAAGCCATCTATCATATCGATCTCATCGATATATTTGGTGTTGCTTGAAAACATAATTATAAACGGATGATAAAGATTAAACTCCTAACCGTGCGTACTTAATCTATATGCCTATATGATGATTATATGAATGTGTTATTTTTATCGAATCGATAACCCTCATACCGAAACGGGACTCCAAGTCCATAACACTCAAGATCCATATTTCGCAATCCTCCCATAAGTGACTATGGCTGATAAATGGGATCTCGCTTATTTAGGTAGGATTATTATCCAATCGTATCCAATATGACTCTTGAACCTTTATAGAATTTCGGTGATGGATCGTATCATATACAATTCCAATTCCGTGTGTGCAATCTATCTATGTCCCGAACTCTAATCGGATTAGCTTGGACGGTTAAGTCATAACCATATCCAACGTATCGTTCAATTGAACTACTCACGTGCTCGACTATGGCCTGAACCCACGTGAGTCCCCAATTAACGGTTACCACCCTCATCAATACATATAATAATACGTGCCCGACTATGGCCTGAAACCACGCATTATGTCATACCAATCTCGATGGATGTGGACATGGAAGACATTTCCATGACTTAAATATTATGAGGGATCATGACATTCATGTTTAAATAATTCGTGACATAATCATATTATATCACTATCACAAGATTTTCAAAATGCATATGATTTATTTAGGGAGACTAATTATTCTAAATAATTACTTTTTTATATGTTAGTATGATTGATGCCGATCATATCGATATAAAAAACTCAAAATTTCGAGTTTCGTAGCCAAAGTTATCGCGAAAACAAAATCAGCATCGAGAGGGGGGTCACTGCCCCATCCGAGGCCCGGGATGCGTCCGGGGCGCCAAAAACTGCCCGCGGGATGGCAGAAACTCTGATTTTCTGCAGATTTTGCCGTTTCTTCCGTTTTCGCTCGTTTCCAAACCGATAAATCATGAAACTTTTTCACGATCATTCCTAGATACTCTCAATCAACTTTTGATTGATCTCTAGTGAATTCCACTTGTGATTTTAACGAAATTGACGTTCTAAATATGTAACATCATGCAAACGGGTACGAACTTTGATAACCCGTGCGTATATCGAATATACGACTATGATTCGACCCTCGAATCGATGGCGATCGCTCTGATACCACTGTTGGGAATTCACACGACCACGGGCCCGCGCAGCGGATATGAAGGCCCGGTCTGGTTCCCAAAATCCAAGATCACGCCATGACTTCGAGGGTACGATGCAATAGAAGGATAGACGATTACCAGCGAATCAATCGATCAAGCAATTTCGCCTGTGGAAGAGTGTGGACGTGGGATGCACGAAAGACGTGTTGATCGCTCGCATCCTTTCCTTCTCCGGTGTCACGTTAGTGACTAGCCCGTGCGTCCCATACCACACGGCTCCCACTGTCTTGACACGCCTCCGATTGTCTTTCGTGCATCCCACGTCCACACTCTTCCACAGCCGACAGTTTTGCTCCTTCGGTTTGATCACAATCTAAAAGCCACAAGTGTCGCCCCTCTACGTGTATCCACCTTGAGTCGGAGTTCGTCGGTCGTGGATGCACCTGCCTAGATGATGCACCGGCGAAATTGCTTGATCGATTGATTCTCTTCTCCGGAAAAACTGTTTTTCTCGGTTTTTCTCTCTTCGCACTCTTTCACTCTTGAGAAAGATTCTCTCTAATTTCTAGATTAATCTTATTAATTCCGCAGGGGTTGAACTGAATGAATTGGTTGGACTGAATGATCTGCCATGAGAGAGAGAGAGAAAGAAACATCCTATTTATATCACGTAGGATAAGGATGGGCCAAAATGCATGTATATCCAATATACACCCTTTCACACAAAAAATTGTATGAACCTGTTCAGTATTCTGCCGAAACGAAAATATTAAATCGTTCCAACCGACTTTAAATCTTCACGAAAGTTCTAGATAATCTTATTATATTTCCACAATTTGGCCTGGCCCAATTGGAGTTCGGATGCGAAAGTTAAGGACGTTTTACTAACTGTATGTCAAACTGTCGCACCCTTTCGGTATTTCATTAAAACGACACTGATACTTCGTTCAAATGAAACATATTTCTACATGAAGGTTATAGATAATCTTATTATCTATCTAACCCAATTTGAACCATTCAAATTTGATTTTCCTACTGAAAGTTATGACCGCTTACATTCGTTCATCCTTGTGTACACTTTTACGTTTGATCCGAAACTATATTTCCTTCATTTACAAGGAAATTTTGGGTATTTTAGCAATTAATTATATTTGTAAAATGATGTATCATAAAATTTATTTTTTATGAAATTTTTTGTTTAAATGAACAACAAAAAATTACAATTTAGTTAAACATTAACTAATAAACATATTTGATATCTTACCTTAAATATTCATAAATGAATAATTACTCCAAATATTCTTGAAAATAGGTGTATGATAAGGAAAGATGTGTATGATAAAAATCTCCTTTAAGTATTCCTAAGTATTCCGTTAGGCACATCAATAAACAAAGAGAAAGGGGGAGATGGCTTGAGCATTGAGCTCACGAAGGATCTGCTCCTCCAAAACCCAACACACACACAACTAACATTTCTTGAGAGAAAATATTGATGTAGCAGAAAAGAGGAATAAAGAGAGCGAAAGGTGCTAATTGCCATGGAGATGCTGGCGACCGCCGCAAAGTGGGCAATATTTGTGAAGGATACAACCAACAAGGTGACAAGTACGATAGAAATATTGTCGACCTTGAGGGAGTGGTCGCAGGTATTTCGGGAGAATCCTTCTCTTCGTGGCCATCTCGAGAACGTTTCGATCTTACTCCCCAAGGTTAGGGGGCTGATCGAGAGATCTGAGTGCTGGCGCGTCACGTTCAAAGACATCGACGTTCTCCTTCCACTGCTCAAAACTGCAGATTACGACGCGAAGGACATAATTAACCAACTCGCCTACGAAGAGTCTCAAGTTACGGCTTTGAGCAGGTGATACATATTTCCAACTCATTTGATTAAATTACAAAATAAAATTTGAGAGGTTTCTAGTAAGATGTTCCTTAAAAAAAGTAGTAAAAATGGGGATGGAGAGACGGCCTAGAGTTTAATCGAATAGTTGAAGGGGAATATCATTTTTTACTATTCTCTATTGATATATTAAATTCTCAGGTTTATTACTGGTGAGAGAAAAATTACCCCAATACCACAAATTAATTAGTTAACATAAAGGTCTGAATGAGTTAGGATCTTTAACGAATGAACGGAACTCGAACTAACTAATTCATATTTGAGTTCGGTTCGGTATCTTATTGGATATGTTTGGTTCGATTCGAACATTTTTTGTTGTTAAGAGTTCAATTCGGTATTAAATCGAATAATTTGGTTTGTAAGATATTCGTTCAAAAACTTATAAAATTTTAAATTTGAACTATATTAATTCAATTTTATTTATATGAAATTATCAAATTAAAACCTTAACAACATTGCTAAAACATTAAATTACAAGTCCAACCGTTCATCTTAAAAAAAATTCCGAATTGAGTGATGTAGTATAATAATTATAAAAGAAAAATGTGCAGTTTTTTTTTCTTTTTCTGAAACATAATAGAACGGACTCGTAGTTCCACTTCTTTTTATTTTATTTTATTTTTTTTGAAGAAATAAAGTAGGCTCTTATGTCCTACGTCTATTGATTTTATTCAATATTAAGCATTCATTACATGATAGATATACAATTTTTTGAATACCTAATAATTGATTAGGGATCATTATACCCTAATTTAATTGAGATCATCTTACTAAATTACCCAGAAACTATTTCCCTGGAATAAATAACCCAGTTTTGTTTGACCTAGATTAAAAACCTAGAATCCCGATTCTAGATTCAATTTCTGGGTTTATTTGACCTAGGTATAAAAACCTGCCTTCTTCACTTTTTTTTATATTTATACCTAATACCTAATTACTTAAATATTCTAACCTAACTTTATTAGACCTAATATAATGTCTTATGTCTTACACATACATAACTCCTCTAAAATAATCAACCCATTGGTAGAATGATTTTGGTCAAATCTGTTCTCAATGCCCTCCCAAATTATTACATGCGGGTTTTTTACTGCCAAAATAGTTGCTAAAAGAATTAATCAAACTCATTTGATTTCTTTTTTCTTTTGGGAGGAATGGAAACAATACATAGTGACAATTGTCTTGCAAGTTGGAAACAAATTTGTTTACCAATCAAGCACGGTGGATTGGGTATTTCGGACCTTGAGTCACAAAACAAGAACCTCTTAACTAAATGACTCTTTAATTTAGATTTCCAAAGTGGAAGCACTATGGACAATTCATGTAAAAAAAAAAATCTGACGTACAAAATTCATCGAACCTAGGGAGCATTAGTGAAAAATTCATCTCGTACTTAATTAAGGATTTGCTAACACTCGTTCCAATCTATAATGCGGTCCCTGAGATAAATGAAAATTCCTTTGAAGAACTTCAAGATATAAGTTCCGAGCCTTTTTCCACCAAAAAGGTTTATAATTTCCTGATAAATTCAGGAATGAAGGTGGTTTGGACGACCAACATTTTCAAATTAAGGATACGACTAAAGCTTAAAATATTTCTGTGACTAGTGGGCCATGATCATATTTTGGCTCAAGAAAATTTACTAAAACGAGATTGGTCACATGGAAACCTTTGCACTTTGTGCAATGAAACTTTGGAAACAATTTCGCATCTATTTTCACAAGGAAAAAATAGGACATACCCAAACTCTTCCCTAAAAAACTTGATGACATGGATAAAATTTAACACTTTAAAAATTAACACCTTAATTCATAATTTGACATTATAATTGAGTATTAAATCATACATTAGAATGATTAAACCATAAATTAACGTGTTAAATCATGCATTAATGTGTTAAATTTAAAATTTAAAAATCTTGCCATATCATCAAGAGGTTAGGGAGAGAGTTCTAGGAGATGTAGATCACTACTCTTTTCACAATGCGCAATCTCTCTCCAATGCTTTTTTTAATGTGACTTGCCAACAAGTCATACCGGCTCTTTTCTACAATATTTTGACGTGGTCCGGGCTCTCACCCACACTACTTCGTCGAATCTGAGTAACCGATGGGCAGCCTGCGTATGAGCAATCTAGAAGGAACGTAACGATCAAATTTTCAGAAGAAAGGACGAATGCCGGTACTCATACAAGCCGAATGTCTTAATACACTACACAGTTGGCACGCCGCGAAACTATAAGGTCATGGTGCGCATTGCACGGAGACTATTCTCAAGTATGAAGAATTCTTCAAGCCAATTTTAGTTTTTTTTTTAGAATTTTCGTAGATTTAGAAAAGAGTATGTTACCTATTGGTGCAATTAAACTCGAAACACATGTAGGCACCAATGTAACCAACGTAAACCTTCGTTTCGTATTTAGTAAAAATTAAAACCGCAAGAACACATTCGGGCTCCATGTTTTACTTCAAAAAAAAATAATCAACCCATTAAATACATTAATAATATAATTAACTTGAATAATCAACCCATTAAACACATGTAGGCACCAATGGCACCAATGTAACCAATGTAAACCATCGTTTCATATGTAGTAACTATTTTTATTTCAGTAGCTAGTTTTTAGTAATTCTTTTTATTAACAATTATCAATGATTTAAATTGCGGCGCAATTGCGCCGCAATAGCGCAATTCCTTAACAAATTTGCTAATAGTTCATAAAAATTTCTTAATAAACTTTGGAACACAATTATTGATTTCATCAGCTAATTTGCTAATAGTTCATAAAAATTATTGATTTTTTAGGGAAGAGTTTATCCATCAAAGAATTTTATATTTAGTTCATAAAACTTTATTAGCAAATTTGTTAAGGAATCAATTATTAATTTCATCAGCTAATTTGCTAATAATTCATAAAATTTATTAAGGAATTGCGCTAATTTTATATTTAGTTCATAAAAATTTCCTAATAAACTTGATGACATGGATAAACTTTGGAACACAATTATTGATTTCATCAGCTAATTTGCTAATAGTTCATAAAAATAATTATTACAAAACAAACTGCTGAAATAAAATTAGCTGTTGAAATTGGAACTAACGGCAATATTATTTTAATGCTAGTTTTGATGTTCACTCATGCTTTGCTAATTTGGTAAAAAAAAATTCTATTTAGTAACTATTTTTATTAACAAATAGTTAACATAAAAAATTAAATACTAGAATAATATTAATTTGCCAAGATATTTTCAGTAATATTTTTTGTATCCTATTTTTATTTAATTTTAGTTTTTTATAATAAAATATATAATAAATAAAAGATTGAAATTATGTATATGACATACAGTTATTTTAAATTAGTATATGTTCAAAAATATTTCGATTGATTTTAAATTAATAAAATAATACAAAAATATGTTTATTAAATTTAAAGATGAAAAATAGAAGGGTATTCGGGTCCAAAAAAATTATAATACCATGAAATACCTCTATAGGGTTTTTTTTGAAGTTTTTCAAAAGTTACGGGTTTTTTTGTAAATTAAAGAAAAAATTGGAGGTTATTTGTAAATTTCCCAAAAATAAAATACAATATTTTTGGTACTATCATAAAATCATAAAATAAATAACCTTTCGTCAGAAATTATCATAAATAATATTGGAAACCTTTAAAATAAAATGCTATAATATCATATTAATAAAATAGAAAATAATACAATTCCCCTATTGTAATTTATTAAGGGCATGTTTGGCAAGCGAAATTAGTTGTGTGGAACCGAATTATAAGGTGGAGAAGTTGAAAGTTCTGGAATTAGTAATTTCACAGTTTGTTTGGATGTCCGAATTAATATAACAATATATACTTATATTATAATAATATTAAATGTGCTGTTTTAGTATTATAATACTACATTTTATACATATAATATGATAATATTCTCTATAATTATAATTATAAATATTGTATTATATTAATTATATATAATATAATTACTATTTATAATACTTAATATATATTATTATAATAATATGTAATAATATACTAATTATACGAAAATAAAAAATAGTAATAACATTGAATTTTATCCATACAATATTATTATTTATAATAATATATAACATATTATATTAATTATATTAATATAACACAATTATTATGTATAATAGTTATTATACTATTATAATAATATATAATATTATATTAATTCTATAGATTCCATAATATAATTATTCTTTGATTATATTTTTTTGTTCCGCCTTATATATTAATAATATTACAATATAATTAGTATTATTATTATAATAAAATATGTGATATTATATTAGTTATAATATTATTAGTATATTATATAATTATTAATAATATATAATTCTAATATTATTAGGTTAATATTATAATATTATTACTATATAATATAGTTATTATTATAATTTTATTACAATATAATTATTATATTATTATAATTAATATAATTATTATATTATTTTTATTTTATTATTATTATTATTATTATTATCTTAAATCATTGAATAATTATTATTTTTATATTAATTATGAGAATTATTATTATTATTATTATTATTATTATTATTATTATTATTATTATTATTATTATTATTATTATTATTCCATTATGTGTTTTCCTCCACCATGACACTCTCCAAATTTTTGGAATTACAATTTGAAGAATTTTTGTGAAGAAGAAAATCCAAGAATAATATAATTTCACTATATTCTCTTTGCCAAACAAAGAATTATATTGAGTGAAAGTATATAATCCAATTCCTTAACAAATTTCTTGTTGCCAAACAATCCCTAAATATAAAATAAAACATAATCTACAAATTGCGGACAAGTATTGATGATATCAATGGAACTATTAAAATTAATGCTTTATAAATTAATTAATAATAATATATTTAATTAATGGGCAGGATAATTAAGATAATTATTAGAAGTGTCTAGAATAATTAAGGAGGATGTATCTTAGATAGATAAATAGGTGTATGTAGTTAGAAGATGTCTCTTGACATGAAGAGGTGTCTGTAGTTAGAAGATGTCTCTTGACATGAAGATTGTCCCGAGGATGAAGTTCTCGACGAAGGGGGCGCCTACATATAGCAAATTTTGAAGATTAACTCAATTTACAAAATCCAAATATTGCAAAATTTGATTACCTTTGGACAAATTAATCTGAAATTAATTTGATCAAATTAAAATATTTTTCTCTTAAATTAATCTGAAATTAAGCTTCAATTAACCTCAACCCTAATTAATATTTTTCTCTTCAACTAACCTGTATCAAATATGAGACAGGGCTGCGAGCTACGACAAGAGAGAGGGAGAGGGAGCTACGACGAGAGGAAGAGAGGGACGAGAGGGAGCTACGACGCCAGTGGGCTGGAGCTACGACGCCAGAGGGAGAGGGAGCTACGACGCCAGAGGGAGAGAAGGACGACGCCAGAGGGAGGGAGAGAGGGAGAGAGCGAGAGAAGAGAGGGGGTGAGAGCGGGTCGGGTTGGGTTTCATAAGCGGGTTTGGGGTGAGAGGGAGAGAGCTGAAGAGAGAGATAGCGAGAGAAGAAAGAGGGAGAGGGTTTGGGGTTTCTTAAGCGGGTCGGGTTTCATAAGAGCGGGTCGGGTTTAAATTAAAATATTCTTTTTTTTTCCATGTCACCATGCCATGTAACGATTTAACCGAGGGGGTGACGGAAATAAGACTTAGGGGGCAACATGAATAAACTTTAAATGTTTGGGAGGTAAAAATGTGCAGAAAAAAGTTGGGGGGGCAAAATGGACATTTTTGAAAAGTTGAGGGGACAAAAGTGTACTTTTCCCTAATTTTTATCCATCTCTATCTCTCCTGTGCGTGATTAAAAGCCACTTTATTTCTTTCTCTCTCCTTGTGATTCTTTCTTTCTACCCCAATTAAAATCAAGTCCAAATTTCCAACAGGAACTTGAATCCTTAATTTTTGATATTTTGTGAAAAATACTCAGTCACTGGGTTGTGAGGTCATTGATGTTGTTATCCAATAAGTCATACCATCACAATCAAAATAGCTACATATCACATATTAGACCAAAAACTATCAAAGAACTTCACAAATAAACTTCTATATATTAACAATATCACGAGAGCCAAGAGAATTACAAGCTATCTCTGAGAAGTACAATTTTATAATTTAGCTCATTAATAAAAACTATCTAGGGTAAATGATGTAGTTTAAGTTAAAATAAGATAATCAAAATTACAGTCAACCACTAAATCGTTAAATAGTTAATTAATTAAACTCAAAAGAGATTAAGATGGAATAAATCTCGGTGGAGTGACAGGAACAAAAAGGGCGACTTCAAGGGGAAAATGTACACAACAGAGGAACCATTCTTAGGGGCGAGCTGAGAGTCGTGGACCAAAGTAAAGGTGGGAAAAGTATGCAATGAGTACAACCCCTAGCATACCCCCTACATCCCTTACAAACATGCTCTTTTAAACACACTCATCCCAAATACCACCAATTACAGTCACACAAAAAAAATTCCCGCTACTCCACCTTCAAACAACACAAACCAGCAACAATGCAATCCCGCAACATGAACCACTCAAATCGGAAGTGTGTGAAGCGTGTGCTTATTTGGCCATGGTACAGTGGACTGTCCGAAGGCACGTGCATGTTGCTACTGTTACAGACCTGAACATCTCTATATCGAGCAGATGTTGTGCAAGAAAGAGTAAAGAAATTGTACTCTTACATTCGACTGATCATCAAGTTGAGCTCCGAGAACTTGATCAGACAATCATCATTAAAGCCAGCTACGTTAACCACCACGAGCTCAACACATTACAACGAAACATCGTATTTGTACAACCGAATAGTATTGGCTACAACTATGTAGCTAATAAGGGAGCATTAGCTACAACTCCGTCGCTAATAGATGTTATTGTATCTAATACACGACTTTTTAGCTACAACGTCTGTAGCCAATACTTGCCCGTAGCAAATAATGTTATTAGCTACAGCTTGCCCCGTTGTTAACAAATCTTGGTGCAAATAATATTATTGGCTACAGAAGTCTTCCTTAGCTAATACTTTTTAAATATATTTAATGCTTGCAACGAGAAAAATGTGCTTGAAGAGGCGGGTGGAATTTTTGTGCCAAGCATTGACGACTGGACTTAAAGACTATTGGTGACTACTGGATGCAACCCTAACGTCATGCTTGCGGATCTCCAGTTTAACCACTACTGGATGCCTCATGTTCTCTTCTCAGTTTGGACTTCTTATTCGCTAACCCGCTAAGCACCAGGCTTTTAGTGATTAACACTCGACCCGCCTTCCTCTTGCACCTATCCGGCCCAGCTTCCTCTTGCACCAACTATATAATAAAGATTAATACAATGTAATAAGGACGTGTTTGCTAGGTCAGTTTTGTATATAAGCAATAATTAATATATTTTAAAATAATACAAATGGAAAAAATAATATGGTACATAATTTCAATAAAATTTTCACTTATTATCAACAAATATTTGTAGTTCAAAATTTGTTAAATGTATTCTTCGAATATTTACTAAATTATTAATTTCCTATTATTGTATTGATTTTACAATACCAAATATTTAGATGAAAATATATTATGAAATTCTACAGTCAAAGGTTAAGTTACAAAAATCATTAGAAAATTGCACCAGTAGAAAAATAAACAAAAATATAACAAGAATTCAAATATAACACTAGTATAGTAGTCAAAGGCTAATTTACAAAAATCACTACAATAAAAAAACTAATTTAGAAAGAAACAAAATTGTTACAATCAAAGGTTTATTTACAAAAAATCATTTGCCGTTTTTAAACACAAATATGACACGTTGAACAATAATATTCCCTCTTAAGTGCACTAGAAAACTATAAGTATAATTGGGTCTAATAAACCCAACCAAGAGAAGAAGAAAAAAATTCAAACAACTTTCTTTTTTTAAAACCATGAAAGATTGGTTCATTTACATCCATAAAAAAAATACGTATGATAGGCCAATTTTTTATATAAAGCATTTAGGTGAATTCAACAAACAAATCAACGTAATAAAGGCCAAACAAATACACCCTAAAAACAGTAAATCAAGAAGGGAATCTCGTCAAGAAGAAGATGAAGCCGATCACCAATAAAGATTAATACTACGCCTAGTGAAAAAAATATTATATCAAATACTGAATTTCATTACAATAATATTGAATCCACAAAACAGCAAAGCAAGGCCAAACACGGTAAGACATTCTCGTTCAAAAAGCGACATCAATGGTCCCCCCCCCCCCCCCCCCCCCCCCCCCCCCCCCCCCCCCCCCCCCCCCCCTCCCCTCTTGAATTAGTGTATTCGGAGGAGGATAAATACCACCTCAAGATACCACATGGACGGTTTTGTTTCATATTCATGGTCGAAGGCAATGGATACTGAGATTGTGGAGTATGAACTCAAAGTTTAGAATAAACTCCATACATTTTCCTTGCATGCATGGTGTGTTGAGATTTGAGGTATCCATATGGCACAACAAAACATATATGAAACCTAGAGAGCGGATTTGTAAAGAATGTTTAAACATGAGGTAGAGTTTCAAAATATTATCCCGGATTTGACTAGTCGGATGAAGGGCTTTCGCTACGATCACGTTGAGCGATGCTACAAGCGAAAATACTCTTTATCTTTATCGGTATCCACACACGACTTGCTTTGACTGGATGTGAAAATTTCTGATGTTAGTTAGAACAATTTAATTTTCTATCCAAAGTCTACTCTCGAAGCCACTGCGACTTTTTAATCATGTTTAATTGTTAAAACAATTTAATTTTCTATCCATCATTTCTTGAAATGTTAGAGGTCTAGGCAAGAAAGACAAATGCAATTTAGTAAAAGATTCTAGTGCAGAGGCTAACTGCAATCTTTATTGCATGCAAGAAACAAAATTAGATGCTCTTAGCTTCTTTCATAGGATAGTCGTGTGTCACTCTAATATAAATAACTGCGCAGCAACGTTGGTCACAAATTCTAAAAGAGGGATCCTAATGGCATGGTCTAATGATTCTTTGATAAGGGCCTTCTCACTATCAACGACACTCTTTTTCTAGTGATTTCACCGTTCTCTTAACTAATGTGTGAAATTCTCTTTGCCCTTGACACATCTTTCTAGTAGTATTTGATTGAAATCGCTCGGTTTTCTTGCTCTCCTTTTCTCATCTGGGCTCGTCAGGCCTACTATGCTTTTTGGGAGGTGAAAAAACTACATTGAACGTTGGTCAACAAATTCCGAAAGTGGGATCTTAAAGGCATGGTCTAATGCTTCTTCGATAAAGGCATTCTCACTATCAACGGCACTCTTTTTCTAGTGATTTCACTTTTCTCTTAACTAATGTGTGAAATTCTCTTTTTCCTTGATGCATCTTTCAAGTAGTATTTGATTGAAATTGCTTGGTTTTCTTGCTCTCCTTTCCTCATCTTGGCTCATCATGCCTACAATGCTTTTTGGGAGGTGAAAAAACTACATAGCCTTGAATTGAGAAAGCATCGAAGATTTCTATATACACGGGTTTATTCCGGACTGCGTTCCGAATTAGCCTACTTGAAAGAAAGGGCGGGCACTCTCGGCTCTAAGATAGACACTCTTTTCAACCCAACTGACTGGTCTTTTTTGGGTGCTGAAAGCCTCTACGAGTTGCAAATGAATGGATGAAGCAGGTGTGTGGCGAACAGAAGGGTTCATCAAGCCCTTTATTGTCCCCGTTGCGCACCTATTTTCCGATGGCCATTGCCGGGTACTTGATGGATGGGGCAATTGCATCACACCTGAAAGTGAGGGACCTTTCGAGACCAATTGCACTTCAGGACAAATTAGAGTTCCTAAACAAACTATCTATGTCTAATCCTTCCGATCTTCCATGGATCTTGGTCGGCGATTTCAACATAATCCGCTCTCCAAATAAAACCACCGACAATGGCCACCAACTCCAACACATGATATCTTTTGAGGACTTCATAAACTCAAACAACTTACCAGAAATCCCTCTCAATAATAGAGAATTAACGTGGACTACCAAAGCGCCAATGCCAACCTTATCCAAATTAGACCGTATATTAATATCACATAACTTCATCTTTTTAAAAATAAGAACTATTCCCTCTACCGCCTCACTTCCAATTATCACATCGGATCACCCGACTCTCGAATACCGTCCCTCCTTTCCAAATCAAGATGGAAACAACGCACATCATCTAAGTGAATCAAATATGGGGATAGAAACAATGTGTATTTTCACCTCCTTTCAGAATCAAGATGACAACAATGCACATCATCTAATTGAATAAAACTTGGGAATAGAAACAATGTGTATTTCAATTCTCTTGCATCTTCAAGAAGAAATAGGAACTACGTCTCGGAATTAAATGTTAATGATATTGTGATCTCCGTTAACTCCAAACTTTTAACATATTTTATGAGAACTTCGGCAATCTCATGGGCACAAGGCCGAGGGTAACAAAGGTGGATCCACGAATACTATTTCCTCAAAACCAAGCAATCCAAAATCAAGATAGTCTGACTTCTCCCTTTCAAGATTTTGAAATAAAATGAGTTGTAGACAAGCTCAAGAAAGGAAAATTGTCTGATCCGGACGGTATACCAAATGAATATATCCAAAACATTTGGGAGGTCGTAAATTGAGATTTCATTAGATCAATTCATGATTTGTATGATAATAAGATAGACCTACGGCGAATTAAACAAGCGTGTACCACACTTCTTCAAAAGAACCAATGGAACATCCTCGATTGATCAATTTAGACCATTGGGGTTATAAAAGTTCCAATTAAAATAGCAATAATCACAAAACTCTTAACAAACCGGTTGCAACCAATTCTGCCCTCCTTGGTACACCGTAATCAATCGTCTTTCCTAAAAAAGATCCAAAACAGACTCTTAGCTAGTTGCAAGAGAAACGTTAACTTATATCACTAAAAGGGAAATCTCAGCGGTGATGATCAAAATTGACATTAAAAAAGCCTTCGATAACATTTCGTGATCTTATCTCTACAACTTGTTTGAAATCAAAGGCTTTATGAACAAATGTGTTCAATGGATCTAAAATATCCTTATATCATCATCTTCGATGGTAAATGTCAATGGTGTATTCTGGCCATATTTCTTCCACCAAAAAGTGTTACGTTAAGACGATCCTCTTTCACCACTATTGTTCAACTTGGCAATAGATACTCTCCAAGCGATCATCTCGAATATCAAACCGATACTTCATAAAATAGTAAACATTGATACCCACATCTCCAATTTGTCGATGACACCATTCTATTTGTAAAAGCTTTTCCTTACTATCTCAAAGTAATCTTGCGAGCCCTTGATAGCTATCACAGGTCTATTAATTAATTGGGAAAATATTATTTACTTCAATAGCCATATCAAACACTCTACATGAAAGAATAAAGAAAATACTACCTTATCTCAAAAAACAACTTCCTCTCTCTTACTTGGGCATTCCTCTCACAACTAAAAATCCGAAATTAGCGGATTACATTCCACTCTTGAATAAGATACAAATAAGGATTGTTTCGTGGAAATGCCAACTTCTTTCCCTTTGGGATAGAGTCACCCTAGTAAAATCGACTCTACCCTCTATTCGTATTTATCAAATGCAAACCATACAACTCCCTAAAGGAATCATTCACAAAATAGAAAAAAAATGATAATATCTTTCTTTTCGAGTGGGGAGTAATAATTCTAATTCCGGAAGATATTGCGTAAATTGGGGCAAAGTATGCCTTCCCAAAGACATGATTGTCTTGGCATCTTACATCTACATACTTCCAAAATAGCAAGAATCACTTTGGAAGATCAATCATGAGAACAACATATGGAAAGAACGTATTCTCAAACTATATAAAATATTCTCCACATCCGAATTAACTACTTGTGATCCCTCAAATCTATCTTTCTTTCTCAATCAACTTTGATCCCTTTTACCTAACATCCCTAACCACCTCACCTAGCATTGAATTGAAATGGACCTCAAATCGTTTGTTTTCGGACGTTTTCGACTTACGCCGTCCTATGAAATGGACCTCAAGATCACGCTGTCGACTCGAGCGTACGAATATGGAAGAACGAACGAACCATACCGTGATTAGCGTTGGGTTTTAGTTATTCTTCCTCCTTCCTTCTTGCTTCTCCGGCAACGCGTGTGTTCCATGCCCACACGACTCGACACCGTTGAATAAGATCTTCCTTCTCTCGATTGAACTGAAACGGTTTCGGTTAAACTCAAACATCTTTAGGATCACAAACCAGAATCAAAACGATGATTCCTCTGCCTGTATCCACCTTGAGCTATTGTCTATTAGATACGCACGTAACTCCCTAATCGTTTTGTGTGTATACTTGCTTAATCTCGATGTTGAACTATTATAGCTTAACTCGGACCAATAATAATAAATTTTGGATATCAGATACGCACGTAACTCGGACCAATAATAATAAATTTTGGATTGTACCTCTTCTAATCCTTGATAACGTATTCATTTGCTTAACTATTATAGGCTTCTGAATAAAAAGAAAAAATATACTTGCCCTCTTTAATATCCTCTCAACTTATTAATGTGTTAACAATACGTAATCTAGGCATTAAATATTAACTTGTTTTAGATATAGTGGTGATATACATCCCCTTAAAATCAACTAGAATGATTGATGTGTTGGCCGAAATTAAATGCTAGTGGTAAACCATGAGCTTTTAATTTTTGTCATCTTATATAAGACAAGAGGAGAAAAAAATATTTATCATTTCACACGTCATTAATGTATTTTATATTTCTAATAAGTTTGTTTATCACCATCCATAATTAATCAAATCTAAATTTATAAATTTGGAAAATAAGTTATTATGATGAATTACTTCACCGTTCAACATGTGTTAAACGTATACACATGAATAAAACTATCATAAAAAATAAACAAAAATATAACGAAGAAAATAAAAATAATAATTGCGCAAAAATCTACAAAATACAAATAAAAAAAATTTCTTTTTAGAAAAATGGAAGATAAAATAATAAAAATTTGTTCAAATAAATAGGACCTATCTTGTGTAGAATAAAATATAATAACAAAAATAAATAAGCCAAATTATTTTTTAATAATTTAGTTTATCAGCTAATCAACGTGGTTTACCACGTAATTAATAAGATTTTCCACTTATTATGATTTATTATCTAAAACAATTTTACATGTAATGTATTTATTATCTGAAACAATTATTATAATTAATAATAGTATAATTATTACACTATGAGTAATATTACATTTAATTTATTTTTATATTATTTTTCTTAAAATAAATATGATTACATTATATTTAATAATTATTATAATTAATAATACTATAATTATTATACTATAATTAATACTTATGTTATAATTATTTGACAATTATAATTACTGAATAATTATTCAATAATTATATTATTTTTCTCAAAATCAATGTAATTATTATTTTAATTATAACCATAATTATTTAATTATATTTAATTTACAAATAAATAAATAAATGTTTCAAAATATAAACAATATAATAAATAGAGGATATTTTTTGTAAATATCATGGGAATGACAAATTACGATCATTTTTTGTGGGAATCACTTTCCCATGAATGTGGGAAAGTTACTACCCCATGAGAATATAACATTCATGGCATGTAGAATTCCCATGATATATCAAACATAGTAATCAAATTTTCTTCACCAAACTTTCCAAGGAATGTTGTAACTTTCCCATGGTCAACACACCCTAAAGGATGCGTTTGATTAGTGTTTTAAAATTAGTATATTTTGGCATTCATCCTAATTTATTTCATTCATATATTTGCTTTGCACACTCCGTAATAAAGTAAGGGAATATTTCATTATCTAAGGCATAGTTAGTGGGAATAAGATTATCACCAAAAATTAAAACGTCAAGTCTTCCATAAATAAACTTAATTTATATTTTTAGATCAATACATGGAACAAATAAACGTACCAACCAAACATGATAATAAAATATATCATGAAATAATATGTCTTCACATGAAATTCCTTGGCATACTTTATGACAAGGTATTCTCCAAAATACGAACCAAACGGCCCTAAGGGGTAAATGTATGAACCCATCCATAAAATTATGTATGAACCCATCCATAAAATAGTGTCGCTGGAAATTAGGGACCGGGAAAACATTACAACTATGCCTTGCCTCCCAAAATCCCTCACAAGATTAAAGATATCATCGTGTTTGGGACTTACAGACCTCGAAAATTGTTTGATGCCAACAAATTTACCACCACTCAAGCAATTGTGTATCTACAATTGCCCTAAACTTACCTTTTCGAGTGAGATGGCCTTACCACCATCCATCCAAACCCTATGGCTCCAATCATGTGGCGAGCTAGCAGATCGATTTTCCGGCATCTTGCCAAATCTTACCTCCCTTACCGGATTGTTGGTAGTTGGCTTTGATTGTCTGACCTCTATTCCACGTAATGTGATTAGGAATCTCGAGTATTTTAACATTGACGACTACAACGAGTTACAATCCATTGGGGGATCACAAGTTTTTACATCGGTAAAGAATATTGGTATAAGGCGATGTCCGAAACTTGAAGAAACCGGAGGCAGGGATTGGAAAAGAGGAACTGATATTATTGAACTATTCAGGTATGCATGTTCCCATCTAAAACTGTCACTTAATTTCATATGAGAAGTTCAAAATTGTGTTGCTTAATTAGTTCAAAATTGTGTTTTTTTACAAATAGGTGAGGTTTGAGGGTACAGCAATTGATGGGTTTAGTCATATTTACAGGTTTGACATGTCTTTTCTTCTTAATATTTCATAAACACAGTGATTTATTTTTCTAAAATTTTGTTCTTATTTTTTTAAATTTATCGAATTCCGCTGAAGATTACATTTCCGAAAACCATATGTAAATAATTATGTCCTTATAGTATCTTGTTTTGTTCATTTCAGACTCGTACATCTCGGTGCATTTGGTTCTATGAAGTTTCTTCTCCAATTAAACTGGATATGATGAAATGCATTTATCATCTATTCTTCTTAATTTGGGACAAAAATAATTATTATTTTCTGTATCGTTTTGTTAAGATTATACTTTTTATGTTTTATTGTGTGCACTCGACTTCATTTTTCTTTCTTTATATTTTATCTCTTGTAAGCTGGGAATATTATTGAATTGTTGGTTTGTTTAATATCCCAGCCCTATTAGTTTGATTTCTATGTATGTACTTTATTGCTTCTAAATTTGGATTATTGAATTTTTTTTTTTTTGAAATATTGAACTTGGTTCCTACTTTAGTACGATACTAGCAGTTTTGAAGATATAAGATATCATGCAAGTCCCGAAGAACTTCATTAGATATTAATTAAAATATCAACGACTCGTTCCTAAATCAGGAGGAGAGAATGAAAACTGGAAAAATAAGAAATTATATGAATTGGATCATCACATCAGATCCTCGAACACATAAACAAAAACTAGGAGTTCATAAATAAATTATTTGCACGAACTTGCAAATTGGTGATTTGATGAATTGATCAATACACGAATAAATAATGAGTAAAAGTTTCCAGTCTAAAATGCTCATATTTATAGTATAATATCCTTGGATAATTTCAAATTGGATATAAGCATGAAGCTTGATCGACCAATCGGTTCCAATATTAGAAATCCAAAGAAATAAAAAAAGAGCATGATAAAAAGTTGGCAATAATCTAATAATATATATCCTTTTTAAAATGAAAATGAAATATTATTAGTAGATTTGACATAAATAAATATATAACCTTTGAAAAGGTTCGGAGTACCTGACAACATTGAAATTGCTGAAACTAATGAAATCTTAAAATAATGTCTCTACTAGAAGAAAATGGAACCGAAATGAAACTATAGTTATTAGAAAGTTGGCATGGATGCGCTTTCAATTTATAATTAATAAAACGAGGATCTGAAATTAAATCAATTGTGAAATGTCAGCATTTAAAATTATTGGCCAATAACAGAAATCACATAAGAAAGCAAAATTGATGGACCTGAAGTCCGAAAACCACCTTACATGGTGAAACAAATTGTATTTATGTTTTGAATTTATTTAAAGGTCTCTGAAGGACTAAAATTATTTCTTGTATTCATTATATCAGATTATTTACATGACTCATTTTGCTACAATATTCATGAAAATTCCCGTAGGATTTAGTATGCCTGAAACATACAATTTAAACTCTCGAGAGATATATTATATTAAATTACAAAGATCTTTGCATGAATAGCAATTTTGAGCCATAAGATATAATCGATGTAATAAGTAAGAATATATAAACCAGTATGAATGATCAAATTTGCAGATGCATATTTATTATAAATAAATAGTGTTATTTATTATAAATAAATAGTGTTTAATTAATAATTAATTGAACTCCCGAAGAGTTCTAAAAGACAAGTACTAAAAGAAGAAATTTGACGTGAAAGATATCAAATGTGAAATATTAGTTTGTCGGTGGGAACTAAGATTTCAAAACAACTAGTGCAAAAGGTTGAAATTCTTCGTCATAAAATATTTGTATCCATAAAGGGGGAAATTATACGCAATGCACTCTTTTTGTCCTTGATCATGATTTTGTCCCACTGGATTTTTCTCACAAGGTTTTTAACGAGGCAGTTTATGAGGCGTATGAATCATTATAATGTTGCACTCTTTTTCCTCCACTAGGATTTATCCAATTGGGTTTTACCTAATAAGTTTTTAATGACGCAGATTTTTATGATATAAATATCCAAAGAGAAATTCCGTGACCAATTCTCCATTCACATTCAACGTGAATAAAAATGAAAGGAAGCATTCAAGAAGAATTAAATTCACTTGAAAAACGTGAAGATTTTGGACCTGTAGTCCAAACAACTATTATATGTAACATACAAATTACAAAAATGTATGTATAAGAAAATGTGAAATGAGAAATGAAACCACACTCAGATTTTTTATTATGAAAATCTTCGAGGACTCTATTTACTTCTCGTGAACGTTATAACAAAATATGTATTACTTTACAATGTTATGAAAATACCAGAAGGATTAAAATCAATGTGTCTTTGTCAGGAGATTAAATTATGGATTTGCAGTATATGTCGATGATTTGAAATATCATTGAAACTCCTGAAGCAGTTGCAAGAACTGCATAAAGACTCAGAAAAGAAAATGTTTTCTCTTTGTTTGCAAATCGAGTATATAAGAAATCTGATATTTGTTCACCAATCTATTTATGAAGAGAATATCTTGTAACATTTTAAAATTGACAACTGTCACACATTAATTTCTCTTATAGTGATCAATCCATTGATATGAAGAATAATTATTTTCGTCACGGAGAAGATAATGAAATTTTTGTTGGTTCAGAAGTACCACATTTGAGTATTATTGGTCCCAACAAGAAACACTTCACGGGTCCAAAATAATGGTGAGATAAACGTCCAACAAATTTACTCGAATGATAACCTGGATGATCTCTTCACCAAGTCGTTGTCATTGCATCTTTCTAGAACTTGGTTTACAAGATGAGACTTCGTCGTCTTAAGGAGATTTGCCTATATGAGTGGGAGATTTAGTACGCACTGCACTCTTTTTCCCTTGACCATGGTTTTATCCCAATGAATTTTCCTGACAAGGTTTTTAATGAGGCGCGTTCCTGGCAAGGATAATTCTCCAAAATTATTTTCCTCACACAAGCTCCAGAAAAGCAGCAAAATTGATATCTATCAAATTCGCTCAAGTAATAATCCTGCAGATTTCTTGCCAAATAAACTTTCAGGCAACTAAGACATATGATTGAAATCCATTACTTTATAGATATTTGTACCCATCAGGGGGAGAAATAATACGCGCTACACTCTTTTTTCCTAGTCATGATTTTTATCCCATTGAATTTTTTCTGAGCAGGTTTTTAACGAGGTAGCTAATTATGCGTATGAAATATTGACATCCAAGGGAGAGTGTTATGAATATAATAATATGGATGTCAAGCAACAAATCTTGTGAAGACGGAGACATTAATTATATGACATTTAATATATTTGATATTGTATTATTTTCTTGTATTGTAGCGTTTTGTATGGCAAGAGGTTTCTTAACCTGCACTCACCCTCTACTATATAAATGGGGTAGTTGCTATTGTATTCTTCCAACTCATTCAATAGAAACATTGCCTCCTCCAATTCTCTTTCTCTTTTGTTATTTATTTTATAATAATATATATATTTTTTAATTGTGGTCAAAATAGAGTGGGCTCGTGTTGTCCCATACCTATTAATTTCATTGAACGAAATTTAGGATTACAGCCTCTATAAGAATATTAAATACCCTAAAATGTTAATTAAACCCTATAATTTCTAAAAAATTAAAAACAGCCTTTTACGTATTGATGTACTTAATGTTACGTTAACTTATTTAATTAATAATGCATTTAACATATAATATTTATTTAATACCATTATTATATTAATTAAGGCATGTTAAGTATAGGTCAATTAATTATTTGTAATCTGTGTTAGCGAATAATATAATATAGTTTCCCTTTTACGTGCTGTTAAATTTGTCACAGTGGTGTTAGGCACCCCACAAGGAAACCCTCAATTATACCCGCACTTAATAAATTAACCATTCAATCTTCAAATTAAATTGTGACAGCTATTAATTAAGCAATATTTACATTCCATTTATTGCTCTGCGGGATGAATGCGGGGTATTATGTGCGGGGTGTTTATCATTATTCTGTCAAACTAGTCTCGTTCTAACTTCTAAGTCAAGTGGGGTTGGCACTTGGCCATCACAAGACTAATTAACACATCAGTACATTACCATATTCAATCAAATTACTTTTTCACAAAAACTTGGAATTAATAAATAATAACCAAAACTTTTTTGTACCCAAATTTCCATATTAACTGTTCTTGGTCATTAAGAATCTGTACTCGCAAAAATTAAGGAACCTACCTTCCTGGAAAGACAAAATATTGATTACATTAGTTGGTGGTTGGGAATAATACGCTACTAAACCATGAATAGGTCCACTACCATAATAAATTGAAATGATTTGACGAAATTTGGGCATCATGATTATGACTTGTAGATAATTTAGTAAAGATGCAATAATAGATATATTAGCATCTACTGAAATAGAGTTAACAGATAATTTAAATGAATCAATTAACAGAAGTGATAGGGTTAAATATAAATAATGATATTATGGAGGGCAGTTCAACATAATTAAGTTGTTCAATTGGATCATTGCCTTTAAAATATTTAGGAGTATATAAAAAGCCTTCTAAAGAAGATTATTTAATTTTAATTGATAAAATAAATAATAAGTTAACTGGATGAAAAGGCAGTATGCTTAGTAAAGATGCAAGATTAGTATTAATGAAATTTGTCCTAACTTTCATGCCAATATATTATTTTAATGTATTTAAATTTCCAAAATGGGCAATTAAAGAAATTGATAAAATCAGGAAAAACATTTTTTGGAAAGGTAGCAATAACACATGTTACAATTTAGTTGATTGGGAGATAGTTTGTCAATCTAAAGAAAAGGAAGGTTTAGGAGTAATTAATCTAAATATATTTAATGAAGTATTATTAACAAAATGGTTATGGTTATACTACAATCCTGAAGGCAAACTAGACTGGTACAATTTAATAAATCAAAATACTGGCAATGATCTCGATCAATTAAACCATAAAAAATATTCATACTTTTGGAAAGATGTCATGAAAAATATGAATTTTTTTAACCATAGTTTAAATATAATAGTTGGTAATAAAAACAAGTTTTTGGAAAGCTAGATGGTGTGAAAAACCATTATTATATAAATATTCAGAATTATATTCATTTTCAGAAAATAAAACTGGTACATTACAATATTTCCTAAAAATCATGAATGATCAAAATCTTTATACTAGTTTAGGAATTAACATACCTTTATCCAATGTGGCTTTTAATCAATTTGTTCAATTGGAACTGCTGTGCAATACTTTTGATTTTAATTCACAACAGAGGGATATCCTTGAATGGATTTGGAATAATAACAAATCATTCACCTGCAAAAGTACATATAAAATATTAGCAAATGGGGTATTTATTAAAGCACATTATTATAAAATCTGGAAATTAAAAATTGAATAAAAAATAAAATTATTTATATGATTGCTTTTTTTGAATAAAGTTCTTGCAATAGATAACTTAAAGAAAAGAAGATGGCATTTGGTAAACAGATGTGTTTTGTGTCACAAATCTGAGGAAAATAGAATACATTTGATATCCGATTGTGAATACATTAAATCTATATGGTCTAAAACTCATGGTTTATTTGGACTAAAGTATAATCAACAGATAAATCCATTTCAATTAATATTAAATACATCTGACAAAGATGAATATAAAACTTTAATATGTCTAATATTATATCATGTTTGGCTTGAGAGATGTAGAAGATCTTTTTCTAATAACAAATTTACTGATTGGCAAGTAGTTGATTATATATTATATGAGTATAAACTCAATAAATTAACTAAAAATTCTAAATTAAATATATATATATATATATATATATATATATATATATATATATATATATATATATATATATATATATATATATATATATATATATATATATATATATATAATGACATATATAATTTTGATAATAACCAACAGTATAATTCAGATGAAAGTATATGCGATGATAATGATATAATTAATTCAAATGAATTATTTGATGAAGAAAATTATTACACTAACAATTTTCGTAATGCAGAAAGGGACATATCAAGTACAAGTTTAATGCAAAATGAAGATTCGGCATCAATTGGAACATATCAACAGGAAAGCAATCAACAAAACATGCAAATATGGTGGTTTGATTCAGATTTAATAGAGGAAGAAAGAAGAACTACAAAAAATTCGAATAATGGGACAGGAGAAAGAGAAGATACACATATCTTGCAACTGATTTCCGATGGAGTCCACGATCTCTTAACTGGATCTGATGAGCTAAGTGTAGATGCTCCTGTTGTACAACCGCTTAGTTTAACTCCCACTAGTCGAGAGAGGAACAAGAGATCAGAGGAGACGGTCTTTAAGGATTTGGAAGAGAGGGAGTATGAGGAGTTAGAAGATCTAGGGTTTGTTCTTCGGTAAGTGTTCGAGGAGAGGAAATGGGGGGTGCCGCAGAAGAAAATAATTGCTGGCGGCTAAAGAAGAGAGAAGCAGGGTTTCAGCCTTTAAGTATTAAACTCATATTTCTGGTTTTTCCACAAAACTAGAATAGAAATCCTGTTAAAATTCCTGGTTTTTAAAGCACTCTAAGTTATGATTATAATGAAAGAAATACAGTTTCGGATCAATCTTAAAAGGGTACACAAGGATAAACGAACGTACGCGTTCGTAGGCATAAGAAACAGGTTTAGTAAAACTGGCATACCTTTCAGTGGGAAAGTCCAATTTGAATGGTTCAAATTGGGTTAGATAGATAATGAGATTATCTAGAACTTTCATGTAGAACAATGTTTCATTTGAACGAAGTATCAGTGTCGTGTTAATGGAATACCGAAAGGGTGCGACAGTTTGACATACATTTAGGGCATGTTTGTTTTGCAGTAACTCAGTCAGATTGTAAGTCGAACTACTGCATTAATCTATTTTTTGTTGTTTGGTTTGATGTAATTTGCCAAACTACTGCAAGTCGACTTACATTGTCTCTCTCTTTTCCTGCAACTCAACCTCCCCTCAAATTTACATGAAGTGGAGATACATCACTGTAGGGTTACGCACACGATTATCATAGTGTGCAGCGGAAATTAGTTCACGTGCGTAACCAAATTCTACCTGGATCATGCCCGAAAACCACCGAAAAAGGAAGAGTTGGAGATAATTACCTCGTACAAGTTAGTACGTGTTGACTTCTTCTCCAAATTGGTGAACCTTCTCCAAGAATCGCTCGTGCAATCCCTCTACTCGTGTCCACCTCGATTTCGACCGATCGGAAATCGCCAACGCCGTTCTAGTCGACGTCACGATTGAATCTCTCAAGATCTTTGCTCCAATCTCCCTCTCAATCTCACTAGATCTAATCTAGAGTTTCTGTGGAAGAAAGAGGAAAAACGACGGCGGCTAAACCTAATTTTCTGAAAAAGGCTTAACCTAAAACGAAATCAGAATTTCATATATATAGAACTTAAGTCCGTTCTGAACGCACTTTAAGTGTGCGTTCGAACGCACACTGTTCTGACTTCAGATAGGAAAGTCCGTTCGAACGCACTCCAAGTTCGTTCCGAACGGACATACTTCTGACAGCAGATTTGTCTATTTATATAAATTCTTCCAAGTTAATTCTTAAGCCATATTTTCTTTCAAACTCCCTCTTGGATTAAGACTTAATCAACTTGGCCATATGTCCAACATATGTCGTGAGATCTAATCACACGTGATTCCATTTTGTTTGTCCAACAAACTTATTGGTGAGCATTATCTTGAGAATCCGATATATTACGAAACCTTGGTGTGACCTTGTAGGTTCGTCTAAGACTGGCAGTGGATATGGCATCATTCCACAAGGTATTGCGAGCACTAGACTGCTGTTAATACCTACCCAGAATTAGCACGAAAAAGGTGGAGAACACCTTTATGAAGATGCAATACATCTTCATACCTAGCTCAGATAAGTGTTACTAGTTCTCTTGTTCGCTATATCTTCCGAACAAAACAGTCACGGTGAAGCCTAAGACTTCAAGTCATCCTCTATTCTTTTTGATGAGATATACTCTTTCCCGATAAGAATTAGATTGATAATTACAATGCGAACTCCATTGAGTTCCATCGAGCTTGGCCAAGCATTTCGTCAATCTCAATTCAATCGAGGGGCCCGAGAGATATCTCCCTCTATCCTTTTCAAGGCTAGAAAGGAACAATTCCTATCTTGCAATCTCACATCCTTTGCCTATGCTATAAACAATACCCAATAATAATCTCTGCTACACAGTTACGCGTAGGGTTAATTATATCAAAGCATTATCTTTTCACATACTAGGTATCCATGAGATCCTCAAGTATGAAGAACTAAAACGCACTATCTGGATATGAGTTCGTCTCTAATGACTCTGACCATGTTACAAACTCATATAGTGGTCAGTCCAATATACGACGCCGCGTATATCCATATTCTAAAATCGACGCTACCGTCCCAGATCAGTAAAACCTGACCATCTCATGTACGAATATGCCAGTGTATGTAAAAGTCTCCATTCAGTGAATGGACTACCTTGTTCAAACCAATGAACAACTTTATACACGAGGGACAATTTAGAATTATATTCGTTCCGTTTAGTGGTTTTATTATCATTCAGTTGACGAATCAATATGCCAGACTATGGTCATGCAACATATTATTCTCAACTGACTCGATGCACTAAACTAGAATACAATTCAAGGTCTATCCGATCATTATAATCGAATAACCTCTCACACACTTTCTTGTTATTTAAATTTTTTGAAATATGATGGTTTAGGTCATATGATGAATAATAATATGAATATCTGTTTCGTAAACAAATACAATCCCAATAACACGCCTAGGGCATAATAAATGTTCTCCCACTTGCACTAGGCAGATCTAATCCCCTTATGCAATGAGAAACATAAATAAAATACCCAATCTAACACTACGATAGATATCCCAATCCTATCGCCCTAGCATGCTACCCATGCTTGGCACGTGATAGTGGCTTCGTAACGGTATCGGCCACGTTATCATCAGCAGGTATCTTCATTATTTTCACGTTACCGCTCTTCATAATCTCACGAATCAAGTGGCAACGCCGGAGTACATGTTTGGACCTGTGATGCGCTCGCGGTTCCTTGGATTGTACATCCATGGGACCCGAGATGCTTGGCACAACGCCAAGTTCCATCACGAACTGTCTTAGCTAGACAGCCTCCTTTGCGACTTCCGAAGCCGCGAGTATTCCGCTTCCGTTGTAGAATCAGCCACCGTCTTCTGTTTGGAATTTTTCCAAACAACAGCTCCACCATGGAGCATGAAGACATAACCACTTTGTTCACCATCCAATGGTAATTCAGAATTTTGTTCCAAATCAACTTGTTCACTTTGTGGTTCTCGAACTTCTTCGAGATCAATTTTACTCCCACTGGCTTGATGATCTAGGAATTCCTTCTCTAAGAAGTATTCTCGTCAAACCACGAAAACCTTGTTTTCGCTAGGCTAGTAAAATTAGTATCCTCGGGATACCCCACAAATAAACATTTGTTAGATCTTGGCGAGTTTGGCGTCTGTCTCGCAGCCCCAAATCTTAAGATAAGACAATAATGGCACCATGCCATGCCATAAATCATATGGTGTCTTTTCAAAACGATTTGGACGGAACTCTATTCAGTATAGGAGCGGCCGTTTGAAGTGCAAAACCCCAAAATGACTTTGGCAAATCCATTCGACTCATCATCGAGCGAACCATGTCTAACAAGGTCCGATTCCTCCTCTCGGACACTCCATTCCATTGGGGTGTACCGGGTGGAGTCCATTGTGATACTATACCACAATGTCGAAGATAGTCCTCAAACTCATAGCTCAAGTATTCACCACCTCGATCCGATCGGATGGTTTTTACTTTGCCCAGTTGAAGTTCTACTTCGTGTTGAAACTCGTTGAATTTCTCAAAAGTTTCACTTTTGTGACGCATTAAGTATAGATATCCATATCTACTATAATCGTCAGTAAAAGTCACGAAGTAGCGATACCCATTTCAAGCCTCGACACTCATCGGTCCACATACATCGGAATGTATGAGGTCCAACACATCTTTCGATCTTTCTCCCTTCTTGGAGAAAGGTGTCTTCGTCATCTTATCCATCAAACAAGATTCGCAATTTTCTATTGACTCTAAGTCAAAAGAATCTAGCACTCCATCCCTTTGGAGTCTAGCAATGCATTTCTCGTTTATGTGTTCGAGACGACAATGCCATGAGTATGTTTCATTAGTTTGAGTATTTAAACGTTCAGTATTCATGTTATAAACGGACTGATTATTGTCGTTATTTTCTAAATCCAAGACATATAGACCATTTTCTACTAGAACATTACTAAAGAAAATGTCATTATTGCAAATAAAACAATCATTAGTATCAATAACTAATTCATATCCATTCGCAACAAGTCTCGAAATAGAAATAATACTCCCACTCAAAGTAGGTTCATAACAACTAAAATAAGTCCATTTGGCAAAGTTAAATTATACGTCCATTCGGCTAATGCAGCTACTCGAGCTCCATTCCCGACGCGTAAATTAATTTTGCCACGAATCAAAGATCTTCTACTTCTAAGGCCCTGCATATTACTACAAATATGAGTTCCACATCTAGTGTCCAACACCCATGATGATGAAGTAAAGAAATAAGAATCGATAACAGAAATACCTGATGCATGTGTGTCCAAGGAAGCGGTCTTTTGCTTGCTCTCCCTCAGGAAGATCTCGCAATCACGCTTCCAATGCCCCTCCTTGAGGCAGTGGAAACACTTCTTGTCATCCTTGGCTTTCTTGCTCACTGGCTTAGGCGCAACCTGGTTGCCCTTTGCCTTCTTGTTTTTGTTCCCATTGCTTGGGCTCTTCCCTTCAACCACCAATACCTCCGAAGTCCTAGACTTCATGTATCGTGGTTTCATGTCATTTTCGAATGTTCTGAGCATTCCGAAAAGTTGGGAAATAGTCCTTTGCATGTCTGACATGTGGAAATGCGAAATGAACGAATCGAAACTCGGTGGCAGTGACAACATGATCAAATCAGTTTGTAACTCCACCTCAAATTTCATGCCAAGCCTCTCAAGATGATCGAAATATCCTTTCATCTTGAGAAGGTGCGTGCTAACGGGTGTACCATCTTGCATCTTGCATTGCGTCGCATTGCCAAGAGCTTGATACTTCTCCACCCTTGCTTGAACATGAAATATCTCCCTGAGCTGTTTCATAATCTCGTATGGATCCTGTTTCTCAAACTGGATTTGATATTCAGGAGTCATAGTAGCCAACATGAGTCATAGTAGCGTCGATTCTAAGAAATATTTGGGGAATCAATTTTCAATGAAAGACCTAGGAGAAGCAGCCTATATATTAGGCATAAAGATTTATAGAGATAGATCAAGGAAGCTTCTAGGTCTGAGTCAAAGTACATACATTGACAAGGTATTGAAAAGGTTCAATATGCAAGATTCCAAGAGAGGATCCTTGCCAATGTCGCATGGTATCTCGTTAGATAAATCTCAATGTCCGACATCGAGAGATGAACGAGAACGCATGAATAGAGTACCATATGCTTCTGCAATTGGATCTATTATGTATGCGATGATATGTACTAGACCAGATGTGTCATATGCATTAAGTGTAACAAGCAGATACCAATCAGATCCAGGTGAGAGTCACTGGATAGCAGTAAAGAATATTCTTAAGTACTTGAGAAGAACTAAAGATGTATTCTTAATCTATGGAGGTTTGGAAAGTGAGCTGGTGATAAGGGTTTATACCGATGCTAGCTTTCAAACCTGCATTGATGATTTTAGATCGCAAAGTGGTTATGTATTCTGTTTGAACGGAGGAGCAGTTGTTTGGAAAAGTTCCAAACAACAAACTGTCGCAGATTCTACAACGGAAGCGGAGTATATAGCAGCTTCAGAAGCAGCTAAGGAAGCTGTTTGGATCAAGAAATTTGTGGCAGAACTAGGTGTAGTTCCAAGTGTGTTGGACCCTGTGACTCTCTTTTGTGATAACAATGGAGCAATTGCGCAATCTAGGGAGCCAAGGTCACACCATAGATCCAAACACATACTTCGGCGTTTTCATCTAATTCGAGAGATAATAGAGAGAGGAGACGTGAATGTGTGCAAAATTCCAACTGATGATAATATAGCTGATCCGTTTACTAAGCCGCTCTCGATAGCGAAACATGATCGTCATGCTAGAGCTATTGGTTTGGATTGCCTCAGAGAGGAGAGTTGAGTGTGTATTATTATTATCAGTTCACCCTAGTGCAAGTGGGAGACTGAAGGAATAATGCCCTAGGCTGAATGAAATAATGCCCTGGGCTGAACTAAATAATACCCTAGGCTAAACTGTTTAGCTTGTATGTAAACAAAGGATAGTTATTATTTATGTGTTGTTAATCTAATATTTTAATATTGAATTAAAGTTTCATTTAATACGTGTACTGGTTATTTAACATATTTAGGAATATGTGAATAAGCCTTGAATTGTATCACTAGTTTATACATCATCATAATATGTGATTATGATAGTAAAACTGTATCAATGAACGTAATACGATTCTAAATGTCCCTGGTCATATATATGATGTATATAGAGATATACATGTCTAAGGAAATAGAATATATATGTACACCAGTATATTCGCATATGAGATGATTATGTTTTACTGATCATGGACATGGAATACATAGAGATGTAGTGATGTCAAATATGGAATATATATATGTATTAGAGACTACATATTGGACTGACCAACTTATGAGAATATACATGGTTATTGTCATTATATATATATTCTCATAAACAAATAGAATTTTAGTTCTTTGACCTGAGGTTATCATTAGATTTCTCACCTGTGAATTGTGATACTTAGATATGTTTCTTTGTTATCTTTAACCGGGTAATCAAGATCATCATTGGGTATTACATGAAGCATGTTGGAGGATGTGAATAACCAAGATGGAAGTTGTTCCTTTCATGATTGAAAGAGATATCTCTCAGGGCCCCCTGATGAATTAGGATTGAAGGAAATGCGTGGCCACGCTCAATAAGATTAACATGTGTTGTTAATACTAATTGAACATTCAATCTAATTCTATATCGGGAAAGAGTTAAGTTGATTTAGAAAGGATGACATTTGACCATGTCCTTGATCAACAGATATCGTATGAACAAGAGAGCTAGAAATTTGTCTATTTGATAAATAGGTTATGATCACAAATCATTTATTTAATTTGGGTAGTCATAATGCCTTGCTAGAGGCCAATTATGATTTGCATATTTAAATAGAGATTTAATATGCTGCCAACTTTAAATAAACCTATAGGGTCACACACAAAGACAAGTTCGGACTGGACACAGAAAATCAGATACATAGATATTATTCAGTTTGAATCAGGATATTATTCTGTTCGAACGTGGATATTATTCTGTTCGAACGAGGATATTATTCTGTTCGAACAGAAGGTGTATAGCATTAAATGAATGCTACATGCATGTATGGGTGCATGGTATTAATGCTCCGGATATCATTCATTGGATGAAAGATAGTGGGTGAGAAAGAAAAGAGTTTTTTTTCCCACTCGATGATTAATACACACCACAGCTCTTTATGAAAGAGAGAGGATAGATTCACTCATTTTTCTAGAACAGATTTTTGACAAAAAGAAAAGAGTTTTCTTGGAGAGTCAAAAAGAAGAGAAAAGGTTTTCTCAGTGAAAAGAAAAGAGTGAAGCTTGGCTGAATTTCTTTGTGAAAGAAAAGAGAAGCAAGCAGATTTTCTGAAGGGAGGAAGGATCCGACTAGCATCGGAGGTCTTCACATCCAGCCTAGACGAGTCGCGTGTGGATACCGATAGAGGGTAGTGCCGGTTCGAGCACACCAACGTGATCTCAGGAAGCTTCCTTCAACCAGATTTGAACTAAATCTGAGGTGAAAATTTTGAAACTCTTCCTTCGTATCTAATTAGCGATACACAGATCCATGGCTTAAGGGGTTCGGATAAATTCCGCTGTGCAATACTGATTGCCCGAATCCCTAACAGTGGTATCAGAGCCACGTGTATCGTTTATTAGATCGATTTAGTATATTAGATGTACTAGTTTAGAGTTTCTGAGAATTATAAAACTACATATGTATTTTGATTGATATTATGCATAAGAAGGTGCACTGTCTCGAGCAGGGTATTATTGCATGAGATGCAAGATGTTATTCTGTTTGAACGAGGATATTATTCTGTTCAAACAGAAATGTACACTGTCTCACGCTGAGATTTACTGCATAAGATGCAGGATATTATTGCATGAGATGCAGGATATTATTCTGTTTGAACGAGGATATTATTCTGTTCAAACAGAAGGTGCACTGTCTCACGCTGAGATTTATTGCATAAGATGCAGGATATTATTCTGGTCTCACGTGGAGATTATTGCATATGTATTAGTCGAAATGTATATATGTATTCTATAATTCAACGATATATGATATAGCATGGCCAAATTTTTTGTGTTGTGATTGAATGATGTGATTGCATGTTGTAAATTTAATTTATGGCGACCAGTGAGTTGTCCAAGTTGTAAATTTAATTTATGGCGACCGGTGAGTTGTCCAAGTTGTAAAAGTAGAATAGGTTGTTATTTTATTTAAATGAAGATGAAGGAGTTCATCGACGCAACTATTCTCAAGATGAAGGAGTTCATCGCCACAAGCAATCACAAGATGAAGGAGTTCATCATCACAACCGATCACATGATGAAGAAGCTCACCGCCATAACCGGTCACATAATGAAGGAGTTCATTGCCACATCCGCTGTTATAATGAAAGAGTTCATTATAAATAATTAATTAGAGATCTTTATAGTGGCTTATAAAGATCATGGTCATGCTATATCATTTAATTATTCTGTGATGTGTGATGTGATATGCTTATACATGTGATAAATAAATTAGAAATCCCTCTACTAATTATTAAGTTGAGAAAATGCCTCCCATATTCTGAAATTCTCAGGGCCTTTATATCACTCACATGGGTCATGCCAAAGCTGGGTGTGTGAGCTTATATAGTTGGCGGGAGAATATGCATTGATTAATTACCAACATAGGTCATGCCAAAGCTGGGTGTGTTGGTAGATTAATTGGATGATAATCAGTTATGGTTAGTACTTAACTAAGTAGCAAGTCGGACTTGAACTTAGGGCATAAGATGAGATATGTACACACATGGATTTTTGAGTTAGACTCATAAACCCCTGATCTCATAAATGATCTCAAGAGTTGCATGGAGATGCAATTGGATTTGATCCTACCTAAATAACAGAATTCTGAGACGAGCCAAAGCCGATTAGGATTTTGAGAAATATGGATCTTGAGCCACTATGGTACATGTAGTTGGAATGTATCCGAACCAACACAGTGAGGGTTGTTGATTTGATAAAAATAGTGGGAGTATTTTAAATGAACTAAAACATAAATGTTATCATCTATAAATGTATTAATTTTGCACATTTTATTCCATGTAGAAAAATGTCTTCAAACAGTTTAAATTTGCGATCTCTCCTTGAGAAGGAGAAGTTGAATGGTAAAAACTTTCTGGATTGGGAGCGAAATCTAAGAATTGTTCTTAGGGCTGAACATAAGGGTTATGTTCTTGATGAGCCTCTCCCAACTGAAGAACCACCAGCAGATGCTGACCAAGTGGACCAAGAATACTATGAAAAGTTCATAGATGATGATGTTGAAATAACCTGTCTCATGTTGGCAACTATGTCATCGGATCTTCAAAAGCAGTTTGTAGATTCGCATGCATATGTTATGCACAAACAGCTCAAGGAAATGTTCCAAGAGCAAGCCAGACTTGAGAGGTTTAACACTCACAAGGCGTTGTTCAACTGTAAAATGGTCTCGGGTACATCTGTGAGTGCACATGTTTTAAAGATGAAAGGTTATGTTGATAACCTTGAGAAACTAGGTGCGAAAGTCAGCCATGAGATGGAAACTGACTTGATTCTTGAGTCTTTGACTCCGAATTTCGCACAGTTTGTTTCTAACTACAACATGCACTCTATGGACAAAACAATACCGGAATTACATGGTATGCTCAAGAATTTTGAGGCTACCAATAGGTCCGGAGACTTCAAGGCATCAAATGTCAACGAAGTTCTGATGGTTCAAAAGGGAAAGTTCAAGAAGAAGTTCAAAGGCAAGAACAAAGGTAAGGGCAAGATGTTGCCCAAACCAAAGATCAAGAAATCTGAACCGACCACTTGTTTCCATTGCCATAAAGATGGCCATTGGAAAAGGAACTGCCCTCTTTACTTAGAAGAAGTGAAGAAGAAGAAAGCAGTTTCGGCAAGTGCCTCAGGTATTGATGTTAACTTATCTACTTTGTCAAATTGGGTATTAGATACCGGATGTGGCACTCACATTTGTAAAAATGTGCAGGGACTACAAAGTAGAAGGAAATTAGCTAAAGGTGAAATGGACCTACGTGTGGGAAATGGAGCAAGAGTTGCTGCTTTAGCCGTAGGAAATTACCATTTAACTTTACCTAATGGATTTGTATTAGAACTAAACAATTGTTGTTTTGTACCTGGTATGAACAGGAATATTATTTCTATTTCAAGACTAGCTTTGGATGGTTACAAATTTATTATAGAAGATAATAATTGTACTATCCGTAAAGGAGAAATTTTCTATGGAAATGTTTCATTAGAAAATGGTCTCTATGTGCTAGATCTGAATAATCACAAATCCATATTTAATATCAATACCGAGAGGATAATGTCTCATGTTGATAATCAGACCTACTTTTGGCATTGTCGTTTAGGCCATATAAATGAGAAACGCATTTTTAAACTCCATACCGATGGACTTTTAGACTCATTTGATATGAGATCATATGAGACATGTGAGTCTTGTTTATTAGGCAAAATGACTAAGAAACCTTTCTCAAATGTTGGTGAAAGATCCAATGAGTTGTTGGAGCTCTTACATACTGATGTATGTGGCCCAATGAGCATGAAAGCCAGAGGAGGTTATAGATACTTCATTACATTCACTGATGACTATAGTAGATATGGTTTTGTCTACTTGATGAGACAAAAGTCAGAATCATTTGAAAGGTTCAAAGATTTTAAGAATGAAGTAGAGAATCAACTAGGCAAGAAAATAAAGGCCATTCGATCTGATCGAGGTGGTGAATATTTGAGCCAAGATTTTGATGACTATCTAAGAGATTGTGGAATTGTTTCACAATTAACTCCACCCGGTACACCTCAATGGAATGGTGTTTCCGAGAGGAGAAATCGTACCTTGTTGGACATGGTTCGATCTATGATGAGTCAAACTAATCTCCCGAAATCATTTTGGGGTTATGCCATTGAAACAGCCGCATTCATACTGAATAGAATTCCATCTAAATCCGTAGAAAAGACTCCATATGAGATATGGAGAGGAAGAACTCCGAGTTTGTCTTTTCTGAAGATTTGGGGTTGCGAGGCATATGTTAAACGCATGATGTCAGATAAGCTAGGACCCAAATCGGATAAATGTTTGTTCGTGGGATATCCTAAGGAAACTAAAGGGTATTACTTTTACATCCCCTCAGAAAATAAGATTTTCATAGCTAGAAATGGAGTCTTCTTAGAGAAGGAGTTCATTTCCAAGAGAGCTAGTGGGAGTAAGGTTGATCTTGAAGAAGTTCAAGATTCCCAAACTGAAAATGAACATGAGATGGAAAATATTTCGGGTTCACCAAATGTTGGAGAATCAGAAAATGTTACACAAGGACCACCTCGTAGATCTAGTAGGAATCGTCAAGAGCCCGAGAGATATGGATTTCTCGTGACTAATGATGATGATGTGTTGGCCATGGATGATGAACCAACATCCTACGAAGATGCTATGATGAGTGAAGATTCGCAGAAATGGCAAGATGCCATGAATCTCGAGATACAATCCATGTATGACAATCAAGTTTGGAACTTGATTGATCCACCTGAAGGATTAAAAACCATTGGGTGTAAGTGGGTTTTCAAGAAGAAAACTAACATGGATGGTAAGGTGCATACTTACAAAGCACGGCTTGTGGCGAAAGGTTTCAAGCAAACTCATGGTATAGACTATGATGAAACGTTTTCGCCCGTGGCCATGCTTAAATCTATAAGAATTCTACTTGCCATAGCCGCATATTATGACTATGAAATATGGCAAATGGATGTCAAAACTGCTTTCCTTAACGGGAACTTGAACGAGGATGTATACATGATACAACCCGAGGGTTTTGTCGATCCAAAGAATTCTAAGAAAGTATGCAAGCTTCAAAAGTCTATTTATGGTTTGAAGCAAGCATCTCGAAGTTGGAATCTTCGTTTTGATGAAGTAATCAAGGATTATGGTTTCATCAAGAATGTGGAGGAAGCTTGTGTATACAAGAAATTCAGTGGGAGTGCACATGTATTCTTAGTTCTTTATGTGGATGACATATTGCTCATTGGCAATGATATACCTATGCTCTTAAGTGTTAAGAAATATTTGGGGAATCAATTTTCAATGAAAGACCTAGGAGAAGCAGCCTATATATTAGGCATAAAGATTTATAGAGATAGATCAAGGAAGCTTCTAGGTCTGAGTCAAAGTACATACATTGACAAGGTATTGAAAAGGTTCAATATGCAAGATTCCAAGAGAGGATCCTTGCCAATGTCGCATGGTATCTCGTTAGATAAATCTCAATGTCCGACATCGAGAGATGAACGAGAACGCATGAATAGAGTACCATATGCTTCTGCAATTGGATCTATTATGTATGCGATGATATGTACTAGACCAGATGTGTCATATGCATTAAGTGTAACAAGCAGATACCAATCAGATCCAGGTGAGAGTCACTGGATAGCAGTAAAGAATATTCTTAAGTACTTGAGAAGAACTAAAGATGTATTCTTAATCTATGGAGGTTTGGAAAGTGAGCTGGTGATAAGGGTTTATACCGATGCTAGCTTTCAAACCTGCATTGATGATTTTAGATCGCAAAGTGGTTATGTATTCTGTTTGAACGGAGGAGCAGTTGTTTGGAAAAGTTCCAAACAACAAACTGTCGCAGATTCTACAACGGAAGCGGAGTATATAGCAGCTTCAGAAGCAGCTAAGGAAGCTGTTTGGATCAAGAAATTTGTGGCAGAACTAGGTGTAGTTCCAAGTGTGTTGGACCCTGTGACTCTCTTTTGTGATAACAATGGAGCAATTGCGCAATCTAGGGAGCCAAGGTCACACCATAGATCCAAACACATACTTCGGCGTTTTCATCTAATTCGAGAGATAATAGAGAGAGGAGACGTGAATGTGTGCAAAATTCCAACTGATGATAATATAGCTGATCCGTTTACTAAGCCGCTCTCGATAGCGAAACATGATCGTCATGCTAGAGCTATTGGTTTGGATTGCCTCAGAGAGGAGAGTTGAGTGTGTATTATTATTATCAGTTCACCCTAGTGCAAGTGGGAGACTGAAGGAATAATGCCCTAGGCTGAATGAAATAATGCCCTGGGCTGAACTAAATAATACCCTAGGCTAAACTGTTTAGCTTGTATGTAAACAAAGGATAGTTATTATTTATGTGTTGTTAATCTAATATTTTAATATTGAATTAAAGTTTCATTTAATACGTGTACTGGTTATTTAACATATTTAGGAATATGTGAATAAGCCTTGAATTGTATCACTAGTTTATACATCATCATAATATGTGATTATGATAGTAAAACTGTATCAATGAACGTAATACGATTCTAAATGTCCCTGGTCATATATATGATGTATATAGAGATATACATGTCTAAGGAAATAGAATATATATGTACACCAGTATATTCGCATATGAGATGATTATGTTTTACTGATCATGGACATGGAATACATAGAGATGTAGTGATGTCAAATATGGAATATATATATGTATTAGAGACTACATATTGGACTGACCAACTTATGAGAATATACATGGTTATTGTCATTATATATATATTCTCATAAACAAATAGAATTTTAGTTCTTTGACCTGAGGTTATCATTAGATTTCTCACCTGTGAATTGTGATACTTAGATATGTTTCTTTGTTATCTTTAACCGGGTAATCAAGATCATCATTGGGTATTACATGAAGCATGTTGGAGGATGTGAATAACCAAGATGGAAGTTGTTCCTTTCATGATTGAAAGAGATATCTCTCAGGGCCCCCTGATGAATTAGGATTGAAGGAAATGCGTGGCCACGCTCAATAAGATTAACATGTGTTGTTAATACTAATTGAACATTCAATCTAATTCTATATCGGGAAAGAGTTAAGTTGATTTAGAAAGGATGACATTTGACCATGTCCTTGATCAACAGATATCGTATGAACAAGAGAGCTAGAAATTTGTCTATTTGATAAATAGGTTATGATCACAAATCATTTATTTAATTTGGGTAGTCATAATGCCTTGCTAGAGGCCAATTATGATTTGCATATTTAAATAGAGATTTAATATGCTGCCAACTTTAAATAAACCTATAGGGTCACACACAAAGACAAGTTCGGACTGGACACAGAAAATCAGATACATAGATATTATTCAGTTTGAATCAGGATATTATTCTGTTCGAACGAGGATATTATTCTGTTCGAACAGAAGGTGTATAACATTAAATGAATGCTACATGCATGTATGGGTGCATGGTATTAATGCTCCGGATATCATTCATTGGATGAAAGATAGTGGGTGAGAAAGAAAAGAGTTTTTTTTCCCACTCGATGATTAATACACACCACAGCTCTTTATGAAAGAGAGAGGATAGATTCACTCATTTTTCTAGAACAGATTTTTGACAAAAAGAAAAGAGTTTTCTTGGAGAGTCAAAAAGAAGAGAAAAGGTTTTCTCAGTGAAAAGAAAAGAGTGAAGCTTGGCTGAATTTCTTTGTGAAAGAAAAGATAAGCAAGCAGATTTTCTGAAGGGAGGAAGGATCCGACTAGCATCGGAGGTCTTCACATCCAGCCTAGACGAGTCGCGTGTGGATACCGATAGAGGGTAGTGCCGGTTCGAGCACACCAACGTGATCTCAGGAAGCTTCCTTCAACCAGATTTAAACTAAATCTGAGGTGAAAATTTTGAAACTCTTCCTTCGTATCTAATTAGCGATACACAGATCCATGGCTTAAGGGGTTCGGATAAATTCCGCTGTGCAATACTGATTGCCCGAATCCCTAACAATTAACCCTACGCGTAACTGTGTAGCAGAGATTATTATTGGGTATTGTTTTTAGCATAGGCAAAGGATGTGAGATTGCAAGATAGGAATTGTTCCTTTCTAGCCTTGAAAAGGATAGAGGGAGATATCTCTCGGGCCCCTCGATTGAATTGAGATTGATGAAATGCTTGGCCAAGCTCGATGGAACTCAATGGAGTTCGCATTGTAATTATCAATCTAATTCTTATCGGGAAAGAGTATATCTGATCAAAAAGAATAGAGGATGACTTGAAGTCTTAGGCTTCACCGTGACTCTTTTGACCGGAAGATATCGCGAACAAGAGAACTAGTAACACTTATCTGAGCAAGGTATGAAGATGTATTGCATCTTCATAAAGGTGTTCTCCACCTTTTTCGTGCTAATTATGGGTAGGTATTAACAGCAGTCTAGTGCTCGCAATAACTTGTGGAATGCTGCCATATCCACTGCCAGTCTTAGACGAACCTACAAGGTCACACCAAGATTTCGTAATATATCGGATTCTCAAGATAATGCTCACCAATAAGTTTGTTGGACAAACAAAATGAAATCACGTGTGATTAGATCTCACGACATATGTTGGACATATGGACAAGTTGATTAAGTCTTAATCCAAGAGGGAGTTTGAAAGAAAATATGGCTTAAGAATTAACTTGGAAGAATTTATATAAATAGACAAATCTGCTGTCAGAAGTATGTCCGTTCGGAATTAACTTGGAGTGCGTTCGAACGGACTTTCCTATCTGAAGTCAGAACAGTGTGCGTTCGAACGCACACTTAAAGTGCGTTCAGAACGGACTTAAGTTCTACATATATATAATTCTGATTTCGTTTTAGGTTAAGCCTTTTTCAGAAAATTAGGTTTAGCCGCCGTCATTTTTCCTCTTTCTTCCACAGAAACTCTAGATTAGATCTAGTGAGATTGAGAGGGAGATTGGAGCAAAGATCTTGAGAGATTCAATCGTGACGTCGACTAGAACGGCGTTGGCGATTTCCGATCGGTCGAAATCGAGGTGGACACGAGTAGACGGATTGCACGAGCGATTCTTGGAGAAGGTTCACCAATTTGGAGAAGAAGTCAACACGTACTAACTTGTACGAGGTAATTATCTCCAACTCTTCCTTTTTCGGTGGTTTTCGGGCGTGATCCAGGTAGAATTAGGTTACGCACGTGAACTAATTTCCGCTGCACACTATGATAATCGTGTGCGTAACCCTACAGTGATGTATCTCCACTTCATGTAAATTTGAGGGGAGGTTGAGTTGCAGGAAAAAAGAGAGACAATGTAAGTCGACTTGCAGTAGTTTGGCAAATTACATCAAACCAAACAACAAAAAAAAGATTAATGCAGTAGTTCGACTTACAATCTGACTGAGTTACTGCAAAACAAACATGCCCTAAATGTATGTCAAACTGTCGCACCCTTTCGGTATTCCATTAACACGACACTGATACTTCGTTCAAATGAAACATTGTTCTACATGAAAGTTCTAGATCATCTCATTATCTATCTAACCCAATTTGAACCATTCAAATTGGACTTTCCCACTGAAAGGTATGCCAGTTTTACTAAACCTGTTTCTTATGCCTACGAACGCGTACGTTCGTTTATCCTTGTGTATCCTTTTACGGTTGATCAGAAACTGTATTTCTTTCATTATAATCATAACTTAGAGTGCTTTAAAAACCAGGAATTTTAACAGGATTTCTATTCTAGTTTTGTGGAAAAACCAGAAATATGAGTTTAATACTTAAAGGCTGAAACCATGCTTCTCTCTTCTTTAGCCGCCAGCAATTCTTTTCTTCTGTGGCACCCCCCCTTTCCTCTCCTCGAACACTTACCGAAGAACAAACCCTAGATCTTCTAACTCCTCATACTCCCTCTCTTCCAAATCCTTAAAGACCGTCTCCTCTGATCTCTTGTTCCTCTCTCGACTGGTGGGAGTTAAACTAAGCGGTTGTACAACAGGAGCATCTACACTTAGCTCATCAGATCCAGCTAAGAGATCGTGGACTCCATCGGAAATCAGTTGCAAGATATGTGTATTATCTTCTCTTTCTCCTGTCCCATTATTCGAATTTTTTGTAGTTCTTCTTTCTTCCTCTATTAAATCTGAATCAGACCACCATATTTGCATGTTTTGTTGATTGCTTTCCTGTTGATATGTTCCAATTGATGCCGAATCTTCATTTTGCATTGAACTTGTACTTGATATGTCCCTTTCTGCATTATGAAAATTGTTTGTGTAATAATTTTCTTCATCAAATAATTCATTTGAATTAATTATATCATTATCATCGCATATACTTTCATCTGAATTATACTGTTGGTTATTATAAAAATTATATATATATATATATATATATATATATATATATATATATATATATATATATATATATATATTTTAGAATTTTTAGTTAATTTATTGAGTTTATACTCATATAATATATAATCAACTACTTGCCAATCAGTAAATTTGTTATTAGAAAAAGATCTTCTACATCTCTCAAGCCAAACATGATATAATATTAGACATATTAAAGTTTTATATTCATCTTTGTCAGATGTATTTAATATTAATTGAAATGGATTTATGATTTGGGGTTTTTTAGACACTTGAAAAGTATCGTCGTTGTTTTAAACCTCAAATATCAAAGAATTTAATCTCATGTTTTTACAGTGGTAAATATGAGGATCGATCCACAGAGAGCTGGTGCATCAATTATGATTCAAAATTTTTGATTTAAACTACTCACAAAAAAACTTTCTAACTTATTTTCTATGGAATTTCTCACTTGATTATGGTGTTTCAGAGGTTAAAGAGAAGTTCTTGACCAAGAAATTCCATTGATACCAAATTTTGAGAATTTCATAAGGGTTCAGATTTATTTACGATTTAAAGCACATCAAACTAGTCAAGAAAATCAAGAAAACGCATATTTCTGCGTTTTTGCAAACAAGGCTGAAATGAGATTTTGAAGCTTATTTCAAGCAATACGATTAACCTAGAGCTTCACGAGAGGTTCAGAGTTATAATGTAACACACAAATAACCCATTCAAGAAGTTTCAAGAACGATTAAGATTTGGTTCATTTTTAACTAGATTGACAAATAAGGCTGAATTATGGTTCAGAAACAAATTTCAAGCAATTCAAGAAGTTGCAAGAACGGTTCAATTATGGTGCGATTATAACGAAAATTAAGCACGATTCAAAACTAGAGTAACACAAACAAGCAAGAAGTTTTGAGATTAAAAGATTCAATAAATCGCAGAATTTTCCATACACAAAGTTTAGACTAAACCAAACAACAAGAACATCAAGAAATAAGAAAGAGTACACCTAGAATGAGGGAAACTCGTGATGCAGCTCTTGGTCTTCTCTCCTCGTGCCGAAAGATCGATTTCTCTCGTCTTGTCGATGACTGGTCCAAAGGAGATCGAGCTCGAGTCGTGAGGTTCGCGAAATCACCCTAAAAGAGCAAGCTCTGGTCAAGGGTTCTTTTCCACTAATCTTCACAAAAACTCTTCTCTCCGAGTCACGAATCCAGCTCGCTGCGAATAAAACGGATCGAGTCACGGTCACTTATAAATCGCCCGAAAAGGAATGAGCCCTGGTCACGGTACGATCTTCGAGGAGGAGGAGGAATCGCCCGAAAGGAATGATTCTTGGTCACGGTACGAAACCTCAATGGCTTTCTTGAAGAATCTTGAAGTATCTTGGATTGTCTTGCATGTGCTTGGAAGAGAGAAAGAAGAAGAGAGAACAGAATGAGGGGGGGGGGGGGGGGGGGGGGGGAGAGTCAGTGAGTGCCTTTGACATTTCCACCAGGATAGGTGGGAAGGATAAGGCATTGGGTTTGAGTGGATTTCGTGTAGCTTTTTGGGCTTTCTCTAACATGGGTTTTATTTTCCTCCAGCCTTGTCCGTGTACCGAAAATAGCGGTATGATATATCATTTCGACTCCCTTTGGCATTCTGGAGACAACTACACTCTCCAAATCTTCAGCAAATCCTTCTAATTCCTGTGAATAGGCATAAAACACATTAAGTGAAGTAATATTCAATTTATCTAAAATATGATGAATAAACTATGCAGAATACACTTTCACAAGGCTAAAACCTCCAAATTATGCATGTAAAACGTGCTCTATTTGCCTCACATCAAATACCCCCACACTTAAACCCTTGATCGTCCTCGATCAATTGGAGAATTATATCACAAAACAAAGAATCGCAGTAGATTTTGTTGAAGTTGTATTCGTTATTTAAAAACTTATTTCATGAATCAAATGGTTCACTCTCATTTCATCATGTTCACTAGTATTTAGAATGATATTGGTCTTTTCATTATTAGATCTCGAAATTAACTCGAAATTTCATAAGAGTTTTTCATGACACTCGATCTCAAGCGGTAAGAGCGACTTAAACGTTTTTGCTTCGAATTTCTGCACTCCACAATCTCAAAAGAACTCAATTCGAAAGCTATTATCGGGCCAAAATTTCCCGTTTTGCTAGATGATCTTAAATGCAAGTTATTCATTTTAAAACACGTTTGGTACAATGGTACAAGGTTCATACCCGTTTTCGATCAATTTTCCCGCTCATTCGTTTTCTTTTCTCTCTTTGGAAGTCTTTAACCGAACGCCCCACTACACCGAAATGCAATGAGGTTACGCTCGGTGTTGTCTTTTGACCTTCATCTTTTCTCACTTAGTTTTTTTTTTTTCTTTTTTTTTCTTTCTTTGAAGTCTTTAACCGAACGCCCCACTACACCGAAATGTAATGAGGTTACGCTCGGTGTTGTCTTTTGACCTTCATCTTTTCTCACTTATATTTTTTTTTTTTCAAGAACGAGCGGATATATTTGATCTACTAACGGGTCCCCACAAACGGTTATTTCATAGTGCAATTGGTCATGTTTTAAATCTAGCAAAACGTACTTTAACGGCCACGCTAAGAACTTTACTCATAAGTCCCATATCAATTACGGGTTCGAAAATCGAGTTAAAACGTATCGCATGAACCGCGCATCGATCAAGTGTCTCAAACTCGTGAAATTTGAAACAATAGGGCTGGAATCCCCGAATAGATCTCTTCAAAATCATAACCAAATCCTTTAAAATATTTTGCAAACTTTCAATTTTGAGAGCGAAATTCAGAGTTGAATGAATTTTTTTTTTAAAAACGACGATTTAGTTCAATTCAGTGGAGAAAAATCTTTTATTGCAATTCAGAGTTGTTTTGTGATTAGCAATGCTCCCAGATTTAAGTGGATACTTTTTATAAAATTTTTTTTTTTTTTCAAACTTCAAATTTCCCATGTTTTTTGAAGCTTAATTTGGGCTCATACAGTTCAAAGGTTGTGTTACACCCCCACACTTAGAGATTACTTGTCCTCAAGTATAAAAGATCAAAAATTTCAAAAAGAGGGATAATAGAGAAATACAACCTTTGATGCGTGAGGCGTGCCTCCTCCGCTAGCGCTCTCGTTTATGGTCTCGAGCTCGACCATGCCGATGTTATCCTCCTTCAAAATTAAACGAAGCGCTCACATGGATCGCTACTTTTCGACCGCCTCGAAATACTCCCTTTGAGATGTTGGAGATGAGAGAATTCGGCGCTTGTATAACTCGTTTTGCATATGTCGAAAGTGGCGTAAATATCTTCTCTATTTCGCTTCGGATTTTTCGAGTTGCTTCATCGCTTGGAGTTTGATGAAGAGGAGTAGTGAGAGGCGTGAGTGTCTCGATTGTATTTGATTTCCTTGATAAATCTACACAAGGTGAAATTCTATCATGAGAAGCATCATAGTTCTTAATTGAATTTAAATTGATGATATATGGAAAGAATTCACCTTGGAGAATTGTAAATTTCTCTTCTTGCTCATTTGATAATTGCGCGTTTTCATCGATTGGAGTGAGTTGAACCGTCTTTTGGAGAATCGAATCCGTTGACACCTTTTCTTCTTCAATGGTCGTTCTTGTTCCAATACTTTCATCGAATCCCCCCATACTTGAACTCTTGTCACCTTCAATCTCCTCGTTTGTGATGTGAGGCAAGTAAGGCACAAATTTAATGCTTAATTTAGGGGTTTTAACCCTTGTGAAGAACAATTCTATATACTTTATTAATCATATTTGAGATAACATGAATATTTCTTCACTAAGTGTGTTTTACTGCTTAATCACAGGAATTAGAAGGAATTTCTGGGAATTTGGAGAGTGTAGTTGTCTCCAACACGTCAAGAGGAGTAAAAACGATATATTACATCGATATATTCGGTACATGAATGAGACGGGAGGCAAACAATTATCATGATGAAAACTTACACAAAAGTTTACACGAAAACCACTCAACCCTTAGCCCTTATCCTGCCCACCTACCTTTGGTGGGAATTACTTCCTTACCCCCAATCCTCTCCACCAACTCGTGGCCAATAAGAAGACTCCATGAGTGCTATAAATATGACCACAAGGGCTATGAGTTTGGTACGCTTTTTTTACGCCCATTCTTTCTCTCTCTCTCTCTCTCTCTCTCTCTCTCTCTCTCTCTCTCTCTCTCTCTCTCTCTCTCTCTCTCTCTCTCTCTCTCTCTCTCTCTCCCGTTTAAGCAAGTCCAAGAAACTTTCAAGAATGCGCAAGAATTGCAACTACGAACGATAATTTTCTAAGATCGGTCACCGAATAGAAGCTCACTTCATTCGGTGAATCGGTTTACACTTCGACTAAGGAAAAGTGTGGAATTAGGGTGAAACTTATTTCATTCGAACTTTCACAAGCGAAGAGTCGAGCTTTCTCGGCGTGATTGGTTGGAAGATTCTTTTCAATCAACCTTTGCACATCTCGAGCTCACCCAACCGGTACGAAGCTCACTTCTATTGACGGGTGGATCGGTACGAAAGGAAATTGTTGGGCGCATTGACTAGCTCTCTAGCAACTCGAACAACAAGGAAGGCACTCAAGACGAGACTCGGAGCTCTCTTCATCTCTCTAGGTGTTTTCCTTCCTTTCTTGCATTTCTTGTAGCATAAAATTACTTGGATTTGTGTGAATCTTGTTCTTGTTTGAATCCTTTGTTTGCTTGAATGAATCCTTGTTACTTGAATCGAATCTTTGTTGATGTGTTTACTTGATCTCTTACTCTTAATTACTGCCTTGAATTTAGTCTAAATCCCACTTAGTTTAATCTCAAAACGAACCCTCAATTCAATCCTAAATTCAAATTACAATTCCGAATTCCAGAACAAGTTCCGTTGTAACGGAACATAAATTGCGTTGTAACGGACCATTCGGTTTGTACCTGACTTTCAGTCTGTTGGTACTCCGTTGTAACGCAACTTACTTCCGTTGTAACGGACTAGCAAGGAAAAGCATTCAATATCACTCATATTAGTGCGTTGTGACGGACATACGGGTCCGTTGTAACGGATCAACCAATCCGTTATAACGCTACCCCTATCCGTTACGACGGACTACCTATTTCCGTTGTAACGGAAGTTACTCCGTTGTAACGGACGTTCTTTTTAAATCTCCACGTTAAACATAACCCTAAGTTCCGTTGTAACGGAACTTGACTCATTTGTAACGGACTATCTTCTGTGAATTTTTCTTCGTTATTTCTCATCCATTTTGATCCAAATTTTGACGCAATTGCTCCCCGTGGAACGAATCTATACATTTGCCACTGTACAAACTTAGATTACAAATTTTGTTGATTGTTCGGGGTTTTTAACACAACGATATTTTACACGACAAAAACTCGCTCATCAAATGGCGCCGCTGCCGGGGAGCGGTGTTTAAGTCAATATTTTAGATCGAAACTTGAGATTTAAATTCATAAATTTGTTTACTCACTTCTTTGTTTCTTTTGTGACAATCTAGGTGAAAGAAGAAAGCTTTATGCACAACACAAGATCGCGAAAAGGCGAATTACTTCCATTTGTCAAGGAAATCGAAAGAAGGAACAAGAGCTCTAAGAAGAGCAAGGAACCGACACAAGAAGATCAAGACGAACCTCAACTTCAAACTCAAACTTTTTCTTCTCTCTCTACTCATTTAAATTCAAACATGGATGATGAAACTAGGATTCCAAGACCGAAAACATTAAAGGAATTAGTGGCCCCAAATATCATAGAAGATAATTACAATTTTATTAGGCCGAATATACCGAACTTTAAAGCCGATCCGAGCATCATTGGCTCTTTACCCATCTTTCATGGCAAAGCAACCGAAAACCCACACAAGCATTTGAAAGATTTTAAAATTCAACTAAACATCTATGCAAATTATGAAGCATTTAACGATATTCTACTTCTTATTTTCCCTTATTCACTAGGTGAAGGACCGAAAGATTGGTTCTACAACCTACGAGGACCCCTCGATTTCAATGAAGTGGCTAGGCGTTTCAAGGAGAAATACTACTCGCATTCGAGATTGGCGGCAATTAGGCGAGAACTTCTAGCAATCACGCAAAAGCCAAACGAAGCTCTCCACGAGTATTACGATCGATTCAATCGTTTGATGGAGGAATGTCCAAGCCACAATGTCGCAATCCATTACCTATACGAGCAATTTATACAAGGGCTAGGATACTCCGAGAGTCAATTCCTCAACGCATCCGCGGGAGGAAGTATCGCGAACAAAGATCTCGAAGAGATCAAGAAGCTACTCGAAGTAATGGCAACCAATTCTCAATCAAGTAGGAATGTTGAATACCGAGTTAATGCGTGTAGCGACCTCAATGTCGACATGCTTAACAACAAGCTCGAGATCATCATGAAGGCTTTGGGTAAGGAGGAAACGAAAACATGTGGGGTTTGCCTCGCAAGTACACATCACACCGATGAGTGCCCGAGTGTGATCGAAGATGCGAATGCCGTTTACAAGAAATTCGACGCCTCGAACTCGTATAACCCTAATCTCCGCAACCATCCTGACTTTAGTTGGTCGAATCCCAACAATGCTCAACCCGATCCATACCGACAAGCGGTTGCAAAACCGGCCACGTACCAACATCCAAATGCGACTCAAGCGGTTCAAAAATCGTTTCCAACTCAAGACCCGAATCAAGAAATGAAGCAAATGATGGAAGGAATGATGTCAATGATGCAATCAATGAACGGAAAAATCGACAAAAACGAGAAAAACATGGACTCAATAAGGCAAGATATTGGAGTTGTGAAGCAAGATGTGACAAGTGTAAGACAAGAGATCTCGAACACAAATCGCCATGTGGGCAACTTGGAGACTCAAATCAATCAAATTGCTACTCGAGTAAACGTAATCGAATCTCAAGGTACATCTCGACTCCAATCTCAATCTTTGGCTCCTTCCGAGCAAAGGCATGTGAACGCAATATCGCTCCGAAGCGGTAAAGAGGTGGGCGAAAGTTCGAAGAGCAAGGAGGTTCAAGAAGAAAAGGAGCTCGAGGTACCGGTACCGAAGAAGAGTCCGACTCAAGCCGCGACATTACCAACTCAAGAATTAAAAACCGAATCGATTCAAGTCAAGCCACCTTTCCCGAGTCGTCTCCCAAAGCCAATCGAATCGAACAACGACGTGCTTGCCATCTTAAAGAAAGTGGAGGTAAATATTCCTCTACTCGAAGCAATCAAAGAAGTGCCTCGTTTGGCAAAATACCTCAAGGCATTGTGCACGAATAAAAGAAAGACAAAAGGAGATGAATTGATTAGTGTGGGGGAGAGTGTTTCGGCGATTTTGAGACTCCCTCAAAAGCACAAAGATCCGGGGATGTTTGCCATTCCATGCAAAATCGGGCAACATGAATTACCGAAATGCATGCTTGATTTGAGCGCTTCAATAAATGTAATGCCATTCTCCATTTTCAAAACACTAGATCTCGGCCCTCTCGACGATACTCAAGTTGTAATCCAATTGGCCGATCGGTCCACGACTCGACCGGTTGGAGTGATCGAAGACGTGATAGTAACCGTGAATGGATTGCTATTTCCCGCGGACTTCTACGTTTTGGATATGAATGAGGGGAATAGCGATTCAACTCCAATTCTCCTTGGATGGCCATTTCTAAAGACGGCACGCACGAAAATCGATGTTCACGCGGGAGAGCTCACAATGGAGTTCGATGATGAGGTAATCAAATTCAATATTTTTGACAAACTAAAGGAACCCATTGTAGGTACACTCAACTTAAGTGCTATGGACGTGGTCGACGATTGTGTACAAGAAGTCATGGATAGCTCTCTCGAAAACTTTCAATGGAGCTCAAACCCTTTGTTCGAAGAATTTGAAGGATGTGACAATCCTACATTCGAAATCGAGTCGGAGTTGGAAGAAGAACGAAGCATAGATCAAGCACTCTTTCTAAGAGACCTCGAAATCCCGATGCAAAGAGCTCCACCTTCAATCGAACAAGCTCCAAGGTTAGAATTAAAAAAATTACCTATTGGACTAAAGTATGCTTTTCTCGATGAAGCGGAAACTTTGCCGGTGATAATTGCCTCGAGTCTAGCAAAGGAGCAAGAAGAAAAACTCATCGAAATGCTAAAAAGGAATAAGAAAGCTTTCGGGTGGACACTCTCCGACATTCCGGGCATCTCCCCCTCCATGTGCACACACCGAATCCTTCTCGAGGACGATGCTAAACCCTCGCGAGAACCACAAAGGCGGCTCAATCCGCCAATGATGGAAGTTGTAAAGAAAGAGGTGATCAAGCTACTCGACGCCGGAATAATCTACCCCATCGCCGATTCGAAATGGGTCTCGCCCATACACGTAGTGCCGAAGAAAACGGGGATGACGATAGTTGAGAACGATGAAGGCGATCAAGTACCGACTCGAGTTCAAAACGGGTGGCGAGTTTGCATCGATTACCGAAAACTCAATAAGGCGACGAAAAAGGACCACTTCCCGCTTCCATTCATTGATCAAATGATAGAAAGACTCGCGGGAAATCCGTTCTATTGCTTCCTCGATGGATTTTCGGGCTATTTCCAAATACCGGTCGCACCCGAAGATCAAGAGAAGACCACATTCACGTGCCCGTTTGGTACCTTCGCGTACCGACGCATGCCATTCGGGCTATGCAATGCTCCGGGTACCTTCCAAAGGTGTATGCTTTCTATTTTCTCCGATTATATTTCAAAATTTATAGAAGTCTTTATGGATGACTTTTCGGTATTTGGTGACTCATTCGAATCATGTTTAAGCCACTTGTCACAAATACTCGAAAAGTGCATCGAAGCTAACCTTGTTTTGAATTTTGAGAAATGCCACTTCATGGTGAGCGAAGGAATTGTTTTAGGTCATTTAATCTCGGAGAAAGGAATGGAAGTCGACAAGGCGAAAATCGATGTAATCAAGACGCTTCCGTATCCAAAGACGGTGAAGGACGTGCGATCCTTTCTTGGCCATGCGGGATTCTATAGGAGCTTCATCAAAGACTTCTCCAAGCTCGCCCAACCAATGTGCCAACTATTGAAAAAAGACGAGAAATTCGAGTTCGGGGAAAAGTGCAAGAGATCCTTCGACGATTTGAAAGAGAAGCTTTGCTCCGCGCCAATCATCAAGTCGCCAAATTGGAAGCTACCATTCGAAATAATGTGCGATGCTAGTGACACGAGTGTGGGGGCGGTACTCGGCCAAAGAGAAGGAAAAGACCCCCACGTCATCGCGTACGCCTCGAGGTCTCTTGACAATGCCCAACGGAACTACACAACCACCGAAAAGGAACTCCTCGCAATTGTGTTTGCATTGGAGAAATTTCGTTCTTATCTTTTAGGTACGAAAGTGATAGTCTTCTCGGACCACGGCGCATTGAGGCACTTGATGAAGAAGAAGGAGTGCAAACCGAGATTGCTTCGATGGATCCTTTTGCTTCAAGAATTCGATATCGAGATCAAGGACAAAAAGGGATGCGAGAATCTCGTGGTGGATCATTTGAGTCGGCTCCCATTAAAGATTGAAGACCTCGTTCCGATTCGCGAGGAATTTCCCGAGGAACACGTTCTCGCGGCCCAAGTCGAAGCGCCATGGTACGCCGACCTAGCCAACTACATCGTCACGAAGAATTTTCCCCCGAGCTTCTCCAAGGCACAACGCGATAAGATGAAAAGCAACGCTCGATTCTACATTTGGGAAGACCCGATCTTATTTCGAATTTGCACCGACCAAGTAATTCGAAAATGCATCCACCAAAATGAGGTACAATCTATCCTTTCTTTTTGTCATACATTACAATGTGGTGGACATTTCGGTATCGCACGTACCACACACAAGGTACAAGAATGTGGATTTTATTGGCCAACCTTGCATAAAGACGTTGCGAACTTTGTGAAAGGTTGTGGAAATTGCCAAAAGACGGGGAACTTGAGCCGTAGAAATCAAATGCCCCTCAATTCAATCTATGTGTGTGAACCATTCGATGTTTGGGGCATTGATTTCATGGGCCCGTTTCCATCGTCTTTTGGCTATACTTACATCTTGTTGTGTGTAGATTACGTGACAAAATGGGTGGAGGCGGTACCAACCAAGCATGCGGATTCGAAAACGGTGGTGGACTTCTTGAAGAAAAGTATCTTTCAACGATTCGGTATACCAAGAGTTTCTTATAAGCGATCGAGGCTCTCATTTTTGCAATCGATATCTCCAAAGCCTCCTCGAGAAATACCATGTGAGCCATCGAACCTCAACCGCGTATCATCCTCAAACAAACGGCCAAGCGGAGGTTTCGAATCGAGAAATAAAGTCTATTTTGGAGAAGGTGGTGAACCCGACACGAAAGGATTGGAGTACTCGACTCGGCGACGCACTTTGGGCGTACCGTACCGCTTTCAAAACGCCAATAGGCATGACTCCTTTCAAACTCGTGTACGGAAAGGCGTGCCATTTACCGGTCGAGTTAGAGCACAAGGCCTTTTGGGCGATCAAGCAATTTGCCCTCGACTACCCGAAGGACGCATCGGCACGTAAGCTTCAATTACTAGAGCTAGACGAATTCCGGCAAGAGGCCTACGACAATTCGAGCTTGTGCAAGGCAAGGGCCAAAAGATTTCATGACCGAATGATTCAAAAGAAAGATTTTCATGTGGGGGAAAGAGTGTTGTTATTCAACTCTCGTCTCAAACTTTTCCCCGGGAAACTTCGGTCCCGATGGATCGGCCCTTTTGTGGTCACCAATGTGACTACATTTGGGGTTGTTGAAATTCGAAGCGAGGAAACGAACAAAACGTTCAAGGTGAACGGCCATCGACTCAAGCATTACCATGCAAACTTCGAAACCGGGTGGATGGAGGAGCAAGCTCTAGAACCCGACGACACCTCCCAATGATGAGCTCGGCCAAGTCGAGCTCAAGACGTTAAACAAGAGCGCTAGCGAGGGAGGCACGCCCACGCATCAAAGGTTGTATCTCTCTATTTTCCCTCTTTTAGGAATTTTCGATTTGTTATACTTGAGGACAAGTAATCTCTAAGTGTGGGGGGGTAACATACAATCTTTGACCTGTATGAGCCCAATTAAAAATTTAAAAATCAGGGAAAATTGAAATTTTTTGATCTGGCCAGCAACTCCGTTGTAACGGACCTCAATGTCCGTTGTAACGGACTGTACAGAAATTTAAAAATTTGACTGGCGCCAAGAGTTCCGTTGTAACGGAATGGTATTGCGTTGTAACGAAGAGCCCTCTAAATTCAATTCTCATTCTACGGCTAGTACTCCGTTACGACGGAATACAATTGCGTTACAACGGACCAAAAATAGCGTTGCAACGGACATAAAAAACACAGTAAATTGCGTTGCAACGGTAATTCCCAAAATTTGCCAGAACTATGTGCGTTGTAACGGACCTCAATGTCCGTTGCGACGGACATACTCAGAATTTTCAAACTAAGCTACGAATAGTTCTCCGTTATAACGCAATTAGTACGTTGTAACGGACCTCAATGTCCGTTGTAACGGACTTTACACTGCGTTGTAACGGAATTGTTTCTGGCAAGTTTTTTCTTTTAATTAAAATTTTCGAATATTTAACATTATTTTTTGAATCCTGAGCATCAATAATAAATAAGTCAAGCATAAAATGCATAAAAAGATTTTTCTCCACTGAATTGAACTAAATTGTTGGTTTTTAAAACAAAATTTCATCTAACTCGGAATTTCGCTCTCAAAATTGAAAGTTTGCAAAATATTTTAAAAGATTTGGTTATGATTTTGAAGAGATCTATTCGGGGATTCCAGCCCTATTATTTCAAATTTCACGAGTTTGAGACACTTGATCAATGCGCGGTTCATGCGATACGTTTTAACTCGATTTTCGAACCCGTAATTGATATGGGACTTATGAGTAAGGTTCTTAGCGTGGCCATTAAAGTACATTTTGCTAGAGTTAAAACATGACCAATTGCACTATGAAATGACCGTTTGTGGGGACCCGTTAGTAGATCAAATATACCCGTTTGCTTAAAAAAAAAAATGAAGGTCAAAAGACAACACCGAGAGTAACCTCATTGCATTTCGGTGTAGTGGGGCTTTCGGTTAAAGACTTCATAATAAAAAATAAAAAAAGAAAAAGAAAAAAGATGAAGGTCAAAATACAACACCGAGAGTAACCTCATTGCATTTCGGTGTAGTGGGGCTTTCGGTTAAAGACTTCCAAAGAGAGAAAAGAAAACGAATGAGCGGGAAAATTGATCGAAAACGGGTATGAACTTTGTACCAATGTACCAAACGTGTTTTAAAATGAATAACTTGCATTTAAGATCATCTAGCAAAACGGGAAATTTTGGCCCGATAATAGCTTTCGAATTGAGTTCTTTTGAGATTATGGAGTGAAGCAATTCGAAGTAAAAACGTTTAAGTCGCTCTTACCGCTTGAGATCGAGTGTCATGAAAAAAAAAAAACTCTTATGAAATTTCGAGCTAATTTGGAGATCTAATAATGAAAAGACCAATATCATTCTAAATAACTATTGAACTTGATGAAATGAGAGTGAACCATTTGATTCGTGAAATTAGTTTTTGAACCAACAATATAACTTCAACAAAATCTTATGCAATTCTCTCTTATGTTTGACTTTTATACTCTAATTGATCGAGGACGATCAAAGATTTAAGTGTGGGGGTATTTGATGTGAGGCAAATAAGGCACAAATTTAATGCTTAATTTGGGGGTTTTAGCCCTTGTGAAGAACAATTCTATATACTTTATTAATCATATTTGAGATAACATGAATATTTCTTCACTAAGTGTGTTTTACTGCTTAATCACAGGAATTAGAAGGAATTTCTGGGAATTTGGAGAGTGTAGTTGTCTCCAACACGTCAAGAGGAGTAAAAACGATATATTACATCGATATATTCGGTACATGAATGAGACGGGAGGCAAACAATTATCATGATGAAAACTTACACAAAAGTTTACACGAAAACCACTCAACCATTAGCCCTTATCCTGCCCACCTACCTTTGGTGGGAATTACTTCCTTACCCCCAATCCTCTCCACCAACTCGTGGCCAATAAGAAGACTCCATGAGTGCTATAAATATGACCACAAGGGCTTTTTTTACGCCCATTCTTTCTCTCTCTCTCTCTCTCTCTCTCTCTCTCTCTCTCTCTCTCTCTCTCTCTCCCGTTTAAGCAAGTCCAAGAAACTTTCAAGAACGCGCAAGAATTGCAACTACGAACGATAATTTTCTAAGATCGGTCACCGAATAGAAGCTCACTTCATTCGGTGAATCGGTTTACACTTCGACTAAGGAAAAGTGTGGAATTAGGGTGAAACTTATTTCATTCGAACTTTCACAAGCGAAGAGTCGAGCTTTCTCGGCGTGATTGGTTGGAAGCTTCTTTTCAATCAACCTTTGCACATCTCGAGCTCACCCAACCGGTACGAAGCTCACTTCTATTGACGGGTGGATCGGTACGAAAGGAAATTGTTGGGCGCATTGACTAGCTCTCTAGCAACTCGAACAACAAGGAAGGCACTCAAGACGAGGCTCGGAGCTCTCTTCATCTCTCTAGGTGTTTTCCTTCCTTTCTTGCATTTCTTGTAGCATAAAATTACTTGGATTTGTGTGAATCTTGTTCTTGTTTGAATCCTTTGTTTGCTTGAATGAATCCTTGTTACTTGAATCGAATCTTTGTTGATGTGTTTACTTGATCTCTTACTCTTAATTACTGTCTTGAATTTAGTCTAAATCCCACTTAGTTTAATCTCAAAACGAACCCTCAATTCAATCCTAAATTCAAATTACAATTCCGAATTCCAGAACAAGTTCCGTTGTAACGGAACATAAATTGCGTTGTAACGGACCATTCGGTTTGTACCTGACTTTCAGTCTGTTGGTACTCCGTTGTAACGCAACTTACTTCCGTTGTAACGGACTAGCAAGGAAAAGCATTCAATATCACTCATATTAGTGCGTTGTGACGGACATACGGGTCCGTTGTAACGGATCAACCAATCCGTTATAACGCTACCCCTATCCGTTACGACGGACTACCTATTTCCGTTGTAACGGAAGTTACTCCGTTGTAACGGACGTTCTTTTTAAATCTCCATGTTAAACATAACCCTAAGTTCCGTTGTAACGGAACTTGACTCCGTTGTAACGGACTATCTTCTGTGAATTTTTCTTCGTTATTTCTCATCCATTTTGATCCAAATTTTGACGCAATTGCTCCCCGTGGAACGAATCTATACATTTGCCACTGTACAAACTTAGATTACAAATTTTGTTGATTGTTCGGGGTTTTTAACACAACGATATTTTACACGACAAAAACTCGCTCATCAGTTTGAATATTCTAACTCGAGACAAGTCACTCTTTGATCTAGATCATTGAGCGTGGATTGAATATTTCCGAGTCGTTGAGAGGTGGTTTCAATCTCTTGTTTGATTTCATGTTTGATTTCCTTTACTTTTTGTTTCAAATCTTCAACACCTTGATTCAAATCTTGCTTCATTGATGTCATCATCAACATCATTTCAACCATCATTCTTTTTAATGCTTGGTCTTGATCTTCATTTTGGGATTGAAATTGTGGATCTTGGTAATCAAATTCATGTTGAGATTCGAGTTCGTTTTGAGAAGGTTCGTATATGGGGTTTGAGTAGTTATTGGTGGTTTCGGTATAGGATTGTGTCTCATAACCCCATGGGGATTCGTTTTCGTATTGGCGAGCTTCGTAGATGGGATCTTGATAAAGGGTCTCGGTGTGTGATTCATCGTATTGATTTGAGGTGGAACATGAGAGCCAACCGAGCCTTCTTCGAGCTTCGTTTTCTTTTCTTTCTTCCCATTCTTCGATATCTTGATCGATCATTTCTTTAAGCGTCATGTCTTTTGGATATCTTCTTGGAGGTTGTTCTTGAGTTAGCAATTCTCCAAAGGTTCTTGGTCTTTCTTGATTCATCTTGCTCTACTCCATGTACCTTGCAAGAATAGAAAAAATTCGAATTTAGTGAAATATCAAGTTCAAATGTATCTAATCTATTAAAAACATCACTCAAGATTGCAAGTTTGATTCAAAATTTGACTATACACATATATTTCCAAACTATACACATATTTCCACTATACACATATATTTCCACTATACCCAAGTTTGATTCAAAATTCATCTTGCTCTACTCCGTGGAACGAACTTTCATATTTCCACTATACACATATATTTCCAAACTTGTTGATTGAATTGGTTTTCACATACAACGATATCGCAAATTAAAAGTGATCGAAAACCCGCTCATCAAATGGCGCCGCTACCGGGGAGCGTATCGTTGTTTTAAAGTCCCGTAATATCAAACAAGTGAATTATATGGTTGTATAGCAGAAAATAATAGATTCGTTCCACGAGGAGTATATGCGTCAAATAATGAATAAAATTCAGATCTTTAAAATAGTTATTTTGAAGTTTCCAAAATTAATGAAAATTTGTCTAGAGAGAGGTCTGACTATTATCAAATTTATCCTAAAATTTCAAATAATTTGGACAACGGAATAAAAAGTTATTAACGAATTACAATCAGGTCTCTGGAAAACAGTCCCCTGGAAACAGTAGGTTTTCAGTTTAAGTGACAGTTTTAAAAAATTCATATAAATTCGAATATTTCATGAAATTCTACGATTCAAAAAGTTCCCGAAACTAGAAATCAAGATCTACGCAGAACAAAAAGAGAACAAAAATATCACACAAAGAGAGCAAATTATCACACAAAGAGAGCAAAAGATCGATTGCAAGAAACAAAATTTAAGCAAGAACTAGATTCAAACAAGGGTTTCTTTACACAACTTCAAAACAATCATTCAACATACAAGAAATTCAAGATAGAAAAGAATACACCTAGATTGAGTAAAGAAAAGCTTCAACGCGTCAAGAAGAGCCTCCTTTTCCTCGCTAGTGTTGTCGCTCAATTGACCACCGAAAGGAGAATGCTCCGAGTCACGGCAAACTTGCTTCGTTGGTCACCGAAAGGAAGAAATCTCGAGTCACGGACTCACTAGATGAAAGGTCACCAAAAGGAGAGGCTCCGAGTCATGGTTGACACCTTCACTAAGCTCCGAAAGAGGAAACCACCCAGTCACGGTCTCAACACAACTCCACAAGTCCCGAAAGGAGAAAATCCCCGAGTCACGGTTAGTCTCGAGAAAGGTCGATTCACCGAAAGGAAAGATGTCCAAGTCACGGTCGAATCTCCCGAACAATCGAGTAGGATCTTGAATGGTTCTTGATGTTCTTGAAAGTTCTTGGAAGTGCTTAGAGAGAGAGAGAAAGGGGGGAGGGAAGAAGAAGCAATCTCTGCCCAAGGGCCTTGGGGTCTTATTTATAGTGTCCTTAGGGATTTTCCATTGGCCGAGAGATGGGTGAGAGGATTGAGGGTAGTTGGGGATGGTATGTGAGGTAGGTGGGGCTGTAGAGTGGCAATTGTGTGAGTGGTTTTCGAGTAGAGTTTGGTGTAATGTCTTATGTTGATGATTATTTGCCTTCTCCTTCACACGTGTACCGAATTGGTCGGTATGATATATCGATTTTAATGGCGCGAGGAGACGAAGGCAACTACACTCTTGGATTGCCGAGAATTCCCACCTAAAACCTGTAATTAATCAATAAAACACACTTAGTGAAGAAATATTCTTGTTATCTCAAATATTAACAATTGTATATATAAAGTTGTGATTCAAAAGGGCTAAAATCTCAAAATTAGCTATCAAAAAGGTGCTTTATTTTCGTCTTATCAATTTATTTGTTGATTATACTTTAGTCCAAATAAACCATGAGTTTTAGACCATATAGATTTAATGTGTTCACAATCGGATATCAAATGTATTATATTTTCCTCAGATTTGTGACACAAAACACATCTGTTTACCAAATGCCATCTTCTTTTTTTTAAGTTATCTATTGCAAGAACTTTATTCAAAAAAAGCAATCATATAAATAATTTTATTTTTAATTCAATTTTTAATTTCCAGATTTTATAATAATGTGCTTCAATAAATACCCCATTTGCTAATATTTTATATGTACTTTTGCAGGTGAATGATTTGTTATTATTCCAAATCCATTCAAGGATATCCCTCTGTTGTGAATTAAAATCAAAAGTATTGCACAGCAGTTCCAACTGAACAAATTGATTAAAAGCCACATTGGATAAAGGTATGTTAATTCCTAAACTAGTATAAAGATTTTGATCATTCATGATTTTTAGGAAATATTGTAATGTACCAGTTTTATTTTCTGAAAATGAATATAATTCTGAATATTTATATAATAATGGTTTTTCACACCATCTAGCTTTCCAAAAACTTGTTTTTGACCCATTACCAACTATTATATTTAAACTCTGGTTAAAAAAATTCATATTTTTCTTGACATCTTTCCAAAAGTATGAATATTTTTTATGGTTTAATTGATCGAGATCATTGCCAGTATTTGATTTATTAAATTGTACCAGTCTAGTTTGCCTTCAGGATTTTAGTATAACCATAACCATTTTGTTAATAATACTTTATTAAATATATTTAGATTAATTACTCCTAAACCTCCCTTTTCTTTAGATTGACAAACTATCTCCCAATCAACTAAATTGTAACATGTGTTATTGCTACCTTTCCAAAAAATGTTTTTGCTGATTTTATCAATTTCTTTAATTTCCCATTTTGGAAATTTAAATACATTAAAATAATATATTGGCATTAAAGTTAGGACAAAATTCATTAATACTAATCTTCCATCTTTACTAAGCATACTGCCTTTTCATCCAGTGAACTTATTATTTATTTTATCAATTAAAATTAAATAATCTTCTTTAGAAGGCTTTTTATATACTCCTAAATATTTTAAAGGCAATGATCCAATTCAACAGCTTAATTATGTTGAACTGCCCTCCATAATATCATTATTTATATTTAACCCTATCACTTCTGTTAATTGATTCATTTAAATTATCTGTTAACTCTATTTCAGTAGATGCTAATATATCTATTATTGCATCTTTACTAAATTATCTACAAGTCATAATCATGATGTCCAAATTTCGTCAAATCATTTCAATTTATTATGGTAGTGGACCTATTCATGGTTTAGTAGCGTATTATTCCCAACCACCAACTAATGTAATCAATATTTTGTCTTTCCAGGAAGGTAGGTTCCTTAATTTTTGCGAGTACAGATTCTTAAAGACCAAGAACAGTTAATATGGAAATTTGGGTACAAAAAAGTTTTGGTTATTATTTATTAATTCCAAGTTTTTGTGAAAAAGTAATTTGATTGAAAAAGTAATGTACTGATGTGTTAATTAGTCTTGTGATGGCCAAGTGCCAACCCCACTTGACTTAGAAGTTAGAACGAGACTAGCTTGACAGAATAATGATAAACACCCCGCACATAATACCCCGCATTCATCCCGCAGAGCAATAAATGGAATGTAAATATTGCTTAATTAATAGCTGTCACAATTTAATTTGAAGATTGAATGGTTAATTTATTAAGTGCGGGTATAATTGAGGGTTTCCTTGTGGGGTGCCTAACACCACTGTGACAAATTTAACAGCACGTAAAAGGGAAACTATATTATATTATTCGCTAACACAGATTACAAATAATTAATTGACCTATACTTAACATGCCTTAATTAATATAATAATGGTATTAAATAAATATTATATGTTAAATGCATTATTAATTAAATAAGTTAACGTAACATTAAGTACATCAATACGTAAAAGGCTGTTTTTAATTTTTTAGAAATTATAGGGTTTAATTAACATTTTAGGGTATTTAATATTCTTATAGAGGCTGTAATCCTAAATTTCGTTCAATGAAATTAATAGATATGGGACAACACGAGCCCACTCTATTTTGACCACAATTAAAAAATATATATATTATTATAAAATAAATAACAAAAGAGAAAGAGAATTGGAGGAGGCAATGTTTCTATTGAATGAGTTGGAAGAATACAATAGCAACTACCCCATTTATATAGTAGAGGGTGAGTGCAGGTTAAGAAACCTCTTGCCATACAACACGTTACAATACAAAAAAATAATACAATATCAAATATATTAAATGTCATATAATTAATGTCTCTGTCTTCACAAGATTTGTTGCTTGACATCCTTATTATTATATTCATAACACTCTCCTTTGGATGTCAATATTTCATACGCATAAGTAGCTACCTCATTAAAAACCTGCTCAGAAAAAATTCAATGGGATAAAAATCATGACTAGGAAAAAAGAGTGTAGCGCGTATTATTTCTCTCCCTGATGAGTACAAATATCTATAAAGTAATGGATTTCAATCATATGTCTTAGTTGCCTGAAAGTTTATTTGGCAAGAAATCTGCAGGATTATTACTTGAGCGAATTTGATAGATATCAATTTTGCTGCTTTTCTGGAGCTTGTGTGAGGAAAATAATTTTGGAGAATTATCCTTGCCAGGAACGCGCCTCATTAAAAACCTTGTCAGGAAAATCCATTGGGATAAAACCATGGTCAAGGGAAAAAGAGTGTAGTGCGTACTAAATCTCCCACTCATATAAGCAAATCTCCTTAAGACGACGAAGTCTCATCTTGTAAATCAAGTTCTAGAAAGATGCAATGACAACGACTTATATTATAAAACGGTTTGTTTTGATTACTTAAATTATTTCTTTGTGATAACAACGAACTAAAATAATTTCATCAGTCGTGCAGAAGTACCCATGACAATTCGAGATTTTACATGGATCGATCTGGAAAAGTATCCCCTTTGATCTTGATTTGAGTTGTTTCGTGCAAGCTACAGAAATTAATTTACATGGATCGATCTTGATCTTGCGTTTATCTCCTCCCCCAAATCCCAAAACAAACACACAGCAAAACATTTCTTGAGAGAAAATACTGATCTAATAGAGAGTTGTTATAAAGAAAGCAATAGGTACAATGGTATCAAACATTGTCCGGATGGCAGGAATCGTGAAAAGTGGATATGACGAAGTGACAAGTGCGATGAAAACGATCTCAACCTTCTCTGAGTGGTCGCAAGTACTACAGGAGGATCCGAATCTTCATGGCAATCTCATGAACCTCCGCAACTTACTTCCGAAGGCTGCGAAACTGATTGAGAGATCTGAATGTTGGCGCATCAAATACGACGAAATTGACAGTCTCCTTCCAGATCTAAAAAGTGCTGCATACGACGCTACGAGCATGAATAACGAACTCACCTACCAAGAGTCTAAGGTTCAGGCCTTAAACAGGTGATAATTATTACTATTTAATTTTAATTACCAAATAAAATGTGAGAGGCTTCTGGAATCTGGAGTGATTTCATTGATGATTTAGAGTTTCTAATTAACAAACTCATCGACTTTACTAGTTACTACTTAATCGAACAGTTTGGTGTCAAATTTGTTAGATATATAACAATGATCGAACTGAATGTACTTTCTTGTATGTAAAATATAGCCGTTAACCGTAGTAACTTGTAACGGGTAATTTGATCTTATCTAATAATCTAGTTGATTTAATTACATGAAATCATAAATCTATAACTATTCTATCGAAATTCCATACTACACAAATTATTATATCTTATTATATCTTATATATAAAATAGACAAATTTCTTGCAATTCTAAGTCTCCACGTCATCAAGGCTTTTTGTGTAAAAAAAATATTTTTTAATTTATATTTTGGTCTTTTTAATTTATATTTTGGTTATTTTTAGTTTTAATTTACATTTTGGTTCTTTTTATTTACATTTTGGTTATTTTTTATTTATATTTTGGTCTTTTTTATATTTTTTAATTTATATGTTGATCTTTTTTAGTTTTAATTTATATTTTGGTCCTTTGTTATTTACATTTCGGTCATTTTTTACATTTTTTAATTTATATTTTGAGCCTTTTTTACTTACATTTCGATTTTTTTTTAAATTTTGTTCCTTTTTCCTTATTTTATATTTTGGCTCTTTTTTACATTTGGTTTTTTTTTCCTATTTTAGCAATGAATTAGCAAAATCATGAGAGAAAAATAACCATGATTTGAAAAATGTGATTGCCAACTATAAAATTATTATAGTATTTTCAACATACTTCTTACTTATTGTTGCTTAATCCAACAACAGGAACGCAACAAATGAACTTCTTTCTTCTTACACTACTAATGTTGTAAACTGGTTGACTGGTTACCCAAGAAAGGTGAAAGAGGCCCGTGATAAGCTGAACAATGTTTGTGATCAACTTAAACAAGCGTGTGATCGGTACGATATACCCAAAGACCCCAACGAGGTTAGTAGAGCACAAACAACCTCATCCATTGCCGAGCCCGAAGTGTTTGGTCGTGTTGAAGAATTGAATACGGTGATAAGTTCAATGCAATCCCTTGGTCGTGAGGATGAACTAAATCAGGTGATTAGGTTAGTAGAAAACATAACTGATGGATCTAGCAGTAGAAAGAGAACTAGGAAAAACAAAATGATCGATACTCCTGAGAGTAGTGGTATGGACAAAAGAGAAAATTTGAGTGTTTTGGCAATTGTTGGTGTTGGAGGGGTCGGAAAGACTACTCTTGCCCAAATGGTTTGTAGATCAAAAAATGTCAAGGATTGTTTTAAGATAATATGGATTTGTGTATCTGACAACTTTGATGTAGTAAGGTTAACTAAAGAAATAATAGAGCGTGCAGGCAACGATAATCAAAAAAAGAATGGTCGTGCCACTAGTAATTTAGATGCCCTCCAAAATATCATGGTGAATTGTTTAGAATCTCGTAGATTTTTACTAGTTATGGATGATGTTTGGAGCGAGATTGAATCGGATTGGAAATGTTTCTTCGGACCATTAAGAGATATTGGGGGTAAAGGAAGCATGGTCATAGTTACCACTAGATCCCATAAGACTGCCGATATAACGGAAACAGTCAATATGAACCGTATAACTTTGAAGGGATTAGAACCAAAAATTTATTGGGATTTTTTTAAGAGTTGTGCATTTCGTAGCACCAACTCCGAAAACTATCCGGAATTAGAGAACATCGGTAAAGAAATTATTGTCAAGCTGAATGGGTCCCCACTTGCTGCAAAAACGGTAGGAGGTCTTTTGGGAATTGATTTGAATGGGCAACATTGGAGGAATATTAGAGACAGTGAAATCTGGCAATTGCCACAAGAGGATGGTAGCATTTTGCCCGTACTTCAATTGAGTTACCAATATTTACCATCTCATTTGAAGAAATGTTTCTCTTTTTGTTCATTATTTCCTAAAGATTATAACTTTAAGGAAACTGAGCTCATACGGTTTTGGATAAGTGAAGGTTTTATCGACCCACGACTATTGCCACAAGCCGAGATTGTTGCCAAAAATTATATCCACACCTTACTTAACAGGTGTTTCTTTGGACAAGCACCCGAAAAGAATAAAGAATATGTGATTCATGACCTGATGCATGATGTAGCTCAACTCATAACAAAGGATGAGTGTTTTTTAATTGAAAATGAGAATTTTGAAAGGAAAATATCTAACAATGATATAAGACATTTATCGATATTCAATCGTGAATTCAAACTAGAGAGCTTTAAAAAAATAGCTAAATGTAATAAATTACACTCTCTTATAATCCGCCCAGGTGGGACTTGTGGGATTAATGCAATCAAAAGCTGGTGTAAGGAATTTACAAATGTTTGTTCTTTATCTCTTTCTAGATCTAATAAAATCAAGCGGTTACCTGACAGCATTGGCAATCTAAAGCATCTACGGTATTTGGATGTTTCTCATACCGGTATTGAACAATTACCTGACTCATTTTGTGAACTTTACAAACTGGAATTTTTGAATATGGAGGGTTGCAAACATTTTAAATGTTTTCCTAAATATTCTAATCTGCTAATTAGCATAAAATTGTTGATATTGCCGGATAAAGAGGGTCTTTCTTGGCGTCCAAGTCTAAACTTTTCATTGGTTCGTAATATTCCGAATCTTGCGCAAGCAATCCAATTAGACAGACTACAAGTTACAATCAAGAAAGGGGATGATAATACAGTTGGAGACTTAAAGTTCTTAAATGGAATATACGGAATATTGGAAATTATTGAACTTCAAAATGTTTCCAACAAGAGTGAAGCTCAAGAAGCTAAACTAAACAAGAAAAAATTAGTTAGTAAGTTGGTTTTAAATTGGAGTAAAAGCGACGAAACCAATGAATCCCATGAAGAGGTGCTTGAGGGTTTATGCCCGCAGCCCAACCTCAAAACACTGCAAATTTTTAATTACAAAGGAAAAACATTCCCTAATTGGCTGCATAAAGATTATTTAACAAATATAATGTCATTTGAGATTTATTCGAATGACATTACAACCGTGCCTTGCCTCCCTCATTCCCTCACCATGTTAACAATTTTGAACTGTTCGAGACTTACAGATCTCGAAAATTGTTTGATGCCAACAAATTTACCATCACTCAAGGATTTGAATATATGTGACTGCCCCAATCTTATTTGTTCAAGTGAGATGGCATTACCACCGTCCATCCAATCCCTATCGCTCAGATCGTGTGGCCAGCTGGAAGATCGATTTTTCAGCATCTTGCCAAATCTCACCTCCTTTACCAGCTTGGAAATATGTGACTTTGGTCGCCTAACCTCTATTTCAGATCATAATGTGCTTAGGAATCTCGAGCATTTGACCATTTCGGATTGCAGCAAGTTACGATCAATTGGGGGACCAGAAGTTTTTGCATCGGTAAAGAATATTAGTATAGTTAGATGTCCAAAACTTGAAGGAATCAAAGGCGGGAATTTTTTTAAGGTATGTATGTTTCCCATCTAAAACTTTCGCTTTATTTCATATAATAATAATAATAATAATAATAATAATAATAATAATAATAATAATAATAATAATAATAATAATAATAATAATAATAATA